>CM028130.1:418152500-418477500 GCA_016271365.2 Neoceratodus forsteri
CCAGATGGCCCTGCCGCCAATCCTCTTTCGTGAGACAAATTATTTTTTTGCGAGCTGTCATAATTCTTTTTCATCTTCACGTAAAAGGAAAAGAAGCAAGTCATGAAAACAGATCTTACAAAATAATAAGCATTCTGAGGCTACCTAAAATTAAAGTAAAGGCACACAACAATAAAGGACATCCTGATGAACAAGATACATACTTGGATGTCTGCAGAAGACATCCCTGGGCAGTTATGACAGTTTGTGCTTAAAAAAAAAAAAAAAGATGACAGCTGATGAAAAAGGAATTTTTTATGATGAAAAAGAATTCTAAGCATCCTCTTTCGTGAGGTGTTCAAATCCTTTTTCGTCGGATCAAAATCTTTTTTTGTTCCATGCAGCTATCCAAAAGACTGTTACGCTCCGTGGTGCGCAGATGCCCTTGTGTTTTGTTTCTTGTGTTGTATCCAAGACTGAACTGAGCACGCTCAAAACCCAAAATTCCAAAATGTAATAACTTTGCAACAGATTAATATTTTTTTTTTCACCAAACCAAAGCTGTCTTGTTCTTTGGGCTTTGGGGCAAGCTCTTTCTAGCCTGAACATTTCAAACCAAAATTCCATACTGTTTGGGCGCAGCGCGATGAGGGAAAAAACTGCCAAAAAAGGCGAATTTTAGCATTTTTCACTATACACAGTGTGAAATCCACCAATCGGACTGACACAAAACTTGGTACGACAAGAGATCTACCCCATGGGACAGCGCATACCAAATATCTCGCAAATTCGTTGAACAGTTGCAAAGTTATTAAAGTGCAAAATTTCAGGTTCAGCCTTACAGTGCCTACTCAACCCTAACTATAAGGGCACGACCACACCCTTATAATAATGTATGTATGTGTGTGTATATATTTTTTCTCCCCCCACCTGACCATCCCTTTCAGCCCCCCCCAAAAACCTAACAGTCACACTTGGGGTGCCCAATCCTCCAGTGCCATGTTCGGGGAATCCTGCATCTTTTTTTTTTTTCTTTCCACCTGTTAAAAACAAACAAACAAAAAAAAAGCATTGATCGATGTCTTCTGTGGCCATTCCTTACCCCCCCACCTGACCCTCTCACTCAGCATCCACCACCCCAGCCCTTACTTACCCATCAGAGTCCAATGCCGTAATCTTCTTTGGACCACAGACACGTCTTCACTCTTCAACGCCAGACCGCGAACTGAGGAAATCAGGTATGCGTTCAGTGTATTTCAATGGGTTTTTCACCTAGTAGCATAACTTGGCCATTTATCAATATTTTTGCCCCAAATTTTCAGCACACCTTTTTTGGGACACCACCTCATGATCAATACAAGTGATGTTAGGTAAATCTATCCTGAACAGTGATGTCACAGTCGCTGCATGAAATTAACTTTTGGGCAGGAGTTGAACATTTTCTCCACAATTGTTCATGAGGTGGGGCCATAAGATGGCTATGTTGAAAATTTGGTGTAAAAATATTAAACAACAAAGTTATGAGCCTACGTTGAATTTTGCGAACGCAGGCTTATAACGTTGGTAATTTTCTATATTTTTACCCCAAATTTACAAAATAGCCATATCTTTACAGCACCTCCTGAATGTGATAGCTGTCATTTTTCAAATCCTGGAGAAAATGTGTTTTGTTTTGTTTTTTTAACACCCCAGAAGGATATTTCGTGGTCCCTATGCTAAATCACCTTTTGGGCAGGAGTTTTAATTTTTTTTCTGCCATTGTTCATGAGGTGGGGTCATAAGAAAGCTATATTCTCAATTTGGTGTAAAAATATTTAAAAACCAAAAGTCATCAGGCTACCTGTATGTTGCATTTTGCAAATGGAGGCTCATAACTGTGGTAATATACAATATTTTGACCCCAAATTTTCAAAATAGCCATTTCTTTACAGCACCTCACGAATGTGACAGCTATCATTTTTCACCCCCTGCCCAAAATGTGTTTTTGAGTCCCGGACACTGATTTTCAGTCCCTGCATGTAATCACCTTTCGGGCAGGAGCTGAAGATTTATTCTGCCATTGCTCATAAGGTGGGGTCATAAGAAGGCTATGTTGAAAATAGGGTGTAAAGATGCTAAACAAAACATAAAAGTTATGAGCCTAGCTTGAATTTTGCAAACACAGGCTCGTAGTGTTGCTAATTTTCAGTATTTTTACCCCATATTTACAACATAGCCGTATGTTTACAGCACCTCATGAATGCAACAGCTGTCATTTTTCAAATCCTGGCCAAAATGTTTTTATACATCTTGGAAGGTGATTTCATTGTCCCTGCACAAAATCACCTTTCGGGTAGGAGATAAAAATTTTCTCTGCCATTGTTCATGAGGTGGGGTCATAAGAAGGCTATAGACTAAATTTAGTGTAAAAATATATAAAAAAAAATTATGAGGCTATGTTGAATTTTACAAACGCAGGCTCGTAAGTTTGGTAATATTAAATATTTTTACCCCAAATGATTAACATAGCCATTTCTTTACAGGACCTCATGAATGTGCCAGCTGTCATTTTTCAACTCCTGCCTAAAATGTGTTGAGTCCCAAAAGTTGATTTCGCAGTCCCTGCACTAAATATCCTTTTGGGCAGGAGTTGAATGTTTCCTCTGCTTTTTGTTATGAGGCAGGGTCATAACAAAGCTATGTTGAAAATCTGATATAAAAATATTACAAAACAACATATTTATGATCCTACATTATATTTTGCTAACACAGGCTCATAACTTTGGTAATTTTACAAAACAGTTACAAAAGACAAATACATTTTCAATATTTTTATCCCAAATTCCTCACCTGCAGCCCTATCAACTCTGGCCAGAGTTTGTTCTCCAGTGTTGCATCTCTTTCTGGCAGCATCACCCACATTCTTGTAACAGCCATTACAGTTGATTTCCATTTTTAAAATTACATAATTTTTACGTATTTTCATGTTTTTTTAGCTCAGGAAGGAGGGGCACAAGATGGCAGCTGTCATGATATGAAATTTTTTTTCATGCTGTGAGATGCAAGTGGTGAGAAAACAAAAACAAAACAGCCTGTGACTTGGGATTTTGTGTGTCATATTAGAACATTATCAAAAAAAAAAACTACTAAGCATGCTCATAACAGCAAAAAAAAAAGTTAAATATTTATAACTCTGGAACTGTTTCTATCTTTTCACGAAACTTTCCAAAGGCACTTCCTTAGCACAGCACGCTTCCACCCTGATAATTTCATCTGATGTACCTAATATATGGATTCTGAAATTTGCCGTCGACTGTCGGTTAGGTACTGTGGTCAATGGCTCAGAAAATTATGCTGCTCTCCAACTAGCCCTTGATAGAGATCTTAACCGGACCAATTATAGCAAATTACTTCTAAATACCAACAAGTGCAAAGTTATGCACTTGGGTACACATAATAATCATTATGTGTACAAGCTAGGGAACGATGATCTCTCAGTAACTTGCCAAGAAAAGATTTGGGAATAACAATTATCCCTGATTTGAAATTTAGATCTCATTGTAGTACCCAAATCAAAAAAAGCCAAACAAATACTAAATTGTATTTCAAGCAGGAAAAGGGAAGTAATTCTCCCACTATACACTACCTTGTTCAGACCCCACCTGGAGTATTGTGTCCAGGTTTGGTCACCTTGTATTCAAGAGGATAGCTCAAGGCTCAAGGGGGTCCAATGTAGGGCCATTAAAGCTATAGCTGGGATAAGTAAAAAGCCCTACGATAGACTTAAATCACTAAACATATACATGCTTCACTACAGGAGACTTAGAGGGGACATGTGCCTCCTTTTTAAAGTTACAACTGATCCAACCCTCCGCAATGACTTGGGGATTCCACCTAGTGAAAATAGAACAAGTGCTAGAAAATACAGTAAACAACTAGTCCTGCGAAGGAAAAATTGGTTTAGTACTAGAGTAGTTTCTACATGGAATAATCTCCCAACAGCTGTAGTAAATTGCCCTGATATGGACTCTTAAATCAAGCTTAGACCAACCCTTTGGAGACCACGTGAAATTTTGTTTTGGGATTACACACTTAAGCACCATGGACCTCTTGTTCATATTTGCTTGAACCTACCTATGAAACCTATGAAAAAAATAGATGTTTACAGGAAAATGACATATGCAGATCTCAGAAACTGCACAAGCTGCAGTCACAAAACTTTCCATATATCCAGATCTTGCCTCGTAGATGACACATGACCAATTTCAGGCAATTGTGATGAATGATGCTAAAGCTATTAAGGTGCAAAATTAAGGATTTAACATAGAGTCCGTCGCCCAGTCTTCACTATACAGGTGCTTCTGCATCAGTATAATGTATAATATGTAACAGATACACACACACACACACACACACACAATCTCGACAGCTGCTCTAGAGCTAAATGTGGAGCAAAATGCAGCCTTGATGGAGATGTCTGATTTATGGCAGATTCTGCTCACATATCCAAGTCTTTTACAGCAACTGTTCCCTACAGAGGCAGAGTAGTCTTCTTGACTGCTGCAGCAATAGATGCACATCAATCATTCTTGGGCACTGTTTTCCAAATATTGGATGTCTTTAACATCCTCTAGATACATTTCTTTCAAGGTGGGAGAGGGACTGTCAGGGAGGGGTAGAGGAATGAGGGTGGGAATGTGCCTCAGAATCTGCCTGGGGGCAATTACAAGGGAGGGGTAGAGGAAGGGGGGAAGGAGAGCATAATTAAGGTAACCAGCCTCGTTTTCATGCTTGCTTTTGTATATATACACTTTGTCCAGGAAATTCAAACAGCGCAAAATTATTGCCTGGGGCTTACCTGATGGGGGAGGTTGAGGCTGAAAGGAGCAGTAAGCTTTTTCTATAATGCATGCAGTGCTGTTCTCTGGAGTGCCAGCTATTTTTTGCAGAAACTTTTGTATGAAGGCTAGCATGTTACTGCCTTCAGACTTCTCTGGCACTCCTACAATAACTATGTTGTTCCTCTGGTTTCTCCCCTCCTGGTCCTCTATACTGTCTTCTAATTTCTCCACCTCACAATAGAGCTCAAGACGTTCGAGAATGTCTCTGTTGCTTATCCTATATCGAGCTGATTCATGCTTCTGCACTGCTGACTCTAGTAGATGGGGCTTCTAAGGCAGGTTTGAATGCCCAGAAATCCTCTGCCAATTTCAGGATGGACATCTTTATTGTAGCTAGGTCGGCAAAAAAACAGTTAAGTCTCTCTCAGGTGCTTTCTGTCTCTTCACCGAAGAGGAGGAGGGGAGGCAGGAGGCAATCCCTGCTTCTGGCGCTTAAAAGCAGGTACTCAAGGTGGCACCGGTGGTCCAACTGAACAATCCACCAATTGCCCAGTTTCCATTGTTACAAATGCAGATAAATTCCAAAAGCAGAGTGAGGATGATATCAGACAACTCCTAATGTAGTAAAAAATGAAAAAAGTTCTACGAATTTACTGTTTTTTCTGTGTTTTAAGACCAAAGGTGGCAGAGCTGTCGAAGACAGGCTTTATCTCGTCGAGCGCATCACGTAATTCCAGCCAGCATTTTATTTTGGAATTCCCTGAAATTGGTGGCTGCTGGATCTGCCATATCACTTGAAAAGCGTGGTAGCTAACGTGCACTAAATAATAGGGCGTGGTGAGCAACGTACCCAAGTTTGCTCAGGGGGACTTTGCCAGTTCCTCCACTGATCACGGAGCAGTTGCCTAATCCACTGTTCTCCATCCTGAATGAGTCGCTGCCTGCTTTTGGTCCTTTTTATCCTGTCCTTGACACCAAAAATTTCTTGTAGTGTAAAATACTTTCTCTCTTTCTGTTGATGCTGTAGCTGTGCTTAAGTAAGGAGAGAAGGAGACAAACTCAATGGACAAAGAAAAGATGAATTAAGTACAAAGCACTAAAGATGGCAGGCAAATACACAGACTCCAGACTTTAATGTAATTTCCCGGACAATCTGTGGTTTTTACCACTCTCAGATTTGTCACTCTGTAAGTTCTATAGTGGAGAAATATTACAGCTCTATAACTATTACTTCATAGCAATAGGACTCTGTACTCTATTACTCTATAGTTCTATAGATCCATTACTCTATAAATCTGTAAGTCTACGATTCTATGGTACTACGTCTCTATGACTCTATAGCTTTATGACTCTACAAAAGCATGACCAGGATCCCAGGGTCTAGCGCTTCAAATTAAAAGTTAGAGGATTGAGTTCGCAAGTGACAAACTGTGATCACAAGTGCACCTGTACTGGCTGACTTAGCAGAACTTGTAGGGATGGAGAAACAAAGGGGAAACTCAAGTGCAAAAGAGCTTCAAGAGGACTGTAAAACCTCCAGGCCAAGGGAAAACTCCAGGAAAAGAAGTGTAAGAGGAACTTTCCTACAACTATAGTGCTTCCGGGCCAATGCAGAACATCCGCAAAAAGAAAGGCCAAGAGAGTTTCAAATAGCAGTAGGGCCTCCGGCCCAATGCAGAACCCTGGTAAACAAGATGTAGAAGCTGAGAAGCAGCAACTGTAGATGACTGTGGAACCTCCGGGCCAATGCAGGAAATGAGAAGCAGAAGCTGTAGATGACTGTGGAACCTCCAAGTCGATGCAGAACTCTGGAAATGGGAAGCAGAAGAACCTGTGAAAGGAAAACTACACCCCACTGGATGACGGAATACATGTCTGTGAACCAGTGCAGTTTCCTGAGCTACTCAACTCACTTTAGGGAAAGGGATGGCCGGATGGGATGAGCTGCGATCAGTTACCCTGGTTACCGGAAAAGAAGAATGTGACAATGGGAAATTCTTAACTATCACTTAACCCTATCTAACGACTGGCCCCTTTTTGTTCTCAGCATGCGAGTAGTGGTGGAACAGTTCAGACATGCAAGTTCAACTTGGTGCTTGGATCATGCAAGGAACGACAATGTCTCTGTAGCATACAAGAAGGTATTAATGTTTCTGAATCATGCAAACTGTTAGTAGGCCATGCAATTTAAAGTTCATCAAGAGCATACCATGGATTCCTAGAAACAGTTACTGACTCTCCAAGCTGAGGTTAGTGGCAAATAGGGTTGGAACAACTTTTACATGTAGTCACTTTACACTGTGCATTGTTTAAGCACAAGTTTTGGGAATGTCTATACACTATGGGCCTAATAAAGACTACATTTTTACACAGTCCAGTCTTTTATCTCACATGCAGTGTTTCGGGCCCAATTTAAGGAGTTAATGTATTATACAGTCTGTGGGCACATGCAAACATTGAGGGCACCATGGATATTAAGGCAATCTATGGGAGAGGGGAACCATGCACTCTACGCAGTAATCAAATGCCCCAGGACATTAACAAGTTCGGCCAGGAAATTCAGTAATGGCACTTTAAAATGTTCAGTAGATTAAATCAGTTGCTTGCACCTTACAATGTTCAGAGAAACAGTTTTTATATGCTGTACATTTCACATATCAATGGTAACCTGCTACTTTCATCATACGTGTAAAACACCAGTTAAATCAGGTGTCATGACAGAGTGGCAGTCTTTAACAGAGATGAGTAACAGCAATCCCTCTTTACTGAGCCACTCCCAGACCAGTCCAGAACACTGAATATATTAATATTTACGAGGGCTCCTAAGTTCAAACCCTATGCAGTATGTTGCTGCTTGGTATCCGCCCCTCCTTTCTTTGAGCAAATAAATAAAAATGGCAGTCTGTACCTTCACTCCACCTCTTGGGGTGGTCTATTTTCCAAATCGGCTCCTAGGGAAATGCAGGTCTTCTTGCCCAACCAAGCCTCTCAGGGGTGACAATTTTGAGAGGATTAGCTTGCCTCACTCTGCTGCAGTAATAGCTGCTTCCTTCATGCAGCAGGTGGTGTGATTTATCATTTTGAAAGTATAACAACATTTTCTGTTTTGAGCATTTAGCCCACTCATCACCATGACTCAGGGCCCACTGCTGCTTTGCTGATTTCAGGATGACCGAGTAGTGAAGGAGAAGCCACTCCTCGTTGCTGCTGCTGACTGTGAGAGAGGAGGAGGAACGGATCACACCACCAAACTTATGCTCCTAATGAGGAGCCACACCGACCAGAACTAACTGGCTGGAAGCCAGAGAGGATCGCAGCTGGAGCTGATGGGGACTTCACCGAACGGTAAACTTTACCTGCCTTGTCTTCCATCGCTTCCTGCATCTTTCTCCTTCCTCAGCCATTGGCCAACTGCCTTGTTTCAAACCATCAAACCAGACAGCAAGTCAGGTATGTACACTCTTGTTCCGGACAACAGCACCAAACTCCAAGGTCAGCCACGAGCGAATGCTGGGTTTTCCCTGCTCGCACTGGAGGGTGGGAGCCGGGTATCACACCACAGGCGAAGTATCTAGTAAATACCCATGGTACCAAGGGTAAGTCAAAGGGCAAGACTCAGAACTAATAATGGCTGCTCTCCAGCATGAAGCAGAGGTACTTCCTGTGGCACTTGTGAACAAGGGAGGGATAGTAAGACTAAAAGAGGAAGGAGGAGTTTGTGTGGAAGACCCCACTTTTCAAAAAGGTTGTCTACCACCTCCTGTAGTAGCTCCCATTCATGAGCCTGAGACCGAGAGTGGCTGAGGCTGTTGGCTAGGGTGTTTTGAACTCCTGGAACATGAACCACTCTGAGTTCCTGGTTGTGCTCCACTGCCCAGTACCAGACCCTCATGGCTTCTCTGCAAAAGGGGGTAAGAGCATGTGCCCCTTGCTTGTTGATGTAGAAAACCACTGGCATATTGTCCGACTGGATTAGTAGGGGCCTTGGAGGAAGAATCATCTGAAACACCTGTAAGGTGTACAGAACAGCACTCATCTCCAACACGTTGATGTGGAGATTGCATTGCAAAGAGGTCCAGGTCCCTCATCTGATGGTCTCTGAAATGTGCTCCCCATCCTAGCCTGAGGCATCCATTGTCAGGATCTGCTGAGGACAGGGACTTTGAAAGGGAGCCCTGAATTCTAGCCAGGAAGGGGTGATCCACCATTCCAGAGTCCCACGTACTGCTTTGGAGATCTGGACTGGATGCTCAAGATCGTCTGACCGCTGGTCCCACTGAACCCCTGAGGTTTCATTATAGAACCCTCATGTGCAAATGACCTAAGGGTACTGTTACAATGGCGGCTGCCATATGGCCTAGTAGCTGCAGTACTATTCTGGCTGGAATCTGGTTTGTGGAGATGACCCTCCAAGCCAGCACCCTTAGTCGATCTGCCCTGTCTGAGGGAAGAAAGGCCCTCCTCAGACAGTGCCCAAGATGGCCCCTTATGTACTGTAACCTCTGGTGGGGCCGGGGGATGACCTGGGAAGAGTCAAGGTGATCCCCAGATCTTGGAACAGAAGGAAGGTGTCTTCTAGTGACTGACACAGCTGTTCGATTGTGGGAGCTGTCAAGAGCCAGTCATCAAGGTAGGGGTAGATATAATGTCCCTGCCTCCTGAGAGCTGCTGCCACCACTGCCAGGCACTTAGTGAATAACCTGGGTGCAGGGGAAAGGCTGAATGGCAGCACTGTGAACTGGTAGTGCTCTCCTTGGAAGGTAAAGTGGAGGTATTTTCTGTGGAACGGCAGGATTTTTATATGCATGTAGGCATCCTGCATGTCCAGGGATCATAGCCAATACCCTTGGCGAAGCAGGGGTAGCAATCCCAGCAGAGTTACCATCCTGAACCATTTGTATTCGATAAAAGTGTTCAGTTGACAGAGGTCCAGGATGGGATGAAGGTCCCCAGTCTTCTTCAGGACTAGGAAGAAGTGGGAGTAATACCCCTTCCTTGTTGACTTGGTGGCACTGCTTGGATTGCATTTTTGCTCAGAGGACTTGGATTTCTGCCCAAATGAGTCCCGCATGGGATGGGGAGCAATGGGTGAGAATTGGTGGGTTGTCTGGTGGAATTTGGGTGAATTCCAGTGCGTAACCCCTTTCTATGAGCTGGAGTACCCACTGATCTGCAGTGATACTGGACCAGCCACCGAGGTAAAGGGAGAATCTCCCTCCTACTGCCTCCCCCTGCAACCCTGCCAGAGAAGGGGGGCAGACAGAAAGTCATGCTGAGGTTGTGGAAGTGTGCAAGGGAGCTCTGGCGTTCTTACCATTTTTAGGTCCCCGTGCTCCTGCAGACATGGGGGCACCTTTTCTCTTGTAGCTCCCTCTTTGTTGTCGTCATCTACCCTGCTGGCCCTGATGTCTGCAAAAGGAGCACTGCCTGGTCATAGCTGGTTTAGATTTGTACATTTTGTGGACTTCAGACCCCCAAGTCCTGTAAACCAGATATTAGCTTTTCGTCATCCTGGCCAAAAAGAACAGGCCCTTGGAAAGGGGCATCCAGGATGGCATCCTGCAAATCCTGGTGAAATTACGAGACCTCAGCCAGGAGTGGTGTCTTAGGCATATCCCTGTAGCCACTGCTCTAGCGGCAGTGTCTGCCGAGTCATATCAGCACCCAAGGACTGAATTGGAGAACTGCTAACAGCTCAGACTTTTTGTCAGAGTCAGACTGTGTCCAATCTAGGTCCATGGCCTTATTTCAGATGATTTCTGGTACATCATCATGTGTGCCAGAAAATTAAGTGACCGGACCGCACAGGTGGCCAAGGAGTACACTTTGCAGCCCAAATAATCCAATTTCTTGGACTCCTTGTCTGGTGGCTGTTGGGTTCTCCCATGAGCTGCCATGAGGATCATAGTCTACCTTGGGCTGTTCACACAAGTGTGATTCTCCCCTTAGGGTCCTATACAAGTGGTCAGTCTTTTTTGGGACTGCCGAGGTCATGGAATGGTGCTTCCAGGCTACTTTGGTAATGTCCTGGAAGGGTTCCACTAATGGTGGGACTACTACATTTTTTGGGTCAAGTGGCCCCTAGGAATTTTGCCATGTGACATCTCTTGGGGTGTAACTCTTCCATCTCCCATTGACTGAGGAACTGGATGTGTCTCATCACATTCAGAAAACAAGAGTCGTCTGGAGAAGACCTTGGGGAGTCTCTCCGTGTCCAGAGCAGTGTTCCCATTCATGCATAGATGTACGTGAATCACGTAAAAATTAAGAAATTCACATACATCTATGTGTATAAGGGGGTACAATGCACATAAAGATGCCTAGTTTAGTTTTGTGCATGCAGAAACATGAGCTGCTTTACGTGCAGTTTGTGCGTCGTTTTTTTTTGTTTCCCCCACACTTGATGCCATCATAGGATTGGTCTACAGACAAGTAAGAAAAAAAAACACCCTATCCCATTCCACCACTTTCTAGTGGGTGTGCACCACTGTTACTGTTTCCTAGAGGGTGAAAGTACAGCACCTAAGCGGGCTTCGCATGTGCAGTGGGACTCGTCCATCTGGAAACAGTAAAATGGTCGGAGAAAGCAGCAGAACTTCAGGACAGCAAGTCCCAGTGATTGGAATCCGGAGGAAGGAGTCAGAGAGAGGACAGGTTTGTGTCTTTTGTGTTTGCTTTACAGATGGCCTTATAGTTAGGATCGAGTGGCTGGATGTGTGAGTGATAGTGCACCCGCGGCCCACCAATTTCCAAATAACCATCTGATCTTGTCCCCCTCTCCCCCAATCCCACGGCCGCAGCTGCGAGACCTGTCCGTGCCGAATAGCGACAGATCTGATGAGTTGTCTTGTCGGAGCACTTTAAAACTTTTATTCTGCCAAACTCTGACTACTGACCTGACCTGGCTATCCCTCTCTGTCTTCTTTCTAGATATGCACGTGTTTCCCTAGACCCGGCCTCAGTCACCCCACTGCTTGCCAGTTCCAGTGCCGCCACCAACCATTCCTAGGTCCACTCCTTTCTTCCGTGCTAGGCCACCTTTGGTCATAAATCAGGCGGCCCACATCAGTACAATAATCCGATTCCCATTTTTAGAAATTCTCACCCCCCACAAAGACCCGGCAGTGATGGCAGTCATTCCCATTTCCCTTCCTCCACGATGACACAGTGATTGAACAAGAATCAATTAACCACGCACCAGTTGTACCCTCGCGGCTCACCCCATCCTTTGCCTTGCCACACACTCTTAGCTCTGCTCCATCGACGGTCGCGCTTATGTTTCTTGAGTCTGACTCTCACCTCAGGGCTCAGGTCTAGCTCCTGTAATTTCCCTGCCGCCATCCGGGCCTGCCCCGATATTCTTCCATTCCAGTTTGAAAATGCAAGCTGCGGCATCTGTTGTTTTTACCAAATTTCCACGGAAGGATAATGGGGACTAGCAGCTCACTAGCAAGCAGCGGTCCCCTGGGGTCCCGCCCTACCCATTCAGTCAAGTCAGCTCAGTTAGTGTCCCCCCCCCCATGTAGCATAGACTATTAATCCGTTTGTGTGTGTGTGGAGTGGGAGAGTCGGTCAGAGACCATCGCCAGAGCGGAGTTAGTTTCTTTAGGTTGCTGGGTTTGGGTTTATTATGTTTTTAATTTTAAGCAGCCTTAAGTTCTGCCTTACACTGACTTGGTGGATCAGGACTCGGGAGGATGATGGCAAATACAGCATGTTTCCCGGACCCTCAGTGAGCAGCAGTGATCACAAAAATGCTTCGTACTGTAAATGGTTATGCTGTTGACTGTGCTGTGATGTTACTGCTATTTTGATGTGCCCAGCTTCCTCCAAGTACAGACTCCTTAGTTATTCCGCCATGGTGACCATGTGTTAATTTGTTGGACACTGATTTATGTGTGCTCCACAGGGCTAGAGCACTGTTTTCCAAGTGAACCGCACTGTAGGGGAAAGAAAGAGAGAATTCAGCCACATGGGACAAAGCAGGTAGCCAGCCAAGTGGCCAATCAGTGAAAATGCTGGCTGGATTTTGAGTGCTGCATTGTGCATGCAGATGCAGAACGATGCAGAGCAAGACTATGCTTAGCTAAATAGTTCTGTCATCATCAGGGTCGAGTCGTCATTGAATCAGTTTGTGATTTTGTGTCTCTATCACTCACTCTGCCAGACTTGTGTGCCCCAGTCACTTGCCTGCAGTGTTGCTTATTCCGTTATGTGACTTGGATTTACTGACTTGACTACGTCATTATCACTACTGTCTTTAACCCTCCAGTCCAGTCCCTTTTCCTCCCTTGTCTTATGTGTGTATTAATCAGCAGACTCGTCAGAGTCTTTAATAAATGCATGAAGGCAACAAAATCACTTAAAGAAAGATATTTGTGACAGACCGACTGTGTTAATATAATATAGACAAGTACGTTCAGGCAGTAAGTGACTAAGTTATGACTGAGTGGATCAAAAACCCGTGTTCTGCTTAGTGCTTATGTTGAAAGTGATTATGCCTGTGGCTTACCTCTTAAAAAGAATATGTAACTCAACTGATTTTCTGCAAGGGATATGATGTACCCCCAAAACTCAAAATGTACCCCTGAAAAATTTGGAGGAGGGTACGCTGTACCCCCTGTTACGTAGGTCCAGTGGGAACACTGGTCCAGAGATAGAAGAGGTAATTCATCCTCTGAAGAATCTTAGGAGGAGGAGGAGCCTCCGGAAGATCCATCTGAGGATGTATACTGGTGTCCTCTGGAGGAGGATCTGGATGGGTGGCAACCATGCCGCCATTCAGGCAATCCATACCCATTGCCCCCTAGAGTCGGACAGCCTGGCATCGGGGGTGGCGAAGGTGAACGCAAGGGAGTTGGGTGTCTAGGCAGGGCCGGGGTTCCCGCGGGGATGGCGTCAGCTCCGGTGGTCTAGACAAAAGGTCTCCCTTGATGGTGTTCTACCAGCTATTGAAGAGAGTCCCGACCTCAGCCAAAGGTACAATGGGTTCTGGCTGCAGTGCTGGCACTGGAGTAGAGGCACTATGGAAGTCTGGCATCAGGTCTTGCGGTACAGTGCCCTCTGGTGTCAGGTCTGATGGTACCTTTTTGTCGGATGTTGGCTCTGATGGTACGGTGTCCTCTGGCATCAGGTGCCCCAATGCCTGGTCGTGGGGCTCCCGAGGAAGAGGTAGAAGCGGAGGGGGCAACGCCAGGTCTGTAGTATCCACTGAGGCAAGCATCAGGACCGCCAACATTTGGTCTGTAGTCAGACCATCGCTCGGGCCCTGTGGAGCAGACAATGGCTTAGAAGGTAGTGTCTGGTCTGGCACTGTGGTCAAGTCAGAGGGCGTTAAGGACTGACGTCAGTCTGAAGCCTTGGACGACGACAGTTTGGAAGGCGAGCATGATTTCTTCTGGTGCTCATTTTCCGGATGTCTCCTTGTGTTGTCCGACTTAGTTGTCTTGTCAGACGACGCAGAGACTAAGGCCTTGAGGACGGCACGTTCCGACCTGCCACCCCATAAAGAATGTGTCTGTCCTGCTGACTGAGATCCTAGCACATGTTTATGGGGCCGGACAACCAGGGACACAGGGGCTTCAGAAAGCCCAAGCCCAGAAGACTCCCCTCCATATGCCTGAGAAGAGGTGGGGGGCTTCCTCAACGGTAACCCTGGGAGAGCTAGGGAGACCGGAGGGGCTGAGCCTAACCTCGCACCAGAGGCAGAAGATTTGGAAGTCTTGTGTGGGGATCTAGGACGAGATTCTGACCTGTACCTGTCCTTGTCCTGATGATGGTGCTTCCCACTCAATTTCTTCTCTCTAGGGGAGGAATCCTTAGTGGAGGAGGGAGACGAGCTACGCCCCAAGTGGGTCTTCTGCTTGGTGGCCACTTGCTGTTCAAGGAGGTATGCTTTCAAGGTAAATGTAAATGGAGTCCACTCTGAAAAAAGGGGGGTTAGCAGTGGGGTACCACAGGGTTCAGTATTAGGACCGATCCTCTTCAATGTCTTTATAAGCGACATTGCAGAGGGACTGGAAGGAAAAGTATGTCTCTTTGCAGATGACACAAAGATCTGCAACAGAGTTGATGCACAAGGTGGGGTGGAAAGGATAAGAAGGGACTTGGAAAGGTTAGAGGAATGGTCAAATGCATGGCAGCTTAGATTCAATGCTAAGAAGTCAAGTAATGCACCTGGGAAACAAAACCAGGGAAGAGAACAATGGGGGTGAGATACTAACAACAACAAAATGGAAAGGGACCTGGGGTAGTCATATCAGATGACCTAAAGGTGGGCAAGCAATGTGAGAGGGCAGCAAGGAGGGCTGGGGGGATACTGGGATGCATAGGGAGAGGCATCACCAGCAGAAAACAAGAAGTTATTATCCCTCTGTACAGACAGCTGGTGAGACCACATCTGGAGTACTGCATGCAGTTCTGGAGACCCAATCTCCGCAAAGACATAGACAGGATGGAAGCTGTCCAGAGGAGGGCAACTAAAATGGTGCAGGGTCTGCACTGGGAGACATATGAAGTGAGACTTAAGGAGCTTAATATGTATAGCCTCGAGGAAAGGAGGGAGAGGGGGGACATGATAGAAACTTTCAAGTACCTCAAGGGAATCAACAAAGTCCAAGAGGGTAGCATCTTTCAAAAAAAGAGGTGTGCAAGAACAAGGGGGCACAATTTGAAGATAGAAGGGGGCGGCTCAGGTAATTTAAGGAAGTATTTTTTCACAGAGAGGGTTGTGGATGCATGGAACAGCCTTCCAGAGGAGGTTGTGGAGTCAAAAACAGTGGTGGAATTCAAGCATGCATGGGACAGTCATAAGGCAATTCTAGGGGGTGGGGGTAGGAAGAAGTAGGCTGCTGGTTAACTAGGATCTGCAGCTTATCCATCAGGTAGGGAAATGGGCAGACTGGGTGGGCCAAGCGGTCCTTATCTGCCGTCAAATTCTATGTTTCTATGTTTCTATAAGGTCTTCAGGTAGCAGATTCGGGTCCTCTTGTTGAAGCAGAAGCAGAGGCAGTGCGGGCAGTCACCTGGCCTGTGGTCAGGGCCTAGGAAAAGCAGGCCGAATGGCCATCCTTTGCTGGGATCTGTTTGCTGCACATGTACTTTGATTTTCACTGCTGTGTTGAGGAAGATGGTTGGGTAGACACACATGACAAACTCGTATTTTGAGGAAACAATGGTAACTGCGTGAAGCACAAAAATGACGGTTGACTGGAAGCAGGAGGCATCTGTGGAGATGATACGCACGGGACGACAGCGGGAAAAAAACTGAGGTGGCGCCGGGGAACTGCCCCTTTATACTACTGGTGATGTAGGGGGCCGGGCCGACATCAGGGGATTGTCCCCCACCTTAGACTGCTACCTAGAATTTTTCCGTGTGGTCCTAGTGCCTGGCGGCATAGTCCTAATGGTGGTACCTGCTGCAAGTGCTCTGTCTCAAAGTGAGATCTCTAGACCTGTCAGCCTGACTTCGGTGTAGGGCAAAGTAATGGAAACACTACTGAAGGAAAGGATTGGGGAATAACTTGTGCCCAATGGATTTCAGGATCCAATGCAGCATGGCTTCGCAAGGAGCAGATTTTGCCACAAACCTGATCAAGTTCTTTGACTAGGTGACCAGGGAAGTAGATCTGGGCAGGGCGGTGGATGTATCCTACCTGGATTTTAGTAAGGCCTTTGACACCGTTCCACACAGAAGACTGGTAAACAAGCTGAGCAGCCTGGGAGTGGGTCTAAAAGTAGTAAATTGGGTATGAAATTGGCCAAGAAACAGGAGTCAGAGGGTGGTGGTAACTGGGGTTCACTCTGAAGAAGGCACAGTAACCAGTGGGGTTCCACAGGGGTCAGTACTTAGCCCTGTCCTCTTCGATGTCTTTAATAGCGACATTGCAGGAGGGCTGGAAGGGAAAGTATGATGGGTGGAAAAAATGATAGATGATTTAGAAAAGCTGGAAGACTGGTCAAGGGTTTGGCAACTGGGATTCAATGCCAAAAGGTGCAAAATCATGCACATGGGGCACAGAAACCCCAATGCGACATACCAATTGGGTGGGGAGGTACTGGCAAGCACAAAACAGGAAAGGGACCTAGGGATCATTGTGTCCGATGACCTGAAGATAGCAAACCAGTGTGGTAAGGCAGTGGGAAAAGCAAGCAGAATGCTCAGGTGCATAGGGAGGGGTATCACCAGCAGAAAGAGGGAGGTAGTGTTACCCCTGTATAGATCGATAGTGAGGCCCCACCTAGACTATTGTATCCGGTACCGGAGGCCCCATCTCTGGAAAGACATAGATTGGGTGGAGACAGTACAGAAGACAGCAACCAAAATGGTGCATGGCCTGCATCAAAAGCCCTACAAGGTAAGACTCATGGAATTAAATATGTACTCAAGAGGAAAAGAGGGAAAGGGAAAACAACAGAAATGTTCAACTACCTGAAAAGGTATAAATAAGATACAGGGGGATTTTACACAGGAAGAGATGCTCGAGGACATGAGGTCATGATATGAAGCTGGGGGGCTCAGAAGGGATTTGAGGAAATATTTCTTCAAGGAAAGGGTGGTGGACAGCTGGAACAGCCTCCCAGTGGAGGTGCTGGGTATTAAAACAGTAGCAGAATTCAAGCATGCATGGGATAGACACATAGGGACCATAGAAATAGGGCGGGGGGAGCGCAAGGCCAGAGATCAAGTAGGGTCTGTGGTAGCAAATTAGGATGGGAAATTAGGACGACTACGTGGGCTAAGAGATCCTTATCTGCCAGCAACTTGCAACTTTTATGTTTCTATGTTGATACAGTATGAAGGCATACATCCTTCATGTCCAGGGCTCAAAGCCAGTCCCTCTTTTTATGGATGCAGTACAGAGTGCTGCAGATGTCTTGCTATCAGAGTAAAAAAGTAGCTCACCAGATTCCTACCAAACAACATCATTTTGGAGCTGCAGCACTCCAGTAGTGGAAGCACTCCACTGTGTCCAATCAGTAGCCCAGTGTTGCACTGCACTCTTTTTTTCTCTCTCTTCCCCCCTTCCCTGAAGCTTCTCCCTCTGGAGTCCCCATCCCCCAAAGCTTCTCTCTCTGGCAAGAAGTGAAAGTTTGGAGCCATTGTGACATTATAAACAAACTTCTTTTTTCCACTTTGCTTATTTTTGCCCTATCTGCAGTACGTACTGCACTCTGAAATTTATCAGTGAGACGAGATTGCTGAGGGGGCCGGGGACTGCGAACAAGGGAGGACGGATGAGGGGGGCCACCATTTCAGGGTAGTTAGATCCAGAAGGCGCCCAGGGGCGAAATGGAACCCAGATTGTGGTTCGCCATGTCTGGTGCCCATACCCAAGGGCACTACCGAGTTTAGTGGGCAGATGGGCCCGACAGCCTCTGAGGTTTGTCCAACTCGGGCGGTGTTGTGCAATGCCAGGTCCATCAGGAATAAGACTGGCATTATTGCTGATCTTGTTGGTTCGGTGGACTTAGCTTGCATCACCAAGACCTGGCTGGAAGAAAATCCAGGCCCCACTTTGGAGGCTATGACTCCGGCTGGTTACTCGGTGATACACTGCCTGAGACTGGATCGCGGGGGGGGGGGGGATTGCAGTCTGTTTCAAGACTGAACTGGGCCTCATGAATGTAGCAGTTAGCGAGGTTGAGTCCTTTGAGTGTACTGTGGTAGCAGGTGTAGGCGTTCGAATCGTTCTCATCTAACGTCTACCCGGGGATGGGAAGCGATTCCTTCAGGAAGTGGCGAACTTCATCGTCGATATGGCATTTGAGTCGCCCAGATTGATGGTTCTGGGTGACTTTAATGCCTGGGTTGATGATGAACTCTCACAATTTGGTAATCACTTCCTCCAGTTAATGACTTCTCTGGGCCTTACACAGGTGGTTTCCACTGCTACCCATAAATCTGGACACTCTCTGGACTTAATCTTCCTACTAGGGATCGAAACATTTGACATGGGGGTGGAACCAGTCACATGGTCAGATCACTATACCATGAGGTTCAGTTTTTGCACCCCTCTGAGGAAAGCCTACCCCCTGTGGAGATAGTTAGGTACCGCCCTTTACGGAATATTGATCCCCATGGCCTAGCACTGGTCCTTGACCTCTCATCCCCCGTGTTGGCGAGCAGTAGTCCAGAGACCCTCATGTTAGCTTATAATGCAGCTATTACAGTGGCTCTGGATTCTATTGCTCCTGTCCATGTGCGCCCCCTATCCCTTCACCCCAAGTCCCCTTGGTTCGACGGGACACTGAGGGAGATGTGGAGACAGGGGCAAAGGTTAGAGCGGTGCTGGCGCAGGTCACCCTTGAAGCCGATCACCTTAGATTGATGGACCATTATTCAGTCTATCAATCTGCAATCACCCGTAAGAAGGCAGAATTCCTGTCCAGGGAGATTGCGGTTGCTCGGAACCGACCAGCTCCGCATTTTCGAACTGTAGACAGACTGTGCAACCTAGCCTATCTGCAAGTTCAGAAAGCCTTTTCGCAATTAGAGTGTGAGGAGCTTGCTCGATATTTTGCAACTAAGGTGACTGACATCAGGGTGGATCTGCAGCCGGCACTCTCTAGAGGGGATGCTGTTGAACAGTGCGAGTTCACAGTACCAAAATTTTCTTGGAGCTCTTTCAGTCGACCTGATTTCCTGGATGTCATGAGGATTATCCATAGTGTGCTCCCTACACAGTGGCGGAGCCAAGTATAGGAGAGTTTGGGAGCTGGGGGGGGGGACCATTCAGTCAATCACGGGCTCCACAATGGGCACTAAACATTGAATAAAGTTGGTGGCAGGGCACCACTACTCACACTGGGGCAGCCAGGAGGGGCGACTGCCCCAGCCCCCCTCTAGCTCCGCCACTGTCCCTACATGCTGTAGTTTGGACCCTGAACCGACTTACCTAATTTTGGGTTGTAGTGATATCATCAGTCCAGCCCTTGTGCGAATAGTCTGGTGCTCCATGGAGTCAGGTGAATTCCCTAGCTCCCTGAAATAGGTGGTGTTGACACCACTCTTGAAGAAAGCTAACTTGGACTCAGACTGTTTCACAAACTACAGATCTATCTATAACCTACCCTTTATTGGGAAGGTGATTGAGAAGGTAGTGGCAGCCCAATTGGAGGGCCATTTAACCATCCATTACATCTACGAAGCCCTCCAGTCCGATTTTAATAAAAGACATAGCACTGAGACAGCACTGGTTTGGGTGCTCAATGATCTTCTGAGGGCGAGAGATTAGAAGAGATGTTCCATCTTTGTTCTTCTTGATCTCTCCTCAGCTTCTGACACCGTGGATCACAAGGTGTTGATAGCACGCCTGAGGCATATTTGTGGAATACTGTATCAGGAACTGTCCTTGGATGGTTCACTTCATTCTTCATGGGGAGATCACAAAGAGTTGTGTCCTGCTTTTTTCCCTCGGGCCCAACATCTTTGCTGTGTGGGGCGCCTCAGGGTTCAGTGCTGTCTCCCATGTTATTCGAGGTGAATATGCTGCCCCTTGGAGACACCGTAAGACGGTATGGGCTGAGGTTTCACTGCTATGCAGATGATACCCAGCTATACCTGTCTTTTGCACCTGACCAGGATGGAGCTCTCTCAGTGTTTAACAACTGTCTGAAAGAACTCCAGGAGTGAATGGATGGATTCTAGTTGGCTGAAGTTGAACTCAGAAAAAACAGAGGTTTTGGTTGTGGACCCGGGTCGTCAGATAGAGAGGTCGGTTGTTGATACGCCCTCAGGAATTTTTCTTGGTCGCGTCTCACTTCCGACCTCTGAATGGGTGCGTAACCTGGGGGTCATCCTGGATGACAGACTGACACTGCAGTCACAGGTGTCGATTGTCATCAGGACTTCCTTTTACCACCTTAGGAATATCACCAGAGTTAGGCGCCTGGTTCCGTCTGATGACCTTCCAACGTTGGTCCACGCCTTTGTGCCCTCGCATCTGGACTACTGCAACTCCCTTTACTTTTGGGCTTTCAGGGGTTGAAATTTGCCACCTGCAGCTAGTGCAGAATGCAGCGGCCCAGGTTTGACAAGCTCTAGTAGGTCCTGTCATATTATCCCGGTCCTGCGTGAGCTGCACTGGCTGCCTATACAGTGGCGGATCACCTTTAAAGTCGGTTTACTAACTTTCAAAGCCCTTCACAGTCAGGGTCCAGCCTATCTGAAAGAACTTCTGGTTCCTTACTGCCCTGGTTGATCGCTCCACTCGGCCGACGAGGGGTTGCTAGAGATCCCAAGAGTGAACCTTAAACCATCTGGTTGCAGAGCATTTTCTTATGTTGCGCCTACTCTGTAGAATTCTCTACCACGCTAGTTACGGGAGTGCACCTCCATGGAGGAATTCAAGAGGGGTATGAAATCCCATCTTTGGCAAATGGCTTTTACAGAAAACTGAAGTATTTGAATATGATGGTTTTATCTATGTTTGATACCTGAATTTAGTACTGAGTTTGTATTGTTTTAAGTTGTAAAGTGCTTTGAAAAATTGAAAAGCGCTATATAAATAACAATTATTATTATTATATTATTACTAGTGCTGATGTCAGGACTGTATTGGAAACGAAACTGAGCAACCCTGAAAAATAAACAGCATTTTGCTGTACATTCAGTAAACATCTCCAATGATACTGGTTTGTAGCTGCATGTAACTTGATATACTTAGACAATGATGGAGGTATATCCCCCAGCTCACAAATTACTTTCTTACCTGTACTTTATTTCTGAGCCCTGCTTATCCCTACTAATTGCACATCTGCACACTGTGTTCTAAACTTCTCATTTTCTTATCTGCTTCAGTAATGCTGATTAAAACCAGTCAAACTTGAGAAAAAGAAATTATTCTAGCAAACCGGAACTACAAAAAGAATATAAAAGCAGTCTGACATTATTTCTTCGGTTTTCTGTCCTGTAACTAGAAATTAAGTTAATATTTTTTATTTATTGAAATGTTTCACCAGGAAGGCACACTGAGCAACAGGTTGCTCGTCTTCCAGTGCGACCTAATAAATAGGGTGATTAAAAGGAGACCAGTTAACTGTGAACTGAATTTTCAGTTAATGGGAATGAGGGCTCTGTTTATTTTTGCACTACCTACTGCACTTTGTAACTTGCCTCATTCCCATTAACTTAAAATTAAATTCACAGTTAATTGGTCTCCTTTTAATCACCCTCTCTATCAACTTAATTTCTAGTTACAAGACAGAACCGAAGAAACAATGTCAAACTGCGTTTATTTTCTGTTTGCTAAAAGATTTGTTTCTCAGTTTAAGACTGTAGATTGAATCCACATTACTGAAGAGAATAGAAATAATATATATACGGCCACCTAACTGAACATCGGAGGACCACTGGCCAGGGCCAATGAGCCCCAGTGAGGGCAATCCTGAAGATTTTAACTCTGATGTGACTGGAATACTGGAATAATGAAACTGAGCAACCTTAAAAAATAAACAGCATTTTGTTTTACTTAAGCCTGTATGTTCTATAAACAGCTCCAGTGATACTGGTTTATAGCTGCATGTAACTTGATATACTCAAACAATGATGGAAGTACTGTACATCATCCAGCTCACAACTACTTTCATACCTGTGCTTTATTTTTAAGCCCTGCTTATCCCCTACTAATTGAATGTCTGCACACTGTGTTCTAAATTTAGTTTCTTAGTACATTTCTCACTGATGTTACAAGCTTGAGACGTATAGCAATAAGTAAGCAATAAGACACGAGGGGGTATGCATTAGACACTTCTAATGCACGGTCAGGGGTGCAGTAAGCCGTGTGTTAGAAGTGTCTAATGCACACCCCTGGAGTGTCTTACTGCACTTAAAAAATGGGGCACTGTATTTTACATAAATGTTACAAGTGAAATGATGGGATTAAAGTACTAAAAAAGTAAAATCCTTATATTTTACTCAAAACAGTCCATCTGCCTGAGGTTGATTTTTTTTTTTTGGTTACTTAACTTTTCTCCGAGTAGGCTTCTGCAGTTGAAGTTTTTGTAGCAGGAGTGCTGGCTGGGGAAGGGAAAGAGACAGCCAGAAAGATAGGGAATGCTGTGTGCAGCCAGCAAGGAAGAGACAGAATTGTTTTTAACTGTCACCAACAATAAAAGGACGTTGGACAAAACCAGGAGCACTAGCGCGATCAGAAGCCCGATCTCACACTTATCAATGCACGAAAAAGAGACAGTGCCACTGTGTTTCTCATTAATGCAAAAAAAAAAGGTATATGTGCTATTGACAGAGTCATTGTGTGTCCCCCACTCCCTTGGCAGGTTACATAAGTCGCTGCTGCTGGTCTCCCCCACCCAATCTGACTATATTTATTGGAGGGCAGCAGTGTGAACAGGGAGCGTTAGCATGACCTGACCCGTGAGAGAAGGGGGTGCCTGGCAAATGTTTTTTTTTTTTTTTTGTTAAATAAAAGGTGCATGAGCACAGACAGAGCATCCCCACCCTCCCCAACTGGAAGTCCAGATTTCACTGTGAGGACAAGCTGCTGCCCTGCCCCCCCTCCCATGACTGTTGGGACTGCTGGTTCGCCCATGATGAGTGGGTGTCGGAGGTCAAATGCGAGCACGGAGGGGATCCTTAAAATGTACACTAGGATAGTACACTATTTCTGCTAATTTTTTTAAGCAACTTTTCATTATGACAACTACAGAGGAGTCCATGCGAGCTGGAACAGACAGTGTTGCAAACAAAAGAGAAAGTTAAGCAGAGCAAAAAGGAACTGTACAGCGCCTCCCTCCCTCCCCAACACACACACACAACTTTAGCAGCTGGGAGAAAACACAGGAGCACATTAGCGGAGACACAATCTCTGTCCATAAGTGACTTTAAAAAAAAATTATGCAAGCTGATATGTGTCCGGGTTGCCAGTACCTGTTTTTAGCCATGTGTTAGACACTTCTAACGCACAGCTAACAACCAATCAAGATGCAGGATTGTCCCTACCCATTTTATAAGCTGAGCATAACTGAGTGGAAGAGAGGTACACCCCCCAAAAAGAAAAAACAGCATTAAGTGCAAAAACCACTCAGTTATTTAACTACACCAAGACTTATATTTATGTGGTGTGCTTGTTTTTTGGTGCTGTTGTTCTTCAATTCTGGTTTCTACTGTATTTACCTACAGCATCTCATTTCCAGCAGGATCCTGCTTTTACCCATTTTTTCCAATGTATTTACCTACAGCATCTCATTTCTAGTGGGGTCCTTCTTTTACCCATTTTTCCAATGTATCTGCCTACAGCATCTCATGTTTAGTGGGCTCTTGCTTTAACCCACTTACCTACAACTTCTCATTTCCAGTGGGGTCCTGCATTTATCCATTTTTTCAATGTATTTACCTACAATATCTCATGACCAGTGGGGCCCCCCGTTTACCCATTTTTTCCCCAAAGTATTTACCTACAGCATCTCATTTCCAGTAACATCTTGCTTTTACCCATTTTTCAAATACATTTACCTACAACATCTCATTTCCAGTGGGGTCCTGCATTTACCCATTTTTCCCCCACTGTATTTACCTACAACATCTAATTTCCAGTGGGTTCCTGCTTCTACCTAGGTTTCCAATGTATTTACCTATATGTCATTTCCAGTGGGGTACTGAATGTACCCATTTTTTTCCAATGTATTTACCTACAACATCTCATGTTCAGTGGGATCTTGCTTTAACTCATTTACCCACAACTTCTCATTTCCAGTGGGGTCCTGCATTTATCCATATTTTCAATATATTTACCTCAGGGTTCGACAAATACAATAGCTCAACGTCCTGGGCTATCAATGCAGAGTTAGGGACAAGCAGTTTCTATTCTGTTAAGCTGATAACTTTTTTAATTGCTCTCTGGTCAGTTCCACAACTTACTGCTTGGTAACTTACTTTTGTTAGTTTATTCTTAGGCATGATTGTCCTATTTCTTTTTGTTATACTTATTCCATTGCTATCTATTATATTCTGCATTTTAACAACTGCGTGGGCAGAGCCCCACAGATGCTATGCCATTATCTAGAAAAGAGCATTGTGGAAGCATGTGACCAGACCGCTGTCCGGTGTGCTTCCACAGTGCTCTGGCAAATGTCCACTGCTTCTGTTTATGCAGCCCTTCCCCTCCGTAGGCCACATAAACACACACCCTTCGTGGGCTAATACTTTTTCTTCTGCAACTGCGGAACTGATGATCGCCATGCCCAAGATGGGCAATGACTCAAACTGCGCATGCACAGTTCTGTCAGCGCCACCATCTTGGGTACAGTAGGCTTCGGCACAGCGAGAGCTGCAAGTATTCTTTACTCACTCATGCCATATGAGCAGCCTTATCAGTTCTGACAGGAATTTGCTGCATCTGTTATCTTCTCCCGCTTCCCCTTCCCACAGGATACATCTCAAAATGAGCTGCAGAAATATAGCAAACGTAGGTGCACAGATGTATCAGATGTATCCACTGGCCACTAGTTGCCTCGGCACTTCGGGTAAGAACCCCTTAGTCAGGGGACATGGTTAGCAGGAGAGAAATTATGTCAATTTATACAAGCATCTCATGAATAAACATAACATTAGAAAATATTTACATACATACACAAATACAAAAAAAACTGAAAAACATGAGAAAATACAGAAATCCTACACCAGTCAAAATATAATCCAGATCATACAATCATAACATTTCCAAAATAAAATATAAATTTTTTTTAAATAAAAACATGCCGGCCCAGTGGCGTGGAGTGCTGAGATATCATGCCTTACCTCCTGCCACACCAGCTACCAGTGTTTGTGGTGACAGTGTGTTTCTGGGGGTCAGCTGGGGAGGGAGAGGATAGAGCATCTGGAGGACAGCTCTCCTCTCCCAAAGAGGGCGAGGAAACGGAGGCCAGCACCTGCCTGACACCTAGCGGTGGCTGGGTGCTGGCATGCTGGGTCCCACACAACATGGGGTGGAGGCATAGCAGCCGACCTACATGCTGCGTGCAAAAGGGCACGCAGCTCGGCCACTGTTGACATTGCACACTCCCCCCTCCGACACATGGGCAGAAAACATGAAAAGGTCTCGGGTGCATTGGATGACTGCCGTCTTCCGCAGGCTCCATCCCCAACAACAGGCACCGCCCCAAACTGGATCCTATCTCGGTGGGTTGAGGGACTCCCCGCTGCCCCACCACAGAGGGCAAGCTGTGGGGGAAGAAGGGAGAAGGTAAGTCCAGTGGATCGGGGGATATGGCTAGGTGGACAGCACAAATGTGGACCGACCGGGACAGAGGGGTAAAACAATTAAGCAAAAAAATAAATTCCATGATTAAGAAAAAAATCTTTGTTTGCTTATTGCAATCTGAAACTGGAGGCATGCTGGCTGTGGATAGATGGAAAAGGGGGGGAGGAAAAAGGCTGTTGTGATCTGGCAAGGCAAGTGCGATCAACAAACAATGATCTCCATGGTGGACAAGATCTGATATAAGATAGTCACCTAAAAGAGAACAGATACCAATTACCTAGGCTACCATTTCCACATTACAAATTTGCTGAATATATATACACACACACACACACACATTTCAGGTTGCGACAAGCAAACAAGATTTTTTTCATGATCATGGATTTTTTTTTTTTTTTAAATGATCTTGGAATTGTTATGACTGTATAGTCTGGATGATAGTTTGACTGGCATAGGATTTCTGTATTTTCTCATGTTTTTCACTTTTTTTTGTATTTGTGTACATATGTAAATTTACTTTCTAAATAATGTCATGTTTATTCATGAGATGCTTGTATAAACTGACATCACTTCTCTCCTGCTAACCACACCCCTTGACAAAGGCTTTCAACTCGAAGTGCCGGGGCAACTAGTAGCCAGTGGATACGTCTGTACACCTTCATTTGTTATATTTCTGAAATAAAGCATTTGGAACCGATAAAAAGTTGGTGCCTTGGCTGTGTTAGAGTGAAGGTTTTCTCTGACGTTGTGTGCATTTTGGGCTGGCTGCCCCTTACCTGCATAATCCCTGTTGGGAGGATTCGCAGTCCACCTTTGGAAGTGAAAATGAGCCACTACCACCTCAGTATGTCTTTCCTGGTAAGACCTTTGAAATACCTACAGACATAAATAAATAAATCTCTTATCACATTAATGCATTAGCAGCCATTGTGGCTCTGATCAGAGTTTGTTTAATAAAGGGATGACAGCCTGAAGAGATACCATTCAAAACTTTCTGTATTCGATTAACAGGTTTAGGTCTCTATGGACCGTAGCAGGACACAGATCTGTCCACTTAGGAATCAGAAGTATCTGGACTAGATACCTTTGCTTCTTTCTTGAGGATGAACAGGTTCAATAGTCAATCTGGTTATAAGCAACTGAGCCTCCTCTACAAGATGGAACAACTGTCCTAGAGGAGAAGGGGGCAGCAAGTGAACTGGAGAGGTAGACAGCAACTCTACAGCATGCTCTCTTTCCACCACTTCCAAGACCCACTCATCAGATCCATCCCCCACCTGCACCCCAGGAGGCAACAGCAGAGGGGATGGAAATGTGGAGTCAGAAGATACAGGGGGGGCGCCGCCTTGACAGATTCCTTTGGAAACGTTTGCATGGGTGGGGGGGAGGTAGGGGAGTCAGGAAGGGACCACCACAGTTTTGTGCACAGGGTGCTGACGGGAGGCAAAGCCACCAGGGACAAAAGGTCTACGAAATGAGCCCCTACCATGGTGGGTTGAGGGATCAGAGATTTTAGTTACCTTAGTCATCTTGGAGAATTGAAGTTCACGTAGACAATTTTCAACATCACTCCCAAACAGTCTGGAGCTTCTGAAAGTGGCATTCTGCACACCCTGTTGTACATCAGTGGGAAATTCAGCTGCTCTAAGCCAGGAATATCTGTGAAGGCATATGCTGAAGGCAGCAGCCCTGGCAGAGGCACTGGAAGCATTATATGTAGCGCATAACAGATGCCTTCAAGTATCCCCACCTGCTAAGGTAGCTTTACGCAAATAAGTCTTGACAAGACCATCAGACAGAGCCTGAATGGTAGATACAGAAAATTTCCACAGGCTATTCTCATAGTTAATCATGTATGCCTGGTAGTTTGCAATTCTTAGGCTAAAGGATGCAGAGGTACAAGTTAGTTTGCCCATAACATCCAGCCTCCTAGATTCTTTGTCAGGAGGCAAGTGTTCATGTGTCTAGAGGCTCTGGAGTGGTCATGAATAGTCATTAAAACCACATAATCGGTTTCAGGCTGGGAAACATAATACATCTCAACAGAGCAGGTACTGTTTATCAGACTTCCTAAGCACTGCAGTCAAGGAATTAGGTCAATGACAAGCAACAAAGGTAGCATTCTCTAAGGCAGGATATACAGGAGGAACCACAATGAAGGGTGCAGTGGGAACCTCCAAAAACGCCATTACATTTTTCTTATCTTCAGCTTAAAATCCTGTGACAGTTTGGATTCATCTAAGTAAAGCCAGAAAAAGAGAGATCCTCAGGATGAGATCTATGGTATACACTACAGAGTCCGAGCTGCAGGAAGAGAGGGTAGAGCTGGAATGCAAACCTCCATCACAGGAATTATCCCCATCATCATCCTCCAAATCCTCCTTCATATTAAGGTGATCAGGACTGTATTCTACCTTGTTATATTGAATGATGACAGCAGCAAATTGATGGAGGTGGTGGCTATAGAGGAATGAAAGGTGTGCTCCTGGATCCCATTGATGATAGTGGTGACAGGGAAGGCCCAGTAGACAAAATAGCTATTATTGTTGGTGGGTGTAACAGTAACAGACATCAAAATAGTTCATAGAATGACGCCAGCACAACCTGGGAGTTGATGATACCATGTACAGGGCCGGGGACAACCAACATCAAAGAGATAAGAACCGGACAATGGGACTACTGCCCCTAGTAGGTAGCAGTTCCAGAGCTAGACCTCAAAGGTGGTGTCTCAGATGGTCAGGGAGGCTGCAGTTGTCACCACTGGAGCAGATGATGAGGATGTACCTTCCTTCAATTAAGACCTCAACCTCACTGGTAAAGCAGGAGTTTATCCTGATGCTTGTGGTGATGGCCAGAAGAGGAGGCCTAGTGCCTTTATTTCGGCATCTCCTTGTGACTTGTTTGAATCTTTGGCAGATCCTGCAGGTCCAGTCACTGTGGTACAGGCCCAAACAGCAAACACAAACCGTGTGAGCATCATCCTTGTAGATCTTGTAATCACAGGTACAAAGGTTCTTTCGACAACGGCATAAAAGGACAAAATCGATGAAGTTTTAGAAAATAATAAAATAAACAGCAGCATTGTTTCTCTGCCAGTCCGACAAGTGGTTGATGGCAGGAGAAGGAACTAAGAAAAAAATGGGGCCACCCACAATTATATAAGCGTTGACATTGCACGTTGTCATGGATGGCCTCTGGCTAGCTAAAGTTTCCAAGCGGTCCTGATGTTAACAGCTTACAGTTCCAAGGGTATAGCCCAATGGAGGAGATATCCTTGATGAAGATCAGTAGACATCAAAACAGTCATCAAGTCAGTCAGCAGTAAGTGAATGAGTTAGAAGGATTGGTACCACGAATAAAACACTCACACTCTACCTACAGTAACTGGCCTAAGCTAAAATTAAATGCCTACTTCCCTTCATCTAACTCACCGAAAGCCCTAACTGGCACTAAACCTAAACACTCTAACTTGTACTACTGCTAAAATAAAGCATACAGAATAACACAGAAGCAAATCTCTATATGTAAAATAAGTTGACATGAGGAATACATTTTAACCTCACCTTTGCCTTAGACTACTACATCTCCAACACAGGGAGAAAGGCAGACGTCAGGGGGAGGGTTCATGCTGCTAACAAACAGAACAAGTACTGGTATTATTTCTGTTGCACATAAACTGATTGCTACCGTCTTTGGATGACATGTACTTGCGACCTCGTTCTAAGGCTGCTTATGCAGTACAGACATCGGCATTCATTCACTCCAGGTAATAATGTGAAAGCAGGATCATCCTTGGCAGGAAGTCACTTGCAGTAGTTGGGAGCTAGCAGCCAGACACTGATATAAGTATTTTTTTCCCTCTAAAATGGGACAGGCTAAGTTGGTGGTCGGGCAAGAGGCAGAAGAAAAATGCTGAGTGTTTGCGTTGGTTGTCAGCAGATCTGAAAGCAGGTGAGGTAGTGGACAGACACCAACACAAGGAGTTTTTTTTTCCTCTCAGGAGTGGGGATCAGTGTGCATGGTCAAAAGTCAAACTACAAAAGAGACCTTGGCAGCACTTGTTCCAGAGGTATGCAGTTTATGAGAGGTTTGCAGCTCGCTCATTCATCTGTCGCGCACACTCTGCAAACAGCCAGTACAATACTGACACAGTCTAAGAGATAACAGTAACAGCGAATAGGAAACCACAGCATTTCACTCATTTTATATCATAAGTCAAGTCCCCAATGTAGCCCAATCGCAAAACTGAAGATCACTCATTTTAATCACAAGTGGACCTACCCCAAATAGGTCTGGGTGAAATTTAACTTTCACTGACAGAATTTAGGTGAATTTACGATTCCGTTTCTGTGAAATTTTGAAAAATCTGGGTGAATGTTCCGAGGCATTTGCCAACATTTAAATTTCAGTTAGAAAACTACCTGTCTAAAATGCAACAAAGTTGTGTTTCAAGTCCTCTACATCATGAAGAAATGTGCCATGTTTACGGTTACAACCTTTGGATGAGGTAAAACCGGATTCGAAACCACACCCCAAACTCTGCCTCTGGCTCCACCCCTATTTTATGACTGGCGAGTATATCACTCCTCCTCCAAAGCCATTTGTAATGTTGGAATAGACATTACTAGTGATAGGAAATTATTTTTATACTGTTATTTATTTATTTGATTTATTTATTCAGTTATTTATTTTTATTCTTTGGCAACCAGGTTACCTCCCATAGGCCACATAGCCCATTTTACAGGAATGACCCAGGAGCAGAGGAAGGTTAAGTGACTTGCTCAAGGTCACACAGCATCTAAGCGGATGTTGTGGGAATCAAACTCAGGTCTGCTGGATGTGCCAAGCTCAGCCACAGCTTATTGGTCAGCCCTCTGTTAAACACTCTCCCATTTTCCTTTCCATGTCAGCCATGTATTCCGATTCTTTGACCAATTTTTGATAACTTAATTATCAGTGCTTGTGGTATCCTTAATACTGCACTGTGTTCCCCTTTACCTCAGCAGCTACTGCTGTTTCTTTTCATATTTCTAAGGCATTCCACAATTTCAGATACACCATTTCATGCTGTTTATCTGAATGACCTGTCAAAGTGTAGCTAATATCATGGAATGTTCAGGTAATACAAAAAATTAGAGCAAATGTAGTGATAAAAGCAATAAAAGTTAGATTATGAATTTAACAAAAATGGGTTTAAAACTTACCATAATATAGAACAAACAAAAAGAAACACGAGAGCACATTAAGGTGTAAAAACTGTTTCCAGTCATTGCAGGAAAAGACCATACTTAAAATTCAGAGTGGAAAAGAATAGGTTAATTTACTGCTAATGATCTTAATGGCCATACTTTACACCTCTCAGACAGGCTGGTTTTACAAACAAAGGCAGGTCTGAATGACTGTGACAGCAGAACTTCTTTGTAACCTGGACATGTAATGCAGCCAAAACAGTGAATGATTTGATACATCTGTTTTAAGAGTATATGGGCACTCAAAATGGCCTAAAAACCGGACTGCATGTAACCAAAACTGGATGACCGGATAAGGACCCTAAAAAACGGATTATCCGGTCAAAAACCGGATAGGTGGCAACCCTAGCCCATGTTTCAGATCTCTTATCTTTAAATGGGAATTGGTTTAAGTAGCCAAACATTTGGACATTTTTAAATAAACTTTTACAAGTAAATTAACTACTCGGTTTTAAGCCCCTACATGTACGATGAAAACAACTGTAACAGCATACCATCCATCAGCCAGGCCAGAGAAAAGTCAGCACTATATGTTTAAGTATATACCCCATATACGAGCACAGAAAGCAGCAGATACTATCTAAGGTGTGGTGTCTTTCTAAATTCTAGAGTCACCCTTGTAAACAAACAAAAAGAAATTTGTTAGTTGTGTTAAACACAGAAACATAGAAAAACAGCAGAGAGAGATCCAATGTCCATCCAGTTTGCCCATATTTCCTACCAAATGTATTTCTCCACTGACCTGCTGTGGAACAGGATTTAACTATAACCCTTGAGCTGCTGAAAGAACTAGAATATAATGGAATTCTGGACTGATATATCAGTCCACTGCACAGTAAGGGTTAATCTAGCCCTCAATTTCCACAGTTCACCTCCCCTTCTACTGACTCCCTCTCTCCTTACCCCACTGTTCAACACCATTTAGACCATGAATATGTCCCATCTGGCCATGAACCCATTTATAATCCCCGTCACCACCGCCTCTTTAGGCATCTATTGTTCAACCACCCTCTCTATGAAAAAGAACTTCTTAATGTCCCTCTTAAATCCCCCCTCAAACTAGTCTCTACCCATGCCCTCTTGTCAATTCACTTCCATTCTCAATAAACAGGTCCTTGCTGCCAGCCTTGTTTATCCCCCACAGGAACCTGTCAGTCTTATTCTTTTCCACCTCTCTCTTTCCAGGCCTCCAGATTGTAGATGTCGAGTTCTACTAGACTTGTAAGCCTCAATAGTAATAACCCCTCCCCCAGCCTTCAGCATGTACATGTTCTGTTCTGCCAACCTTTCCTCATATGCTATGCCTTGCTGACGTTGAATTATTCTGGTGACCACCCAACGCACCATCTCCAGCCTGTCCTGGTCCTTCTTCAGATGTGGGCTCCTGAACTGACCAAAATACTACAAATGGGGCCTCGTCAGGAACCTGTGTTGGGTGACTATCAGTGCCCTCCTCCTGCAATTGAAATCCCTTCCTATATCCTTTTCGTCTTGGTATATGCCTTGTTGCGCAGACCAGGGGTAGGATTCACAAAACTCTTGCAAGTCCTGCAGGTGCAGGAAAAACCCGGCACAAGTAGGTTGCCACTTGCGGATCAATTCACAAAAGTAGCTCACGGGTGGTGTTGCCAGGAAATCACCACAGCTGTGTACCCGTTATGGCCAGGGGGACCAGCTGTAACATCTTCCACAGTTGCTGTGGATATGAATATCAATCTCCATAGCTGTGGGGATTTCAGTCCACAAATAGAGTTGCAGTGTGGAACTTAGTCCCAGAACGTTTTGTGAATCGAGCCCCTGAGGTTTTGAGACTTGCTGATGTGAACCCCAAATCCCGTTGCTCTGCCATTGTTGCTAACTGTACTCCACTAATCCAGTACCCTGTGCATACGTTCTTCTTACCAATGAGCACCACATCTTGGCACTGCCCCTCAACTGCAATAGTTTGCACTATCTTTGTAGTTTCTCCTGGTACTTCTACAGTTTCCCCATAGCTTTTATGACCCAAACTAAGTGACTTTTGACAAGAATATTGGATGTAGAATGGTGGACTATGATCATGGAGTGCTGGCAAGTATCATGAAATGTTAAAGTTCGAAAGGTTGCTGATCAGACTCTGGATGCTGGCACAGAATTTGAAAGCATGAAATAACTCAGCAGTGCTAGCAAAGCAGGCTTGAAATGCTTCAAACAGCACCTGGAACGTGCAAAATAAACAGTAGGCGGTCACTTTAAAATGGCTGGATGCATCAACAGAGTCTCTGGACAGTCAGTTGTTCAAGTCAGCACAATACTCTCAAAAGAATGTTCAGTAAGACTTGCACTTATAAAACTGGATTGTAATAAATGTCCCTGGTCGCACTTATGAATGTTGAGTAAATACAGCATTTGCACTTTAAAATTAGGCTTTCTTGACCTCATGTGCTGCCCTTCAAGATGAAATATCCATACAGTCTGTGCACTGCACCAAGTAAACCATTCTGCTAGCACAAGGCACTTTAAAATAAAATGTTTGTAAACCCAGCACTTACGAAGTTTAAAATGAATTGTTTAATAAACCCTGCAGAGTCACTAAATGGTACAGTTTCTGCAATAAATTCTGGCCTGTTGTAGTTTAAAATGAATTAAGCACTTTTAGTTTATCCAACTTAATAATGGTCCAGGCCTGATAACTGAGCCACTATCCGTCTCTGGGGACATTAAGAATTTGCATAAATGTTTATGTATGAAGCTGCCAGACTCGCCCTTGCCACATGTGGCTAGGACAGATCAGCATCAACTGGTGCATTTTTTTTTTTTTTAGTTATCTTTTTACCTGCTCCTATGCTCCGGCTTCCACCTCTCCTTCAGGCCCTTCCTAGTATCTCTCCACTCCCAGCCAACCTCTTCCTGAACGCTGCTCTCACCACATATCGCAGCCAACCCCTGAGATGTCCCGGAGTAACCCCTCTCGGCTCCCCCCTCCTTCGAGGCACCGGGGGCTCGGACCCCAACACTCTATTTTATCCTTACGGGCTCAAGGGTGCTGCTGTGGAGGGGCAGGCTCCTGGAGGTTCCGGGGCGTCAAGGATATGGAGGCTGTCATCCCGCAGAAGCCAAAGTTGTTTCTGGCTTTCTGGCTGTCCCTCCTGCGCTGCTGTATGTAGTACCCCGGTCTCCACCAGGGGCCACTACAACAGCAAGCCTTCCTCCCAACCCACCCCAGGAGAAGAAAGCAGTCTTCTGGATGCTCAATCCTCTCCTTCCCCAGCCAGCCCCCAAGACCAGAGTCCGTTCCCGAACCCAGAACTGGTGCATTTTTAAAGCAAAGAACTCTCCTTTAGCTAAGCTCTCTGCCTTCTCACAACCATGGCCCAGTTTTAATGCTGCTGCTGTCAGGGTGATGGGAGTCTCTAGGAGACCCCACTTCCATATCTGTTGCTGTTGGGAGTGAGGTGAACTGGAAAACTTGCACTCCTACAGCCACGCCAACTGGAACACTGTGACTGGACAGGATCGCACCTGGGGTCTTCAGGGACCTCACCTCACCAATACCCCTCCAGATACATCCCTGCATCCTACTTGCCTTGCTATACGCCTTACTGCACTGACTCGATTGTTTTAGGGAGTCACTGATGATAAGTCCAAGATCTCATTCCTCAGCCACAGTATTAAGTCTCACCTTTCCTAACCAGTACTCTGTCCTGGGGTTTTTGTTCCCTAAGTGCATTACCTTGCATTTACTGGCATTGAATTTCAGCTGCCAAACCCTAGACCACCCCTCTAGCTTTTGTAGGTCTCTGCATTTCCTCTATTTCCTCATCACCATCCACCCTCCCATAGAGCCTAGTGTCATCTGAGAAGAGATACACCTGCCCCAGATTCCCCTCATCAATGTCGCTGAAGAACATGCTGAAGGGGACTGGACCCAGGACAGATCCCTGTAGTACCTGCTCGTGACCTTCCTCTCTTCTGATTTAACCCTACTGACCAAAACCCTCTGCCTCCTCCCTTTCAGCCAGTTACCTACCCAGTTTGCTATGATCTTAGCTGTACCCAGATCTTCCATCTTCTTCTGCAAGTATCTGTGGGGTGCAGAGTCAAAAACCTTCCTGAAACAACGAAAATCCAAAGCATGGCCCCTACCCCATTCCCTCATCACCCAGTCAAAGAAAACTATCAGGTTAGTCTGACAAGACCTCCCTGCCACAGATCCATGCTGTTTACTACCCTGGAGACCATAGCTATCCAAATAGTTCACGAGGTCCTCTCTAACTAGTGACACCATCAGCTTCGGTACAATAGAGGTAAGACTGACAGGTCTGTAGTTCCCTGCTTGTTCCTTGTCCCTCCTCCCCCCATAGAGTGGAACTACATCTGCCACCTTCCAATCCTTTGGAACTACTCCTGTCCTTAGTAAACTGTTGAACAGACCTACCAGGGGTTCAGCCAGTTCCACTGATAGTTCCATGAGTATCCTTGGCTTATCCTCAGCTTGGGCATATCCTCACCTCGGAAGTCAACAAAATCAGTCTCCTAAAATCTACTTTACTGCAGTAAACATTAACTTAAAAAAAAAATGATTTTGCACAAAAAGTGCAAATTGGGACCAGCTCCACACTTTTTGGGTGTGGGGCTCTTAGTGCACATTGTTTCTCTTTAAGGACTGGATGGCAGAGTAGTGGGGCTAAGTTAGGTGTGGGGGGAGGGAATTTACCTGTAGTTACAGAAAAAAGAAGGTGGGACTTGGAGTCCTGGGCCAAGTGACTGTGTGGCTTGAGAATGCAACATTTGGTAGCTGCACATGTCCTGATGCAGTCACTGAGTGTAAAGGATGCAGATACCCACACTCCAGAGAGCTGTGCTTCTTGCCAATTTAGTGTCAACAGCAAACTTAGGCAGCGTGCTGCTGATCCTTTCCTCTGGGTCATACACAGTAACACAATAATTTAAAGTTGAAAGGGACACTATTTATTTAGTTTTTGTTTACCAGGAAGGTGCACTAGTACAATGTCCATTTTCAGGTACGACCCAAGAAAGTACATCAAACAACAATATCACAATGTTGCAAGGGTACAAAAGCGCAGCTGTACCGTCCGCAGTAGATTCGGTGGCACAACAAATACATGTGTACAGCTGAAAAAGCAACAGAAAGGCAAATTACAGCAGCAGATACAATGCATCAAATACATGATCATTTATCAGAGGACCATAGGAACGTGCAAAGCTCGCCCTTGAAAACTGTATAGGCACATAGGGCAGCTCCCCCCTTCCACTTCATAAGCATGTAAGTAATGTACATGCTGTGTAAACATGTACTAAGTTACAGGTATTGCCATCCACTGAACTACAGATGGTACTCTGATTTCCTTGGTAGGCAGAAATTTGTCCAAGCTTACCTTGAAAGCCAGTACTGTCTTCATATTCACAGACTCCTCTGGTAGGCTGTTCCAAACTGCATGCAGTACTCCATGACCAGAGCTTTGTAAAGTGGTAGGATTATGTCCCCTGCTCAGCTGGTCACCCACTTTTGATGTACCCCAGCAACCTTCCAGTCTTTTCTTTTATCTTCCTTTTTTCTGCCAGAGTTAGTGTCCTGCTCAGACCCAGCCCACCCCTCGACTGGTGATTGCTGCCCCCAGGATTCACCACACAATCCCCCAGGGATTTCCCCTGTGGCAGGACCAGGAAGGGGGAAGCCATGCTCCCCCTCCCCAGTAACCACATCCAGATTAGGTGACCCCAGGTGGAAGCAGGGGCTGATAGGCAAGCTGGGTGTCATCTGCCAGCTCCAGTTTTCCTTGTCCCCCCCAGTAAGCAGTGTGCCACAGGCAGTTGTACGTATGCATGGAGGCGCATATGCACTACGTGTCTGCCACCATCCATCCTCTCCTAAGTCACCTCCGCTGCCCACCCTGTGGTGGTAGTGCTGGCGTCACACAGCTTGTTCCCCATCCCAGGAGAGGACTGCAGTCAGTCAATCAATCCTCTCCCCACCGACCAAACCCCAGCCACCCAGATCTGTTCCCAAACCCAGGTCACCGCCGTGGGTGATGCTGCAGCATCCAATGCCTCAACCCACTTCACCACTGGGTCGGCTACCTTCCAGCCTTCTTGACAGCAGCCGTGCACTACTGGTCATGCTGTAGCTCCTTGTCTAGAATGGCCCTCCGATCCTTTTCCTCCTCCACTGCAGTAAGAGGGGCTCCACACAGTGTGTAGGTTGTATCTCTCCTCAAGTGTAGCACCGTGCATTTGGCTACAGTACAGCTAAGATTCCAGGAGTTCAACTAGTCACCCACCTTGTTCAGGTAATCCTGAAGTTTGTCCCCATCCTCAAAGGAGTTCGCCACTCTGGCCAGTGTACGGTGATGTGGGCGAGTATTATTGAGCATCTCAATTTGAGTGAATCAGTAATACCGTTCATACTGAGAGTGAGTAGGAAGACACCGATGAGTAGGGTACAGTGAATGTGGCAGTGAGCTGCACTCAATGTAACACGATATAGGCATTTGTTTGGCCAAGCCCTGCCAAGCTGACCGTCTGGCGTAGTGGGTAGAGCCAAAGCCACTAGAGGTAGTGGACCCAGGTTCAGCTCTGGCTGTGGGACTGATTTTTTCTGCTTTTTTATTCATCATGCCTTTAAGTCTGCTCCCCTGGGTTAAGAATTTTAGATTGGAGGGTGCCGGGGGCTTGCCCATAAAAGAAAACATTTTATTTTTCTTGCTGAGCCTCAGGAGTAAGCAGCCATAGCTGTTTGTGACGGTCAGTGGAATGTTATTCACCCTTTTTGTTTTGGGCGCATGTGTGTCCGTTCTTTTTGTTAAGCGAAATAAAAGATTCGCCTTTATCACATAAAACCCTCTGGCCAGCTAAGTATCATCAGTAAACATAGGGAGCCTGCTGAAGAACCTAATTTCCAAATCACTGACGAAAACTTTGAAAAGCAGTGGCCCTGGCACTGACCCATGAAACACCACTGAGTGTCTGTCTGAGCTCCAAGTAGCGCCTGTCCACTGCAACATTATGCTTCCTGCCCCCAAGCCAATAAGCAATTCACCTATACTTCTTGACCAGAAGCTTATCATGTGCCACAGTGTCAGAGGATTGCAGAACTTTCAGAAAGATTCTGTCTACAGCCCTCCCTGGTTACCATCCTTGAAGGTGATCAGGTTGGCTTAGCATAATCTACCCCTCATAAAGCCATGATAACAGGGAGTGAGAACCTTTGCTTCAATCATGTGATCCATTATTCAGCCTTTGATAGTGGATTCCAGGACCATACCCAGTACTAATGTCAGGATTACTGCCTGCAGTTGCTAAGGTCCACCCCCCCAAAAGACAAGGACCACATTGGCCACTTTCAAGTCCTCCAGCACCACATCCATAGTTGGACAATCACCTCCCCCAGCTTGATACCCTAGTCTGCCAGAGTATGATACCCAGGCCAAATCTGAAGCCCTGACCACATCTGATGCCCTGCCCAAGCCTGACACCTTATGCAAGAGTGATACATAGCTTGAACAGGTTAAGTCCAAGCCTGATGCACTGTCTAGGCAGGACACCCTGCTAGAGTGCGAGTCCTTACCCGTGTGCAGTGGCACTTTCTTGTATGAATCAGATCCTTTGAAATAGTCTCAATGGAGGTTCCAGTGGTAGCTACAGACCGCCTCAGGCACCACTATGCTTATAATTCTACATTTTACACTGGAGTCCCCACATATGAAAAAAACACGTGGTCCCCCATTTACTGGTAATGTAGGTGTTCATGTGGACACAAGTTAGTTTACCCCATACAGTATACAGAGTTATAAAATGAGCATCCAAAATAAATTTGGGTAAATTTGGAGACCGGCAATGGCACCACAATACGCACAGGGGTTGTATACAGACCCCCTTCTCAGGGGGAGGAAATGGACAAGGAAATGATAGAAAGTATACTTAGAATGGCAGAAAAAGGGGAGATATTGCTGATGGGTGATCTGAATATGCCAGATGTTAACTGGAGTGCAGTTGCAGCAGCCACTTCTAAGAGTGGGGTTATTCTAGATGCCCTACAGGGGCATGCCTTAGACAACTAGTATTGGAGCCAACCAGAGGAGCAATCTTAGACCTGGTTTTCTCAAATGGAGATGAAGAGGATCACAGATGTAGAAGTGGGTAGCCATCTGGGAACTAGCGACCATTGAACAGTATGGTTCACAATAAACACAGCAATGGAGTCAAGCCATACAAAGACAAAGGTACTGGATTTTAGGAGGGCTGACTTTGTCAAAATGGGTGAGTGCCTAAGGAATGCACTAGCAAATGGGCAGGAAGGAGGGGTGGAAGAACAATGGGGAATAATAAAAACTGCCATCACAGAGGTATCAAGCCTTTGTGTAAAGCAAATAAACAAAACGAAACGAGGTAAGAAACCACTATGGTTTTCAAAGGAAGTGGTAGTGAAGGTTCAAGAGAAAAAGAAACCATTCAGGAAGTACACGGAATCACAGAAGGAACAGGACAGAGAACTATATAAGTTAAAGCAAAAGGAAGCTGGGAAGGCAGTCAGATCAGCAAAGGCCCAAACTGAGGAAAAGATAGCCAACTCAGTTAAGAAGGGGGATAAAACCTTTTATAGGTACAATCAGGAGCAGGAAGACCAAGGGAGGATAGTGAGGCTTAATAAAGGGAGGGAGGGTGGGCAGAGGGTGACTGTGAAAAGGCAGAGATACTAAACAAATATTTTGCCTGTATTTACAAAGGAAGAGGGGAGGTACCTAAACAAACAGTAGAAACACTCTGGATACAGAAGTTGATACCAGCCCATTTACAGAAGAAAGGGTTTTGAAAGAACTCTTAAAACTGAAGGTGGACAAAGCAATGGGGCCTGATGGGATTCATCCCAGAATTCTAAAAGAACTAAGGGTAGAACTAGTGACACCACTGACTACCCTCTTTAACAAATCATGGGAGGATGAGGTGCCGAGGACTGGAGGAGGGCAGATGTGATTCTCCTTCACAAAAGTGGGAGCAAGGCAGAAGCAGGAAACTACAGACCTGTTAGTTTAACCTCAGTGGTAGGGAAAATGATGGAATCACTCTGAAGGAAAGAATTGTTAAATATCTAGAGGCCAGAGGGCACAGGACCCAAGGCAGCATGGATTCACAGCGGAAGGTCATGCCAGACAAATCTGATAGATTTCTTTGACTGGGTGACCAAAGTAGTTGATCAGGGAGGGGCTGTGGACATGGCCTACCTAGACTTTAGCAAGGCATTTGACACAGTCCACACAAAAGATTAATATACAAGTTAGCCAGCCTGGGAGTGGGTCCCAAGATGACAGCCTGGGTAAAGAATTGGCTGGAATAGGACACAGAGAGTAATAGTAAATGGAGTCCACTCTGAAAAAGGGGTTAGTAGTGGGGTACCGCAGGGTTCAGTATTAGGACCGGTCCTCTTCAATGTCTTTATAAGTGACATTGCAGAGGGACTGGAAGGAAAAGTATGTCTCTTTGCAGATGACACAAAGATCTGCAACAGAGTTGATGCACAGGGTGGGGTGGAAAGGATGAGAAGGGACTTGCAAGGTTAGAAGAATGGTCAAATGTATGGCAGCTTAGATTCAATGCTAAGAAGTGCAAGGTAATGCACCTGGGAAACAAAAACCCAGGGGAAGAGTACACAATGGGGTGAGATACTAACAACAACAAAAATGGAAAGGGACCGGGGTAGTCATATCAGATGACCTAAAGGTGGGCAAGCAATGTGAGAGGGCAGCAGGGAGGGTTGGGGGATACTGGGATGCATAGGGAGAGGCATCACCAGTAGAAAACAGGAAGTTATTATCCCTCTGTACAGACAGCTGGTGAGACCCCATCTGGAGTACAGCGTGCAGTTCTGGAGACCCAATCTCCACAAAGATATAGACAGGATGGAAGCTGTCCAGAGGAGGGCAACTAAAATGGTGCAGGGTCTGCACGGAAGACATATGAAGAGAGACTTAAGGAGCTTAATATGTATAGCCTCGAGGAAAGGAGGAGGGGGACATGATAGAAACTTTCAAGTACCTCAAGGAATCAACAAAGTCCAAGAGGGTAGCATCTTTCAAAAAAGAGGTGTGCAAGAACAAGGGGCACAATTTGAAGATAGAAGGGGCGGCTCAGAGGTAATTTAAGGAAGTATTTTTTCACAGAGAGGGTGGTGGATGTATGGAACGGCCTTCCAGAGGAGGTTGTGGAGTCACAAACAGTGGTGGAATTCAAGCATGCATGGAACAGTCATAAGTCAATTCTAGGGGGTTGGGGTAGGAAGAAGTAGGCTGCTGGTTAACTAGGATCTGCAGCTTATCCATCAGGTAGGGAAATGAGCAGACTGGGTGGGCCAAGCGGTCCTTATCTGCCGTCAAATTCTATGTTTCTATGTAAGAAGTCTCATTGGCCAAAATACATTATGTGACCGCACATGAAATCTGTTTCATGCAGTCATCCTGGTCCTAAACCACAGCACACAATGAGCAAATCAGTCCTCCTACAACCAGAACTATCTTCCATCAGTCCACCTACAACCAAAATTGATTTTCCATCACAAACATGGCTGCTACCTTTACAATATATAAAAAAAAAAAAACTTCAACTGGGCCCTAACAATAAAACTACCTTAAATAAAACAAATTAATTAAATGTTGTTTCCCTGATCATCACACTTTCCTTACACATATAAACAAATTAGAAACATTAAGTGTTGTTTATAGTTTTAATTACAACTGTTTCTTTGCTGACAACAAAAAATCCCCTTCTATCTTTACCTGCTCATCAGGGAAATTTCTTCTGCTTGCCCTGACAGTGAGATCATTGAGTCTCTGGCTGTAGAAGAAGCCTTTATAGTGTTTAGTGGAATGTCATTCTACACCGAATTCTATCATTCTCAAAATGTTGTTCTGCTGCACAAGTGACGTCCGCAGTGCAGCAGAACAACTTTTAGTTCTGCTGCACTACAGACGCCACACAAGCATGTCCTCAAGCGGCAAATCTGACAGTTGGGGAACGTGAAGAAGCATTTCAACTAGACCGTCAAAAAAAAAAAGTAGTTACATTGCCAGCAGTAGAATAGCAACCATAATAAATACACAACATTTGTTAGGTACCTTCCTGAATTCGCGATGTCCACAGCAGTCATGTCAAGGCCACTACCTGAAGGGGACAGATTTATTTGGGAGCAGCAAAACTAAAAGACCCTGAAAAAAGCTGTCTCTTTTGTGTTTTTTTATATGGAGGTTCCACTATACACTATAAAGAAAAGTGTATGACTAACAGTTAACAATAGGGCTATTCTCTCCCCTTGTCAGTACTGTGACGACTGAGAGACCTCTCGAGCTGCGCTCTCGAGGTCATCAGTCATCATAGTACAGACTCAGGGAGAGAACAGCCCTGTCAACTGTTAGTCATACACTATCCTATATGTTGTGTATGTGTACAGTATGTTAGGGAGAGGAACATTCTGCCAGTGGAACTGAGCAGAAGTTTGAATCCATGTATTTCATGGTAAACATTCCATATCATGAATCTTGATGCTAGCAAAGGACAAACTTTATCCAGCAGTAATACAATGACATCATTAATGACATCATTTGCAGTGGGCAGAAGGACTATTTTATCATAAATGGACACAAAGTATATCTATTATTTCTACATATAAACATGCTTTTCCCAACTGTAAAACATTTGCATATCCTGTTGTGTCTTATTGCTTACTTATTTAGGTGATGGAATGCTGCCTCATATGGCAGATCAAATAAATTTATATGCTGATCAGTTGTTGGCTCAATATGAGGACAAGTTAAAACCACAGGTATGGCCTCCCCAGTGCACTCACACAAAATTAGAAGAAATTAAAAGTTTCTGGAGTTTGGCACTGGAAATGGGTATAGGATAAAAAAAACAGTATCAGTGTGTTCTGGTCCATCTACCCTACTCATTCTACTCAGTTTTCAGTTATAACGATAGTCAGCTTCTGCTGAAGTTTATCAACCTACCTTTATTTATATAGCACAGTTCTCAGCATGAATCAATGCACTTCACATAAAGTACAAAGATTTAAATATAATAAAATATATTAAAATAATCACTACATCTTACTTATCAATGGTTACATTAAGCTAATTCAGAGAAGGCTTGTCTAAAGGATTTTCAGTTCAAGTTTAAACTGATCTAGGGTCTTGTATTCTCTAATCTGCACTACAATGACAACGCTTTAACAGTAGACCATCCCGAAAATAACAGACTTTTTAAATTCCTGTCTATTATCATAATGAAAAAACTGCTATTGGGGGGGGGGGGGGACTATATTTTACTTCCTTAGGATATTTGGTGAAACTTCTGGACAGTGCATATTGTAGAATTTACTGTGCTGTTTCACGCGTTTTTCTGTCCCCCAGCAACATTACGGGGAATTTGCAATCATCCGCTTCTGTGCAGTCTGTAGGTGTTCTTTTTTTTTGAAATTTAAGTTTATTGAGTTTTATATGTAAAGAAAACAAAATACAAGTATTGAAGATTTTCTGATCATACATAAGCATAACAAGAATATAACCCTAGAAAATGCGTACAATCACACAGAATTAGGCAGGAACACAAAAAAAAAACTAACAACAACAACAAACCCCCCCACCCCAACCCCCATCGCCTGAGAGTTTTATAGCTACAGGAAAGAGTCACTAGAGAGGAAGACAAAGGCTAGAAGCCTGGCTACACTGGAGATAGACAATGCAGCAGGGAATATCTAAGGGACTACACCCATCAGGGTTAATTTAGATAGAGCGCATATAGTTTGCCCCACTTCCGATTAAAAGACGCCAGATTATGTCTGGAACTAGCTATAGATTTCTCGGTATTGAAACAGTGGGACATCTCCTTGAGCCATTCCTGGTAGGTGATAGGATCCTGATCCAACCAGTGTCTAAGGACCAGCTTTTTGACAACTATTGAGATTAAAGACATGTGGTACCGCGTTCCTTCACCACAATGCTAGAGTAAACTCCCAAGATACAAACTTCTAGGGTGAAGAGCTCCTTGAGCCCCAAGAGTGGATCCAAGCTATCTCGAATTGTATTCCATAATGGTGCCACTCTATTGCATTCCCAGAGGATATGCAGCAAATTCCCTTCAGCGGCTCCGCATCTCGAACGTATACCCGACTTAAGTTTACCAAATTTGAACAACTTAACTGGAATATAGTAGAGATTGTTTAAAAATATAATATTGGATCAATCTATGGTTATCTTGGGATAAGTAGCAGTACACGTCCTTCCAAATTGATTCCCATGATAAGGGGGAGCTCAAGTTAGGGAGTGACCAGATTACGGACCCCTCCATGGAGTTAGGAAAAAGGTCGCTTAGTAGTTTATTATATATGATGGATATTCCTTTGGGATTACCAGTCGCATTCTGTACTTTTCTAGAAATGGCCTTATTTTGGAAGGGAAGGAGACAGGCCCAAAATTTTGAGAATGAGGTGTCTCAATTGAAAAACTTTAAAAATATGTTTCTGGGGATGTTGAAGGAAGTTAAGATTCTATCCGATAAGAGAAGTAGACACTTGCTCATACAAAGACTCCACCCGTAGGTTGTGTATTTGTGGGAGCCATTCAGAGGTTAGCCAACTACCTCAATTTTACTTTTGGTTTATGTGAGAGGTTGTCCTAGATCCTTGGTTTGTGATATGTTGAAAAGATTCCAGCATTGAAAAAGGATTTTAATAGAGAGACCAATAGTGGAGTCTCGAATGGCAGGGGGCAGCGTGGATAAGGGGTGCCAAAAGATACGGGGCGGGGGGCATAGGTTAAACTGATCTAGTAGACTTAGCTCTAGCTGTAGCCAAATTGGTTGAGGCAAGTTATACTGTGTGGTGGACCACTTACCAACTCTGTTTAGATGACTAGCCCAGTAATATAGTAAGAAATTAGGTAAACGAAGACTCCCTTTGTCTCTAGGTGCACTGAGTTTAAGAAAGGCGCATCGAGGTTGTTTCCCATTCCAAATATACTTGGATAGCAAAGAATTAACTTGACTGAAGTATTGCCTGGGAAGCCAAATACTAAGGAGATTCAGGGGATAGAATAATCGGGGTAAGATATTCATTTTGATGATGTTGATTCGTCCCCATATGGATATTGGCAGTTTTGCCATCGGTCCAAGTCTCTCTGAATTTTCGTTAATACATCATCCAAATTAAGTTTCTTGACCGTTTCCACCTCCCGAGCCACATGGATACCCAAGTATTTAAATGAGACCGGGACCATTTCATACCGAACCGTGTGAAGCCTGATTGGAAGGTAGAAGAATTTAACGGAAAAATAACTGATTTAGAGACATTCAACCTGTAGTTAGATACCTGGCCAAACCGGTCAATGATTCGTAATACTTGTGTTAAGGATGACTCAGGGTTGGTAAGGTGCAGCAGAATATCATCAGCAAAAGCTGATACGGTCAGGGGGAATTGAGAAATGGTACAGCCTGTCACTCGTGGTGAATTTTTGATGCTAATTAGTAGAGGTTCTAGGTATAGGTTGAAGAGGTAAGGGGAAAGGGGACATCCTTGATGTGTGCCAGCACATAAAGGAAATCGGGAGGAAAAAAACCCATTACAATAAACTTTTGCCAAAGGAGACTTATGATCGATATGATCTTATGAATAAAGAGTTGGAAAGTCCATTCTTCTTCAGAGTGGTCACAAAATTCCCAGTTCACCCTGTCAAGGCTTTTTCAGCATCGAGAGCAACTAGGGGCCATGGGATCTTGTGAAGTGGGGCCATTGGAAGACATGGGACAAAGTTCTCAAATGGTCGGTTGATGATCTACCCTGGACAAAACCAGCCTGTTCCGGACTCAGCAGGTGCAGCCATATCTTTTTAATTCTGAGTGATAAAATTTTGGATAAAATTTTGACATCATAATTTAAAAGCAAAATTGGACGGTAACTGGCTGGATCGGTTAAGGGTTTATCAGGTTTGGGGATTAAAATTATTGTAGCTTCTAAAAGAGAGGGGTCTATCGATTCCGCAGTGAACATATATTCGTAAAGGTTAAGAAGAAGAGGGGAGAGTTCTTTGCAAAAAACTTTATAAAAATTCGAAAGAAAACCATCAGGCCCGGGGGCTTTCCCTAATGACAACTCGTTGATTGCATCTTCCACTTCGCCTAAAGTGATGGGAGCTGATAGAATATCACAGTGGTATGACTGGAGGGAAGGAAGATTGATTTCGTCCAGGAAGAGCTCTATCCTCTGGGGATGTAATGGAATAGAACTCTTACTATAAATGCCTGTATAGAAAGACTCAAAAATTTGGGCAATGTCCCTAGGTAACGTCTTATTGGTACCATCCTGGGATTTAAGAGCCGGGATCAGACGGGAGCTCTCCATCTCTCTCAGTCTAAGAGCTAGCATATTGCCAGGTTTTTCACCCTGATCAATATATCTGGTCTTAGTCTTAAACAAAGCATATTCAGCTTTTTCCCCCGAGTCAGGTCGTTGTATTCATTCCTGAGCTTAATAAGAGCTGTTAGGTTTGCTGAGGAGTTGGAAAGGAGAAGATTGTCCTCGGCTGTTCTCAGCTGTTGAGATAAATTTATTTTGGACTCCCTTACTTTTTTCCTGGTGGCAGCAATCTTGATAAGTTCCCCCCTGATGAAACATTTGAGGGAGCACCACAGTATGTCGTCTCTGTGAACAGACCCTTGGTTCAGTTCTAAGTAAGAGAGGATCATGTCCTTGATTTGGGAAACCATGTGGTCATCCTTAAGGATTTGCGTATTAAGTTTCCATGACGTGTCCCTTTGTCCTTGGACACCAAGGGAAATCTTAATCTACACCAGGGAATGATCTGAGATAACTATTGGTTCTATACCTACTTGGTGAACACTGCTCATTAAGGCAGAGCTAATTAAAATATAATCTATTCTTGACCAAGTTTGGTGTACGTGGGAGTAAAAGGAGTAGAGACAGGTATCTGGGCTGAGAAGGCGCCAGGGATTGCACAGTCCCAGTAGGTGGGTAAAACCAGTAAGGCCTAGTTGGGCAGGGGATGCTCGGTTTTAACGGTCTATAGTCTTATCTAAGTCACTAGAAGGGCTATGTTCCAGTCGCCCCAAGGATAATAAGAGGCAGAAATCTGCTCAGGTTGGCTGCTAGGGACATTAAGAAGACAGGTCACCACCCACAGGGGCATATATTGCCCCTAGTACCACTACTGTTGTCAAGCTGGCCCTTGACCAATACAAATCTACCGTCTTGTTCGGTAATACTGTCTTCTGCTACGAATCGGACATGGTGCTAGTATTATAGCTAACCCCCTGCTAACGCGAGCAGACGCAATGAAAATTTGAGTGAACCCTTGCCTCGTAATCTTTTTGGCCTCAGAGGCAGCCAAGGTGAATTTCCAGCATGAACTCTATGTCCACATTCAAAGGAGCAATTCAGAAAAACCTGCTGCCTTTTAAGAGAGTCATTGATGCCTCGAACATTCCAACTTGCAATTTAAAGCGGTCTCTGCAGCCATACTGATTAGTACAATATTTGAAAGGACTTAGAAACTTCAGCCCTCCAGTGCAGATAATGGCATGTGGATTACGCCAAGACTTCCACTTTTAATAATTTCCAAAAAGTTTGAAACTCTCAGGGCTTCCTCCCCAAAAACCCTGAGGAAATAACCTTTAGTGATTAGCCAAATCCCCAGCAATTTAAATGTAACTGGGCAATATAACTTCTCCATCTAGAAAGATAAATCCTACTGGTACCTGGCCCTGAAATTAAGACACTACCCCTACCCAACCCCAATTATCATGAACTTTGAATAAACCCAAAATCTCCCAAAACTATTTACAAGAAATCCTTTAAATTCAGGAAATATGACCATACCAACTTTGTGTCCTGGATAGGGATCGGACCCGGACTAGCAGACCCACACTTACCAGAAACCAACCCCTGCTTGTTGCCCCACTGATATAGCATGATAAAATATGGACTGAAATCATAAGGCAGAAAAGGGACAAAACTCAGAACTGCAGTCCCAAAGTCAGGCTCACAGGCCAGCTTTCCCAAGGCTCGCCCATCCGTCCCCCAGCATGAAGTAAAATCGGGGCTATTAATCCATAGCCAAAAAACAGTAAACAAAATTCAAAATTCGCGACTTCGAGGTAATAACCAGACCTACCAGAACAAGAGACAGTCGCTAAAGTGGGAGAAGGTATGTGCCAGCTGACTATTGAGGCGATCGCTCCCGTCAGTTGATGTCAGGATCAGGAGCAAAAGGGACAGAGCTCCATGCAAATGGGAAGGCTATCGCCTGACAGGAAGAGGAAGGGGAAGGTAAACTGGTGGGAACCCAATTGGTCCGACAACAAAACAAACCACCGGAACCAAAAGCAGAAAAAAGGGTCCTATCCCACCTCCTCGGGCCAATAGATAGAGGCGTCAGTCGCAGAAAATACAGGCCGCAAACCAGGCCCCAACGAGCACCTCCACCCCCAATCACCACGGAGGACCATCCAGCCCGCCACCCAAAAAATCCAATCCCAGCTTACAAGAAAACAAAGGAGGGCATATTAAGTCACACAAAATCGCTCAACAGAGGTAAGCAGACATTGATCTAGCATTAACACTGCAAGTCAGCCAGTTCTAAACAAATCAGGAAGTCTCTGGGTAAGCTCAACTTTGGCTTGTTCCGGATTTTCAAAAGAGAGCCATGCATTGTCGAGTTGGACTTGCAACCTAGCTGGATAGTTCATACGAAATTTAATCCCAGCAGCTATCAGCTTGGTCACTGTCGGATGAAATCCGTCTCCTCTGCCGGGTTTCAAAAGGCAGATCTTGGAGAATCTCAGTGTGTGGTTTTCCCACAGGACGCTTGAAGGCCTTTAACTTTGCTCAAGATGTATTTGCCTCTCGAGGTAGCTAAGCAATTTGATTATTATGGGTCTGGGGAACGGGGTGGCTTTGGCTTTAAAGATCTATGTGCTCGCTCAATGTGGTAGAAGGGGTTGATAGGCGAGGGACCAACAATCTTGTTCAGGAGCTTTTGAACAAAGGACAAGATATCTGGCCCTTCCTCCGCCTCTGGTAGACCCAGGATTAGAATATTGTTCCTCCTGCTACGTCCCTCGAGGTCTTCCGTCTTATGTTTTAATTTGGTGATTTGCTGTTTGAGCATAACGATTTCAGGATCACATTTAGCCTTCCATGATTAAAAGGAGCAGGTTCGAGCTTCAGAGTCGCCGACTTGGATGGTCAGCGAGGCAAGGTCGTTGCGCATGGACTTCAGCTCCGATGAGATGTCCTGCAGCGTTTCCCGAAACGGGATCAGTTCCTGTAGAAAGCGATCCTCAGTGAGGGGGTTAGCAGAGGCACTAGTGGCGCCAGATTTAGCACCGAACCCGTAGGCAGGGGTTCTTGATTTTAGCTGATTTCTCCGGGGTGTGCTCGACGGCGTGTGCTTGGCCTAGCCGGTCTTCATCTGCCGGCCTCCATGGTGGTTAAATGCTTTCCCTGGCGTAAATGATTTGAAAAAACCATTAATCGCCGATAAAGGGTGTTGCTGGTCTTCTGAGAGCTGTGGTAGAGGAATAAGCGCTGAGATAATGTCCCCGAAGTCAACAGGAAAAAGATTTAGCTGGTTGAGAGGGGGAGAGCTGTGGATTATGCTGCCATTAGGAGCGCTGCAGCACGTGACCTCCTCTCATATCTGTAGGTGTTCTTGACCTGTTTATTGCTGTACAGAGAGCGTGGAACTGTCTGGCCTCCAGGGCATGTAATCTCTGCTGTATCTCTCCACTGTTACTGCATACACTCTTTACTGTAACATGATTTGTTGATTATTATATTGTAATTCATAGATGCATAATTTTAATATGCTTGTAAAGCATACAAGAAAAGCCTATAATACTACTGCCCCAAAACTGATAATACCAGCACTGACAAAGTACAGTTACGTAAGAACTTACCGTAACAGTCGATCTTCGAGAGAGGCTCTTGCAGTAGGTATTTACATAAAGGACAGACCCGCCAGGCATCAGGGCCCCACGGAAAAATCTCTATCTAGCAGTCTCTGGCGGGGGACGTCAGGTGACTGACGTCAGTATAAAGGGGCGGTCCCCCATGCCCGCCTTCCAGTTCTTTCCTGCCAAGGACCCAAAAGGGGCAAGACGAGAGAGAAGTGGATATTTCCTTTCCTGGAAAAGGAGCTAAAAAAGCTTAGGGGGATGGAGGGCGGGAAGGCAATACCTACTGCAAGAGCCTCTCTCGAAGATCTACTGTTACGGTAAGTTCTTACATAACTGTACTATCTTACTTCGAGAGGGCTCTTGCAGTAGGTATTTACATATAAGACTGAATCCCAAGCAGTCTGGAACAAGGAAAAGCACTCGGGAGGAGAATAACTATCCATGGTATGAAGCCTCCGCCTGAACGGGTCTTATGAAAGAAGACCTTGAAGCACAGCTAACCTGAAGCCTGCTCTACGGCGACAGGCAATATCCAAACTGTAGTGTTTCATAGAGGTATGGACAGAAGTCCAAGCTGCGGCTGCACAGATGTCTGCCGCCAACACATTCTTGAAACAAGCCACAGAGGCAGCTGCTCCTCTGGTGGAGTGGCCTCTTGACTTGACCTGGCAAGGTCTTGTTGTATTTGTCGTAACAGAAAGTGATACAATGAGCCAACCATTTAGATAGGCATTGCTTGGAAACGGCATTGCCCTCTCTTTTGAAAGCAAAAGAGACAAAAAGCTGATCAGATTTCCTGAGATCCTTGGTTCAAGAGATGTAGTATCTCAGTATTCTGTGAACATCCAAAGTGTGCAAGAGGTATTCCCCTTGACTGGAGTGTTGCGTAAAGAAAGCAGGTAGCTCAATGGATTGATTCAGCATAGATTCAGCCACTACCTTAGGGAGAAACTTAGGGTTGGTGCATAGAGCCACACGTTCCTTGTGAAAAATCAAATACAGGATTTTGCACATCAAGGCCTAAAGCGCGGAAATTCGCCGAGCTGAAGTAATGGCCACTGGGAAGTCTTCCAAGAGAGGAACTTTAAATCTACTGAGGCTGCCGGCTCGAAAGGAGGCACAGTAAGCTTCTCAAGAATAAAATTAAAGTCCCAAGGAGGAGCAGGAATATGGATGGGAGGTCTCAAATGGAGGACCCCTCTGAGGAATGTCTTAGAGACTTCCAGCTGCACAAAAGTCCTGTCTCCGAAAGGGACATGGTAAGCAGAAATTGCTGCCATAACGACCTTTTAAGAGGAATGGCTAAGACCCAGATCAAAGAGAAGGCGCATGTAGTCCAGGACTCTGTTGGCTAGGAAAGAGAAAGGGTCGAAGTCCTTTGACGTGGCCCAAACAGAAAATCGTTTCCACTTCATAGTGTAGGTGGACCTGGTGGAAGGCTTTCTGGCTTCTACCAATATGTCTGCTACGAGCGGGGAAACCCCAAAGTGGGCTTTAGGTACATCTGCAGGCACCACGCATGCAAATGAAGAGATCTGAGACCTAGATGAACAAGGGTCTCCTGATCCTGGGTCATCAAGTGTTGCGACAGAAGAAGAGGAAGTGGAGGTTCCTCTGACAGCTGTTGTAGAAGACAGAACCAAACTTGCCTGGGCCAGAATGGAGCAATGAGGATCATTCGTGCCCCCTCTGATCTGAGCTTGTTCAGGACCCTTGGAATTAAGGGAATAGAAGGAAAGGCATAGACGAATCTGTCCCTCCAATTGACAGAGCATCCCACCAAAAAATGCCTCGCCCTGTAGCGAGCGAGCAGAAGGCGGGAAGTTTTGCATTTTGAGGAGACGTGAACATGTCTACCTTCGGGGTTCCCCATTACAGAAAGATGTCATCTATGACCTCTTGATCCAGTTCCCATTCGTGAGCCCTGGCCGAGGACCAACCGAGGTTGTCTGCCAGTGTGTTTTCCACTCCCGGAACGTGAATGGCCGTCAGGTGAATGTTGTGCTGGGTGGCCCAGACCCACACTCTCATTGCTTCCATGCATAAAGGGTAGGAACGAGTTCCTCCCTGTTTGTTGAGATACCAGACTACACACGTTGTCTGTCTGCATGAGGAGATGACCGGGAAGTATGGAGGAGTGCAGGGCCTGTAGGGCATAAAAGGACTGCTCTGAGTTCGAGCACATTTATGTGCCGATTTTGTTGGAACCGGGACCAGCTGCACTGAGTCCTGTGAGACCTGAGATGGGCTCCCCAGCCCTCTCCCAAGGCATCTGTTGTCAACGTCTGGGAGGGGGGTTCGATATTGAAGTGAACTCTCTGGCAAAGGTTCTCTTGTACCATCCACCATTGCAAGTCCCTGATCATGGGATCAGAAACTAGTACCTCCTGGTCTAGGTCATCCAATATTTGGTCCCATTGAAGACCAAAGCATCCATTGAGAAATCATCATATGGAGCCGAGCGCCTGGGACTGTCAGAATAGCAGCCGCCATTAGCCCGAGGAGACGAAGGATTGACCTGGCTCCGACCTTTCTGGACAGAAGACGGGCCTAAGTCTGAAGGGTGTCCACCCTGTCTGGAGATAAAAAGGCTTTGCCGAGGGTCATGTCCAGGATCGCCCCTATAAATTGGAGTCATTTTCAAGGGACCAAATGGGACTTTGCCTAGTTGATGGTGATACCCAGGCTGGTGAAAACCTGCAGGGTAAGGGAAAGGGAGTACAGGAGTTCCTCCCTGGACGGGGCCACCAGGAGCCAATCGTCCAGGTACGGGAATACCTGCACTCCCTGGGTACGCAGGCGGGCCGCCACCACCGACAGGCATTTGGTAAATACCCGGGGGGGCCGAGGAAAGACCAAATGGGAGGGCCTTGAATTGGTAGTGGTCCCCCTGAAACAAAATCTAAGGAATTTGTGGGGGGAAGAAGGGCATATGGGGATATGTAGGGAAGCATCCTGCATGTCCAAACGCACAGCCACAGTCCCTGCCGAAGAAGAGGCAGAAGGCCCTGCAGGGAGAGCATTCTGAAGCGTCTGTACTCACAAACATGTTCAGGGAACTGAGGTCTAAAACAGGCCTCACATCTCCTGTCTTCTTTGGAACTAGAAAGAAAGAGGAATAGTAACCCATCCCCCAAAGGTGGTTGGAAACTGGTTCTATCGCAGCATTCAAGAGAAGGGAGGTAATTTCTTTTAGGACCAGAGGAAGATGTTCCAGGGAGTAAGACAACTTGGGGGGGTGGTCTTTGAGGGGGTTTCTGTAGAAACTCTATTGAGTGTCCGGCTGCAATCAGCTGGAGCACCCAAGCATTCGACGTTATCCTCTCCCAACTCGGTAGACGGAAGGAGAACCTCCATCCTACTGGTTCCTCTGGTACCTCCAGAGGCTGTGGGAGAGGCGAGGAGTCAGGAGGTCTGGGGCAGCGCAGCAGCCAAGGCTCCTGCGGCTTTTTTGGTAGGGGGGTCTTGGTTGCTGGAGTGGCCCGATGCTTGTTGGCCCGTTTGCTCTGTGGTTTTGTTTTTTGTCGGTTACATCAATGAAAAAGGCGCTGCTGCCCCTGAGGGGGTCTGTACAAAGAGTCCACAGACTTGAGCATAGTGCCCTTCTCTTGCAGGTCGGTAATGATGTCCTTGACATCACCGCCAAACAGCACCGAACCCCCGAAGTGCGCATCCTGAATAGCAGATTGCACTTCAGGGACCAATCCTGACACGCAGAGCCAGGCATGACGCCGAAGACCCTTGGCAAAAGCCAAGCTGCGTCCAGCTGCGTCTACTGCATCGTAAGTGCCGAAGCATGTGCTGACTGGCCGAACGAGCAGAACGGACAAGATCTGCCACTTCCTGTTTTGTCTGAGACTCAGGAGGGAGTCTAACTTTGATTCCACCCGACTAAGGATGGTCTTCTGGTAATCCCCCATATGTGCTACATAATTCATTGATTCTACCCGACTAAGGATGGTCTTCTGGTAATCCCCCATATGTGCTACATAATTCAGGGGCCTAATACCCAGGGTAGAAGACGTATAGACCTTTTTCCCATATTGGTCCAGAAGCCGAGACTCCTTGTCAGGCAGTTACGAGCTGAGATGTTTAGGATTAGCAGAGCGGCCATGAACCGCACTAATCACGACTGAGTCCGCTTTGGGGTTTAGATTCAAGAAATCTACTCCCTCAGGAACCTGGTATAGCCGATCTGCTTTCCTTTGAAGGGGGGGCTAACGTGGAAGGTTTTCCCAAATAGTGGAAACAAGGTCCCCGTGAGGCTCTATCCAGGGTGGAATCAATGTAGGAGCGGTCTTGGGCAGATCCAATGGGCAGCAAGCTTTTTATGCTGTGGATCTGGCTCCAGAGATTGCCAATGATGAACTTCCTGGATCTTTCTCAGTAGCTCCAGAAAAGAAGGATCCACCAGAGGGGTCCTTGGCCTAGGTCGGTCTCGAGTACGAGGCTTGTCATCCGGGTCAGAGCATCCCCCTGAGTCCGAGTCAGAGGTCTCCGATGAAGAAGAGGAAGACTCCTCCGATGTGGGGAGGACAGTCCTTTGGGAAGCCCTGTGGGACATGTATCCTCCCCACCCCTGGCGCCCGAGGGTTCACCTCTGGTGTCAGGTAAGAGGGAAGGGAGTCTCCCGTCTCCGACGCAGGGGATCCTGCGAAGGGTCCAGCGCCAGTAGACAACTCTCTACCTCTCTGGTGAGTTGAACCTTGGCCTCAACCCACCAGGCAGCCAGAGTGTCCTTCAAGTCGGCTGGTGGCTGGGGTGTGGGCGGAGGCAGAGAAGGATACGGATACTAAGGATATCTGTACACTGAGTATCCATAACCTGATGGCGGGAAGCCCGGCGTCAAGTAAAGCAGCATCTGGTACTGTGGCGTCGGATACTGTGGCGTGGGGTAAGATGGCACTGGATTTTGTGGTGTTGGATACCTGGGTGCCAGGGGCTCTGATGGGGCAGAGGGACCTGGCAGAGGCCCAGCTGGTGGGCCAGGCAAAGGTGGCCCCGCAGGCATTGGGCCCGGCGTGGGAGTGCCGTCTGGTAGGGGGACGTTGGCTGGCATCTGGTAAGCCGGTGTCGAAGCCGGCGTCTGAGGGTCCAGCATCAGAGTGTCTGGCTCAGCAGGAGGGGGCCCTGATGGCAGCGTGTCCAGGTCCACCATGACGACCCAGGAGGGAGGGTTGGAATCCCTGGGGTTCAGTAGAGGAAACGCAGGGACCTCAGAAGGCAACACCAAGCGTTGCGAGGAGCCTGGGGTGTCAGACAGGTCGAAGGGGTCCAATGCAGGCTCCTTGGCTGTGCAGTCGTCGGAGGGGCCGATGTTTGGCTTATCAGCCGGATCCGGGCAGGCGTCGGAGGGGCCGGTGTCCGACTTATTGGATCCCTTGTTCGATGAAAACCACGCTGGAGATCCGGCCTTATCAAGCGAAAGAAGCTGAATATCGCCCCCGGCGAGCGAGCAATTTACCAGTCTTGTCTGAGCGGATGTCGGTGGCACCGCATCCGACGAAGCGGACCTGGCCGAACCTGAGGGCAGCGTGGCAGCGCCTTCCCGGGAGCAGAGGCCTCCTTTACTCCCGAGGTACCAGAGGAGCCAGAGTGCAAGCCCAAAGGAGGGGCGACACCTTCTTGGACACCGCCAAGATGGTCGTCGTGGAGCGGTTCCCCTGAGGTGATGTTACCTTCAGAACCGTAACTCTGGCCGGAGTCACGGAGGTCGTGGAAGTCGAATCCCGGTCCTTCTCCTTTTTGTGACCTTCGGGGGAAGTGGATGCCTGCCTCAACTTTTTCAGCTCCTTCTCCATAGATGCCATTTTTTTCTTTAAAATATGGGCCTCCAGGGACTGCTGCCTCCGTTTTAAGGTAGTTGAATTAAATTTCTGGCAGTGTTGGTGCTTCTCCACAGGATGATCTGGGCCTAGGCAGAACAGGCAGAGGGAATGGCTGTCCTTAAGCGGCAGTTGGGAACCACACGAGTCACACTTATTTTTATGCGATTCAGAAGGTGTTGGGGACGACATACACAGCGTACTGAGGATGAAAATATTGAAAAAACGGTCGAAAATTTCGAAAACTGAACCAATGGACAACTGACGAGCACTGAATTCTATCGCGAGGAACTTTCACAAGTCGACGGCGGGAAAGAACTGGAAGGCAAGCGTGGGGGACCACCCCTTTTATACTGATGTCAGGGCAGTCCCCCGCCAGAGACTACTTGCTAGAGATTTTTCCTTAGGGTCCTAACGTCTGGCGGGTCAGTCCTATATGTAAATACCTACTGCAAGAGCCCTCTCAAAGTAATATCCGATAATACTATAGTTCGGAACTCTGAACGATATTATCAGAGAAATACAACAACGCAAGCGCAAGTCTGCCTCCTACAGTAATCTGGTTGCCATGGTGCCAAGTCCCCTTCCTACATAGGCTACGTGATGTGCTTTCAAAGCATGCCTTGTGATTGGCCGCTTTTCATCTGGCAGTGGTGCAGAACAATTTCATAACATGGCAGCTCTCTCTCTCGCCTAGCGAGAGAAATTTCCTGTGTTCCACGATAAGTGATTTTGTTTTTTGTTGTTCTTTCCTTTTTTCATTTCAATAACTATCTGGTTGGTCCTGCTTTCACTCACCTCCCCAGTGAACTAATAGGTAAGACTCAGAGCAAGCGAGTCTTCAGTTCAGAGCAGTGGTCTTAGTGTGAGTGAGGAGTGTTCAGTGCAGTCATCGGGCGCCCGTTGTTGAGCAAGTGTTCATTGAAGTGGTTGGGCACCCGTTTTCTAGCCTAGGAATTTTTCTAACTGGATCTCTATATTACAAAAAATAATAGATAATGGAGTGCATCTTACAAGGGAGTGAAACCATCTTGAGGTTCTGCGGACATGTGAACCTCTCAATGGTATTACTCCCTTGTAAGACGCACTCCCATCTATTTTTTTTTTTTTTTGTCTGTATTGGAATTGCTTGTGACAGGTCTCCTGTTATTTCTTCTTCCAACCCATTCCCCGGGTCACAAATGGAAACCAGCGCTATGGACTCTGCTTGCTTATCTGGTAAAATATGTTACAAATAAATGAAAAAATATTGATAATTTGTTTAAAATGTTTTCTGAAATATACACCCTATCCCATAACATTTTGGCAGACGAGTCCCTTCAGTTTTTCAACAGGAGAACACTATTTAAACAGTACCTTCACCTGAAACATGCCCAGTATGGGATTAAAACTGTACAAACTTTATGAATGTTCCACCAGATACACATACAGTTTCAGAATCTGCACATGAAAGGATGCCACACATGCTGTTCCAGGCTGCGTTTAATGCTTCCTCTGCTAAGCCCTGGCCATCACTTCTATGCAGATAACTGCTACACTGGGATGCCTCTGTTTAAAGAGCAACTGACACATCCTGAACAGGTAAGTAATACCAAGGAGCTGCCTGTCCAAAGAGCTAATTTAGCCAATATCAGAATTTTTTAGTGCAATAACAAAAGGAAAACTTATGTATGTATGCCCAGATTATAATATATATGTATGCCCAGATTATAACTTCCAAGTCCAAGCTGAGCAGCCACAAGCCGAGCAGCCACTAAGCTGCAGCCCTGCCCCTAAAAACAGCACTTTGGTGACATGAAGTAGGGGAAGGGGCTGTAGGCACACTATATACAGTACAAAGAAACCATGGGAGGGGCCCCTAAACATACATACAGCTTCTTTGTTTCCGGTTAGACATGTATGGGGCTAATATATGATACGTATTACAGGCCCATACATGTATAATTGGAAGCAAAGAAACTGTATGCATGTTTAGAGGGCTTCCCTCCCAATTTCACTGTACTATACATATATTTTATATATATATATATATATATATATATATATATATATATATATATATATTCTTTGAAAAAAAATTGTTAATGCATCAGTTAGGGTGAATACCACAGTAACAAAAGCAGAGAGATGAGGCGTTAGGGTTTTCCAACCCTAATATCCCACCCTCAGGGTTCCCACCCTACCACCCCAACCCCATCCTCCACACACCAACAGGAGTTGGGTGTGCCACTGGGATATCAGGCCCAACTTTCACCTCATTCCATGTGTAAACAAGCTTACACACTACAGTATCGGACAATGGGGTGAGAGTTAAGCCTGGCGGAATCCAAGGAACCCCGACGCCGGTTGGTGTGTGGAGGTGGGGGTGGGGTGGGAACCCTAGTGGTGGAGTGTTAGGGTTGGAAACCTTAACGCCTCATTTCCCTGCTTTTGTCGCTGTGATATTTACCCTAACTGATGCATTAACTAAGCTTTTTTGCAAAGAATTTCCCTTCTTTTTCAGACGGTATAATTGTATCCTCATTTTACTGTGGTAGCGCAGGGTCCGCCATCCCTCCATACAAATAGTACAACAGTGTCCATATGTCATGGTGGGGGCGCAGGGTCCTTTGGACTCTAGACTCCCATCCCTCCATCAAGATAATACAACAGTGTCCATATGTCATGGTGGGAGCGCAGGGTCCGCATCCCTCTATTGAGATAGTACAACAGTACCATATGTCATGGTAGGAGTGCAGGGTCCGATCCCTCCATCAAGATAGTAGAACAGTATCCATATGTCATGGTGACAGCACAGGGTCCGAGGAGAGAGTCTTGTTTTTAAAACTTGTCCATATTTTGCGAAAATCTCAGTTTAAACTTACATGTGCGAAAATCTACTATGTTTGCTAAAGTCTTGTTTTCACAAATCACCCATATTTGCGAAAATCTCAGTTTTGTGCTAAACAATTTTCCCATAGGAAATAATGGGAAATTAAAACCTTTAATAACTTCTGAACAGATTTTATCATCAAACCTTCAAAAGGCACATCTGTGACTCAAAGGCTTTCTACCCTGAAAATTTCAGCCCACAACATAAAGCCATTTCTGAGATCCAGGATGACAAAGAAATGAAAAAACAGAAAAATCAGGATTTTGTGACAACGCTTAATATCTCAGAAACCACTCAACAGATTCCCACTAAATTTGGCAGATCAAGTGACCTACACCTAGAGATTATGCATGCCACATTTCATACAAATCCGTGAATGGCTCCAAAATTATTAACCCTCAGAGTTTGAACTTTAACATAAAAGTGCACCTTCACTCAACTATACTGGCACGACCGCGCCAAATATATATAGTGCGCCTCTAGCCCTGTCCCATATGTCACATCATCAAATAGCTATTTTTAGGGGCGTGGCTGCAGTGTTCGGTGACTCCCGAACTCGTATTCAGAATTTACGAATGAAGGCATACTTTCTTTTATTCCTGCACCAAAACATTCTGATGTTGGCTAAATTAGCTCCTCATGCAGACAACTACTTAGTGTGAGGTGCCTGACCAAGACTGCAGATCATGTTGGTTGCTCTTTAATGCCATGTATCAGTTAGACACAGTAGGTTGTGGCACTACCGGGTCCAAGAGGCAGGGGTTTTCCACAGAGCCTATAGCCATAAAGCAGAAATATGGTGAGTCCATCACTCACCAATACAGGGGAGCTGCTGGTTATAAAATTCCCAGATAAAAAGGATGTGCACCTCCCAAATATACTTCATGATTAATCTATCTATTAATGTGCCCTTGACTGTAACAATTACACAGGAGGCATGGACAAGATGGACATGCTGTTGGAAGAAGAGGATGCCACTCGTAAAACTGTGGCTTCATGCAAGAAAATAGCTGTTCACCAAATTTCAACAGACTTTGTAGACTGCATTTGTATCTGTACCAAGCAACAGCATCCAGTCCTTTAAAATCCTTCTTGCATTTCCATACCCATGAAATCGCAAGTCTCCTATTTGATTGAACAGAAACACCTGAAATGGAGAGAAATGAAGGCATTGCCACACTGACTAAACGGCATTTCTACAGAAAGATCCCATCTGCTGAAAGCAAGTCTAGACAGTCTCCCGAAAAAAAGACTGACTTGAGATATTACTATCCACAGAGTCCCACAGAGTGCCTAGTGGACTGTTTTGAAAAACATTGTGCCAGGCTCATGCATCAAAGAACAGGCCAACCAACGACTGCCACAAAAGCTCATCCTGTATGGGTGAAGCAAGTCAAGGCAGTTATCTACAAGGTTACAAACATTTGAGGGCAGGTTATTTTAGCCAACTCAGCAGTCACAAAACTTATTTTTTTTGCCATACAAGTTTTTCTCCTCTTGGTTGATGTGGGCAGGCTTTCAGCCCTGTCCCTGCTTGATCTCTCCCGGCACTCATCATACCAGACCAACTCACCCAAAAATCCCTCACAGATTTCCCCCCGTGGCTGGGTAGGGCCATCTTCCCCGTACCTAGTGGCACACATCCAAACTTGGGCAGGTAGCTGGTAGATACTGTGGGGCAGCGGAAGTAATGCAGGGCTTCGTGTAGTCCACACCAACTATTTTCCATATTTCTCCCTTAGCCCTGCTGAAGTGTGCATAAGCATGCATGTGCAGACACATGTCTATAGCACCGCAGCCCCTCCCTTTGTGTCTCTCATACTGTCAGCACTTCCCCAAGCCTCCACCTGGGAGCAGCAAAATACCGAGAAGGCAAGTCACCTCACCCCAGGAGAGGACAGCTGTCCTCCAGATGCTCAATCCTAATGTCCCCCAGCCGACTCCTGGCAACCTGAGCTCGCTCCCAAACCCGGGCTCACTCTCGTAGGTAAAGGTAAGGCTTCAGTACTCTTTGCCACTAGGCTAGCCCACAAAACTTTTTTCAAGGGACCCCAGGCTATAGTTCATAGCTGACAGAGTAAGCATGCTCATTCATCCTGTACAGGAAGAGCAGGGCAAAGATGTCACTTGATAGGTTTAATATGTTTGGGGGTGGTTATTTTACCCATCTTAGCAAGGAGGCAGATGTTGTATACAATTTTTACATTACTGTATACACTCATGTACGTCTACTTTTTGATGCTAAAAATAGGCCACCAAGATGGGGTACTCAATTTATCTGTGAGGTCGACCTCCCTCTGGGGGTTACAATGCTAAACCATTTATTTAGACTGTGTAACTTGATTTTGTGTACAGTTCTGACATAAAAACCAATTCCGTTCCTGATATTGGTCACAAAACAGAGGTTTCCATTCAATTTGGAAACAAAATATTGTCTATAAGTCTGCTTAAAGAGATTTACCAATGTTTTCATGGGGGTTAAAGCTTCCTCTGTGAGGAAGCTCAGTGTGGTGAAAACCTACCTGTTTAGGTTTAAACATTTTTATTTACCCCCTTGTCCATAAGGACGGGATCTTATTTTTGCCCCAAGCGGCCGCAGAGTTGATCCTTTCCCTTCTTGCTGCATGCCCCGCCCCCATGCTGTTTTATGCTCCAACATATACACAGAGGCGCAGGACCACATGCCCTATTACAGTCAATGGGATGAAATTGTAATGCAGATTCCAGTATGTTAATTAGTAATTGGCAGGTAATTAAGGATAGCAATGAACAAGTCCACTGCTGATCAAGTGATGTCCTTAATTACCTGCTAATTACTAATGTATCTGAGGTACGTACAGATTTAGTCCAATGACTGTAATAAGACACCTGATCCACGCTTCCCAGTGTATACGTCAGAGTATATGCCAAGAGCAGTAAGAGATCGGCTCAGTGGCCCTTCGGGCAAAAATATAGTCCCTTCCCTGTGGACAAGGGGAAGATATAAATTATCAAACCTGCACAAGTAGTTTTTTCTGCAATAAGCTTCCTTACAGGAGGAAGCAAAGTACAATGTTGGCAAATTGCTTTAAATTGATCAGATAAACTGGGTCTACTTATATGTAAGGTCAAGTATATACTGTAGTTTAAAAGGTAATACAGTAAATGGGTCCAGAATGTAAAATGTTTAACATTACTTCTCTGGCCTGTGGAAACCAAGGGTAATGTGTCATTATAAGAGAAGTGTTTATTTTATAGTGTATGGAAGAGGACTATTAGCGATGAAATTCAATGAATTCCTATTATTGTTGTACTTAATGTCAACATGTTGTTATATCCTCAAGTATGTCACAACAATAGTATAACATCAAACGTCTTTGCACATTCGCATCTTAAAAACTTCCACATTTCGACAAACAACCACGGCGGTGAGAGCAGGCCCCGAAGGAGAGCAGTGCAAAACAAAAAAATGGAAAAGTAAGGACACGTTTGACTGTTGCCCATTCACTGTAAAAGACAATGGATGGGTGCACCAGTTAACCACAATACAGAGTTCCCTTCTCACGGCTGTCATACCAATGGTAAACCTCTCAAAGGGAACACAGCGTTGTTGTTATCTGGTGCCCATCCAATATCCTCTATATGAAACTGCAAAAAATCAGAGTTCCAGGCATGGGTTATTACCCCATCCTAAGGTCTGCTGCCCAGAAGCTTCCTCTGAATTAAGCACAATAACATAAAACACAGAAAAAAAAAGCACAATTTTCACACTTCAGCCTACATGTATTATTATTCTACACAGCATATGCAAAAATCACCCAGTTTCTAAGTTTTCCAGAGTAGCATGCTAACACAAGTACCAAATAGTCGCAACTTTACCATGGAATTCTGTTTACGTCTGTACAGTAAACTTTTCCATGAAGGACCTCCCTTCCCACATTTCCCCAAAGCACTACATACATCACCCAGAGAACAATATACAATACTGCTTTTAAAGTGTACACTATGAGGACTTCAGAGATATGCAAGAAAGCCTCCTTGACAAAATGTTTGCTACCTACACGAAGATGCCAGCAGATACAGGCCTTACGGTCCATCAAGTCTGCTCGAGTGTGAAGCTCTCAGTGCTGAGTACTGATGCTGCCCCGCACATCCCCCTCTTTCCTTTCTTCCTTGCTTGTGCCGTATGAGTTACTGCCATCCTCCCCCCCTCTGATTTTGCCCCTGACCCTGTCCCACCCCCTCTTAAACCCTCCTACCGATGTATGCGAAACCAGTTCTTCAGACAATACATTCCAAGCTGTCACCACCCACTCTGTGAGAAAGTGCCTCCACATCTCTCTTCTGAACCTCCCCCCTTCCAATTTCAGACTATGCCCTCGAGTAGTCCCTTCTTTTCTATACCTAAACAGACCCTCATGGCAAACCCGGCTTATGCCCTTCAAGTATTTGAAGGTCTCAATCATATCAACATCATCTCTTCTGTCCTCCAGGGAGTACATACTGAGCTTCCATAACCTACCATCATAGGGATTATCTCTCATCCCACTTATCCTGGTCGCCCTTCTCTGTACACCCTCCAACAGTCTGATGTCCCTTTTTAAGAAGGGGCACTAGTACTGCACACAGTACTCCAGGTGAGGCCTCACCAGAGCCCTGTACAGTGGCAGAACCACCTCTTCATTCCTTGATGCGATTCCCCTCGCTGTCAGCATCTTGTTGGCCTTCACCGCCGCCTTCTTACACCTTGCAAAATGATTGATATGACCACTGACCAGCACCCCCCAATCTTTTTCCGATGGAGATAGACAACTGCAGAAAGGTCAAAATGTTGTTTAATATTTTCTGCAGTGGATCATTCGCCAGGGGCGGCGAGGGAGATCTGCTGAATCGGGTCCCTCCCCCACCGCTCGTCGCAAAGGGACTGAACCTTGGGGTTGAGGCACCGGGCAGACCTCCCCTGAAGCCGAAACTGTTTGTAGACTCCTGAAGCTGTTTGTGAGCTAGAAGGCTCGTTAGCTCTGCACCGACTCCATTGTCCTTTTGACGCCTTAGACTTTCAAATTGGCACAAGTGCCTATTGGCTGAGAGGGGCAGTGACGCTGTGCAGCCCCGCTGAAAAAGGCTGCATCCCCCACCAGCTACGAACAGAAACGCAGTCGCCAGGGGCGGCAAGGGAGACCTGCTGAATTGGGTCCCCCCCCCCACCGCTCGTCGCAAAGGGACTGAACCTTGGGGTTGAGGCACCAGCCAGCTGAACCTGCCGGGCGGACCTCCCCTGAAGCCGAAACTGCTTGTAGACTCCTAGAAGCTGAAATTTCCTGCCCTCCCACCCCGTTCCTTCCTCCCATGAAATATGCAGTTGCCCCACCCACTGCTCCTAAATAACCAATAGTGTGGGCTGGGGCCATTACTCTAGGAGGAGTTTTCCCTGACTCATACACCTAAGCCTGCTCCTCCTTACTGACATTTCACCACCAATCAAGTGCCACACGAGTTGGTACGTTTCGGCTCACTAGAGCGCAACTCTTACCCCTTGCTTTGAACTTGCCTGCTAGGCTCACAATCAGACAGCTATCCGACTTATTCACAATTTTTGTTGCTCTGATCTGATGCTAGCCTGATTAACTAAATGCGTGCAACAGTATATCCCTATAGTGTTCTAATGACAAGTGTTAACACACGCACAGTGTGGATTGCCTTTGCTGGCCACTATTGTTAGAATAATAACAGGTAGGAAGTTAATCCTGTGTAATCCTATTATTATTTGAATGCTGAGCCAATATTGTATGGAAAATAATAGGTAGTAAGTTAATTCTGTGCAATCCTATTATTACTTGAGTGCTGAACCAATATTGTACTGAATTGCGCTCTGCCCTCTCCCACTGCACTTTGCCTGTCCTGAAACTGCATAAGACCTAATCTGTTATACAGACAGTCAAAGGCATGAAAACTCAGTGTCTGCACCCTGATGCAAGGATACCCAGCCAGCGGTCAACGTGGGTTGGCAAGCTGAGATCCTGCAGACCAAACAGAGGTCTCCTCCTCGCTACCACCTGTATTCTATCTGTACTCTGGGTGGACTGGCTCGCTTGCCAACATGACCCTAACACCCAAGGCCCTCAGGGACCTGCTGCACACCCCACCAGTCACTACTACTCTCCATCCCCAGGGTGCACTATCTCCCTCCTAGTTGCCTACGAATTCACAAGAAATGGAATTTGCTACAGGTGCCTTCTCCATACCAGGAGTATACCCAGCAAAGTGAGGCTCCCATCTCTTACCCTTACCCTCCGTCTCCTGCTCACAGCTTTGCTGCTACTTGCGGGCGATATCCAATGGAACTCGGGCCCTGGAATTGCTAACATCTCAATTTCCTCCTCACAAGACCAGACCTGGCTATCATCAAAGGGGATGCGGCTAGCACATATGAATATATGTAGCCTTTGGCCCAAGATACACGAAGTTCAAGCGTGGCTTGCCCTGTATAAACCAGACGTGCTAGCAGTTTCGGAGATTTGGCTAAAACCCCATGTCCCTGATCACGAAGTAGCTGCCTCAGGATATGTCCACTACAGGAAAGACAGAATACCGAAAAGGGGTGGCGGGGTACTCATCTATGTGAAGGACACCCTTATCTCCTCCCATATCAGCATGCTGCATAGCACGCCCCCTGTAATTGAATCGATCCTCATACGGCTTACTCTAGGTGGCGTCAAGCACCTTACAATTGGGTGTGTATATAGCCCCCCTACTAATGCTCTCCAATCCCTGGAGACACTCACGAAAGACCTAGCCACTGAGGTTGCGTCTGAACTTCTCCTACTGGGGGATTGTAACCTTAACTAGGCCCAAGAGGCTAAGTCAGCAATTAATGGCCCGCTGCATGAGGCAAATCTTACCCAGATTATCACTCAACCCACTAGAATGAATCATAGAATGGGAAGACACTCAACCATCGACTGGGCCCTAGTGTCAATCCCAAAGAATATTCAATCAGCAGGCACCATGGCCGATGCTCTGAGCGACCACTCGCCCATCTTCTGTGTCTGGAAGAATAGGGCGGATAGGATTCAACCTAGAATACTCACAACGAGGGACTACTCTAAATTCTCACCAAAGCAATATAATAACTTTCTCGGTGACATTGACTGGAGTCCACTACGATGCCTCCCTCCCTACCCTAGAAGGTTCAGTCGTCTTCTTTCTGAAATCCCTCACGAGGGCCGCAGATCTCTTTGCCCCAATGAAGACCCATTGCGTAAAAGGCAGTTGCTATAAGTGGATCACTCCCTCCTTAAAGGCCCTGATGATCCCTCACGACAAAGCCTGGAAAAAGTTCAAGAGCTCTACGCTCCTAGCTGACCTTGAAAACTACAGAGCTCTTAGAAACCAAAGTAAACATGCTGTTAAGCTAGCAAAAAGGGCATACGTCAATCACCTCCAGAAAACTAACCTAGGCAAACTGAGGTTATTCTGGTCCCACATCAATGAGCTGATAAAGGGAAACAAAAAGGCAGCCCTAGGCCCTATAGTGGCTAATGGGCAGTTACTGAACGATGGAACACTCATTGCTGAGGCCCTCAACAGCCATTTCATGAACCCTGATGATTACAAGGCTGGGCTCCCAGTGACCAAAAATGAGTCCCTCATACTGGAACCTCCTAACCTAGACATGCTCCATCATTTCATCTGAGGTTAGCTAAGGTGAAAGAAGTCTTCTCCATTCTAAAGTCCTTGAAAACAAGAGGTTCAGGTGGGCCAGATGGCATCCAAGCTAGACTACTCAAGGACGGTGCCCCAGCACTCGCAAGGCCTCTTACCTGGCTCATAAACAGGTCCCTTCTAGAAGGGTCTGTCCCAGAGCTGTGGAAGCAGGCTCGTGTTGTCCCTATTTACAAGGGTGGGCCTACGGAACCGATTGGCAACTACAGGCCGATCTCCTTGCTCTGTACCCTTGCAAAAATTCAGGGGAAACTGGTGTACACCCAACTTTGTGAATACTTAGAGGCACACCTGCTTCTTTCCCCAGCTCAACATGGTTTCAGAGCCAAACATGGGACAGACACCACCCTGACTAAGTTCTCAGCAGATGTGCTTAGGGAACTTGACTCAGGGTCCAATACAGGTTTGGTTTTCATCGACCTTTCCAAGGCCTTCGACTTGGTTGACCACTGACTCCTACTTCAAAAATTGTGCTACACAGGCCTGGACACTCATGCCCTCAGATGGTTTGAAAGCTACCTTACTGGGTGCACTCAGAGGATCAAGTGGAAGGACAACATTTCCGATCCTCTGCCCCTTAAAGGAGGGGGTACCACAAGGGTCCCATACTCGGTCCCGTCCTGTTCTCCTTGTTTATAAACGATCTGCACAACCACTGCGGGAGCAGTAATGTCATCCAGTACGCTGATGACGCCGTGATTTACAGAGCCTCTGACAACCTGGATGACCTTGGTCCATCCCTCCAAGAGGACATTCTCATTATGGAGGACTGGCTTTACTAAGAATAAAATGGTCCTTAATACTACCAAAACCAAGGCCTTGTTATTCGGACCCAGATCCCTTGACCTGAACAGAACACAACTCCTTCAACTTACTTCCAGGGCAGGTAACAAACTTGAAGTGGTTGCCTCCACAAAATACCTTGGCCTTACTCTGGACCAAGGTTTCACCCTAAAGCAACATGTTGATCAAGTCACAAAAGTTATCCATGGCAAACTTGGTACGCTCTATCGGCTTAAGGATCAGCAGATCCCTGAAGCCAGGAGTGCCATTGCCTCGTGTTTCTTACTCCCAACACTCACCTGTGCTGCCCCAGTACTTCGGGGAGTGGCCAAGCTGGAGTTCAGCAAGTTACAGATTTTGTACAATAAGGTGGTCCATTTCACCACTCAGTCCCACTCTAGGAGCCATTATTGTGATTCACTGGCACTACACAGCTGGCTGTCATTCAAAGCCCACCTCAGGTACCCAGTGCTCTGCCTAGCACATAAGCTAATTAGCTCTACACCTCCCCCACGCCTCGCAGGGCTCATAACTGCTAAGTGAAATCCTAGCAACCCTCTGGACCTCAGGCCAAACTCTCCTAGAGTCCATGAGAGGACCAAGGCAGGGGACATGTCCTTTCCCACGCTGCCCCTTCCCTCTGGAACAACCTTCCTCCGGGGGTTCGGAAAGCTACATCATCAATGTGCTTCCGAACAAGACTCAAGGCTCATATGCTTGATACGAGTCAATGCCAATGCTACGTTACCTGACACTTCCACACTACCCGCCGGCCTGTGCACTTACATCACTACCACCTGAGCTGGCAGCACCAACCCCTCTCAATTGTCTCTCCCCCCAAGATATTCTAAGCGGGTAATTGTGACTCAGTTAAATCTCTGGCTCTCCTATATTGTACACTTCAATAATCAATGTAACCTGCTATGTAATATATCACTGCTATATATACATGTTAGAATGTCGCATGCCAAAAGCTGTATCTGTACTAACTGTTTACCATGTTTAGTCCTGTAACTCCCGGGTCGCCCCTGAAAAAGGGATCTCCAGGGTCCAGTGGGCCTACCCGATCATCAAAATTCAATAAATGAGTAAATAAATAAAGGGAGGCAGTGGCACTGTGACAAACACTGACATGACCGATCCCCTCCCACCCGATCCCTGAGATACTGAAACAAAGAAACAGAATTTGACAGCAGACAAGGAACATTTGGCCCATCCAGTCTACCCATTCCTTCCTACCTACACTACCACTGCAGATTGTGCCAGATTTACAGCTCTTTCTCCCTTCCCTTTCCTTTCCACTACGATTTTCTTCCCTACCACCTCCGCCAGAAGGCTGTTCCAGGAATCCACCACTCTTTTTTGTGAAGAAGTACTTCCTCACATCTCTCCTGAATCTACCCCCTCCAACTTCATAACATGTCCCTGGTTCTTGAGCACCTTCTCCTCTGAAACAAAATGCCCCCCTCACCTCCTGTACCTTATTTACACCCATGGGGTATTTAAAGGTGTCTATCATATCACGCCTCCTTCCAGGGTGTACATACCAAGCGAGGTCCTTTAGTTTCTCCTTGTATGGCTTTTGATATAGGCCTTGCACCATTTTAGCTGCCCTTCTCTGGATCGCCTCCACTCTGTCTGTGACATTCTGGAGATGTGGTCTCCAGAACTGGACACAGTACTCTAGGTGGGGGTCTTACCAGTGATCTATACAGAGGCAACACCACCTCCCTCTTTCTGTTGGTGCCACCTCTTCCCCATGCAGTCAAGCATCCAACTCGCCCTCCCTACTGCCTTGTCACACTGCCTGGCCACTTTAGGTCATCCTCCAATATGATTACCCCAAGGTCTTATCCTGCTTGGTGGTCATCGATATCACTCCACCCATTTCATACTCTGCCCCTGGGTTTCTGTGCCCCAAGTGCATTATTCTGCCCTTTTTTGCACTGAAACGCAGCTGCTATACCCTTGACCACTCCTCTAGTTCTCTCAGGTCTCTACTCATTCTTTCCAGCCCCCCCCCCGCCAGTGTCCACCCTATTGCAGATATTGGTGTCACCTGCAAAGAGGCAGACCTTCCCTTCCAGCTTCTCTGCAATGTCACTTATAAAGACATCAAAAAAGAACCAACCCCAGCACTGATCCCCAAGGCATCCCACTGGTCACACTCCCTTCCTTGGTGTGAACTCTGTTTACCACCACCCTTTGTCACCTATCCCCTAACCAATTTCTTATCCAGTTTACCACCTTTGGACCCATTCCTAAGCTACCCAGCTTGCTTACTAGTCTCCTATGTCGAGTGGTGTTGAACGTTTAACTGAAATCTAGGTAGGCCACATCCACAGCTCCACCCTAGAAACATAAACGTTGTCGGCAGAAACAGACCGCCAGACTCATCCAGTCTGCCCATTTGCCCAAGCTGTACTAGCAGCCTATGACTCTAGTTGGTCATTGGCTTAGCTATTCATTCCCATCACTATGGTTCCCTTATTCCTATTCCATGCATGTTTGAATCCAGACACAGTGTCAGGGGAACAGATAAGAGGAGTAAAGGAGTATTTTACTACCATTTTTGAATGAAGTACTCACACTTTTTGATTTTAGGAATTTGTTTCCCACCCTGCAGATTTACAGTACAGTATGTGGTACACGTTGACAGTACAGTGAGATGGTAGCAGCAATGGTGCCACACTGGAACCCACAGGGGTGGAGGTAGGAGTTGCTCATTGGCTGGTCAGAAGGACTGTTGGAATATGACAATGTTAAAAATAAGGTCACAGTAAAACTCCATAGCAGTATTAGATAGTCAGTGGTTGCAGGCACCCAGTTAGGGGTATAAGATGGGTCAACAGATGATATCAATACCATTTTGATGAAATACTACCAAGTAGAAAAAACTAGTAGTAAATACTTCTGAGTCCAAAATATTATCTGGACCACCGCTTTGAGGCCAAAAGGAGCCAACAGGATCCTTTTAATGGGTTTCAATGTTGTGCTTAATTTTGGTTTTAAGATATTTATAAATAAGCATTTTTGTTTTACTGTGTAATACAGTTTGGTAAAAATGTTCAGGCGCTCTTGTTATGACCCTTGTCCTTCTCATGCCCTCTGACACACTGGGCATCGGCCACTGATCTCACCAGCTGTTTCCCACATGTTTTTTCTAGTTCCTGTCCAGTATCCCTGAACCTCTGGCTGTTGTCCACCTAACTTCTGGCCTTTCATGACTCGTTCTATGGCCTGTGATGTTCTGGCTCCCAGATGTTTTGTCCCCTTTCCAGCTGGGTCCTTCATCCTCTGCTCCTAGGGCATTTACTGCCATCCCATACAGCACTGGCCATCCTGATTCTGGTGGCCCAGTTGTGCTCCCTTCTAGTCAGGAGTCTCTTTCCTCTCCTTCTTTAGGTAGGGCTCTGTTCTCTGCCAGTGTCTGCCTGTAGCTTTCGAATCCTTCCATTACTCTTACATCACACCTGCCGCCTTACCAGGGAAATAATGATATCTCAGGAATCGAGGTGCACTACTAGATGGGCCTGAAAATATAATAAAAGAATATGATTTTGGATAAGAAATTACCTGTCTACTTTTGTGAACTTTCTTGCTCCCCCTCACCCCCCCCCCCTTCTTTGGAAAGAAAGAGTCTGTTCTGCACTACTAAGTGGCCAGGGACATTGACATTATCCTGGAGATCAGGAGGACACTGGACTCCCAGAGGAATTATGACAGTGATTGGGCAATACTGGACCGGGCGCTCACTAACAGGGACAGTGTTGCAGACATCAAGGTGGGAAGCCACTCAGGGACCAGTGATCACTGTACAAAGTGGTTCAATATAACGATGGCTGCAGAATCGAACCACACAAGTGCAAGGGTCCTAGACTCTAGGAGGGCAGATTTTAAAAAGATGAGTGAATGCCTCATGGATAACCTAATGGGGAGGATGAACTTGATGGCGTGAAAGAACAGTGGGCAAAGATAAAACGGAGCATAGTAAAAGCAACAGACCTCTGCATCGAACAACTTTGCAAATGTAATAGGAAAGAGAGACAACTATGGTTCTCAAAAGAGATGGCTGAAAAGGTAAAGGGTAATATTCAGAAGGTGTATGGAGATCCAGAGGGAGGAGGTGTATCAGGGGAAATAGAACGAAGCAGGGAAAGCAGAAAGAAGCGCAAAGGCACACACACTGAGGCTCAAAGTGTGTCTAGTTTAAAAAAAAAAAAAAAACATTTCATGATTGCTCACATATTGCAGAGACTGCTGACATAGCTGGTAATTTGATTCCGGTTCCTTTTTTCTTTTCAAAATTGGAAAACAGCCTGCCCACCATACCGGTGTTACGACAGCCCTTGATCAACTTCCACTGCACCTTTCCTGGACCTGGGAACACCCTCAACAAAGTCTAGCAACTCCAGATGCAGTGAATGGAGAAAAGGCTATTGGATCGTGAGTGGCTGCATTGTTTGGGGGTGTTCCTATTGTTTAGGAATATGCCATAAGAATAGATAAAGGATTTGAAACAAAACAAGGTTGGGTATAATTATACCATTAGCAAGAAAGGATGCAGATAAAACAATCGGCAACATCAACATCAATGTGTTTCAGAGAAGGTAAGCTGTCATAAAATGTGGGCTTTCAACTAAAAATCATATGATGCAAAAAGGGCTGACAGTGTCCCTTTAAACGTATACAAAATCCTGGAGAAGAAGGTAGTTTGTTAAATTATGTTTAAAAGATGCAACAGTCCTAGCAGTGCTGATTTCCTCATATAGAATGTTCCAGAGAGAAGAGGAAGCAACAGAAAATCCTGATCCCCAGAAGACTTTAATCTCAATGGTAGCACCCATAACAAATTCCACCCACCAGACCCAAGATCCCTGAATGGTAAACAGGGAGTCCGGAGCTCACCAAGTTTTTGGGGACCCTGCTTGCTCAAGGCTTAATTACACCCCAACATTCTGGCTTGTCTTGTTGTGGGCCTTGATGTACTGGCTACTTTGTTTTAGAGATTCCCCAGGTCCCTTTCCTCTGAAGTAGTGAAGACCAGCTAACTTTTCTATCCAGTATTCCATCCTGGGATTTGTATTCCCTGTGTGCATCACCTTGCACATTTTGGCATGGAATTTCAAACTTACAAACCTTAGACCATCTCTAACTTTCGCAGGTCACTTTGCAACTCCCTCTTCCCCTCCTCACTGTTCACCCTGCCACAGAGCTTATTGTCGGCGAAGAGGCATATCTTGTCCTGTATACCTTCCCCTATGCTGCAGATGAACATACTGAAAAGAACAGGCCCCAAGACCGACCCCTCTGTCACCCCACTCGTGACCTTCCTCTCCACTGATCTGACCCTGTTTACTACATTCTGCTGTCTCTCCCCAGCTAACTTCCCAGCCATTTAATGAGGTCCTTTGCTGCTTCCAGCCCAGGTCTTCTAACTTCTTCAGCAACCTTTTCTTTGCATGAGTCGAATACCTTGCTGAAATCGAAATCTACAGTTTGTCCCATCAAATACTATCAGGTTGGTCTGACAAGATCAACCTGCCATAAATCCACAATGTTTACCATTGTTCAGTCCACTGCTTGCCAAGTAAACCACCAGGTCCTCTTTGACTGTCTCCATCAGTTTACCGACAATGGAGATGAAGATTTATGGGTCTAATCATCTAAACATATGAAAATGGCCACCGTGCTGGGTGTGCTGTGAAGTGTAGCGAACTTTTGTTTTGTTTTTCATTTGCTCACCACTTGCTCTCCATCCGTTTGCCATCTGTTTGTTGTTCATGTGCCTCCTGCTTGTCCGAGGGTTCCCTCATCGAGTTTTAAAAGTTTAGTTATTTTCTTTTCCCCCACTTTTGTTCTCCTTCATTCAGTCACCTCTGAGTATCTGCTTTGGGCTAGATGGAGCAGGTGGCTGAAGGATCCACTGTTTATTACCAAACGCTACTGGAAGACCGTCACCATCCAGTATTGTCCTGCTACGGCTCCGAATTTTAGTGGCTGCCTGGGGATTATTTTGTATCTGGAATGCTAAGAAGGAAGATTTTCTGGAATGTATTTGGTAGGAAAAGATACAGAGAGCGAATTAGTTTTGAGTTGGGGTGAACTCAAATGGAAATAAGAAGACAGCTGGTCTAAAGGAGGAGTGTTTTTTTTAATTTTAACTTGTTCGATGGTGTGGAGTCCAGTGGAGATAGTATTTCTGGGACAGCTCACCCAGCCAAATAGTGGAGCTTGGAACCTTTGCCTAGACTGAGAGTTTGTGGATTTGTACATTTGGAGTTCGTTTCAGCCATCTAGCCGAGTTCTGGATTCCCCCCGTTTGGACTGGGGACCCTGCATTTTGTGGGAGTCCAGCCACTGAATTCTACCCTGCTTGAGCAGGCTGAGCCGATCGGGCCGGGGAGTCAACCAGACGGTGTGTGGTCTGCCTAGGCTCTCTGCCCGGCAAGCCAGTGGGCTTGTTCGAGGTAGATTGCCGTAGTTCAGAGTAGTTATCTTCTGACGGCCGGCCCTTGCAAGAAAGGGTTCCTAAGCTGTGGATTTGTACTGTATTGGACTGTGTTTTGTCAGAAAGTTCTCCATTTCGCTCTAGAATCATGGTCAGATCCTGAATTTTTCCACCTTGGACAATGAGAATGTCTTCATTTTGGTATTCCCTGGTTGTGAGAGGGCCCGGGTGTCCAAATTCTATTTACTGTTTCTTACACGTTTAATATAAGAGGACTACTGTATTTTCAATTCTGGGCAGTGAGAGTGCCCTGACTTCCACTACTCCCAGGCTGTGAGAGGGCCTGGGGGTTTAAACACTACTCTCTGCACACCCACTGAGAGGGGGTTGCAGGAGATTTTCACCTTCTGGTCTTATTTTCTTTTTTCTGTGCTTTTCTGAGAGCTGAGTGTTGGACCGAAATACTTATGCAGTGCTAGGAGGGGTTTACTTTTTAATTGTGTTTTTATTATTTATTTTGGGAGGATATATTTTATTCTTGTGTAGTGTTGTTTTAGGGATATAGTATTATTTACTATAGATTGTTTAAACTGGGTAGTTTTTGTTTAATTTTTGTATTTTTATACCTCTCCTCTGTGAGAGAGTGTGTGAGAGAGTTTCAAATAGGTGTTTATTTAAATATTCAGTATTAGTATTTTCTTTTTTTTTACAGTTTTGTGATTGTGAGTTATTGGGTTGGGTATTTTTATTTTATACTTGTTAGGGGTTTCCTTTTGGTCTGACTTTTGTATTTTGATTTTGTCAAGCCTGTGAAATGTGTAGGCCTTGCTCCCGGTCGTGCACTATTCATCCTCTGCTCTCCGTGCCCTCCGCCAATGTTATCAACCTACCAGCGCTATCGAGTGATGAAAATGCTGGCCCCACACTGGAAGCTGCAATTCCGGCTGGGTACTCGGTGATGCACTTCTCAAGATTGGACCGCGGGGGTGGGGGGGTTGCAGTCTGTTTCAAGACTGAGTTGGGCCTCACGGTGTAGGTTGTAGGACAGCTCTCATCTACCATCCACCCGGGGACGAGAAGAGATTCCTGCAGGAAACAGAAATTTAAATACCTGTAAATTTTCTTTCTTCGACTGCTGGTCTCCAGGCTCATCACTTCTGGGAGGTCCTTCCTGGAACCACATGACAGGCAGGAAGTATACAGACTTCTGTAGGAGCGTGGCATCCTCCCACTCATTTCCTCCAGACGTCAGTACTTCTATAACCTTTGTCTTCCGAGGAAACACATAACTTGGAACCTTCCGAGGAAACACATAACTTGGAACAAACAAAAAAAGGTTAGTGTAACTTGCAGCCGGAGGCAGACTTTCAGCATTCTGGGAGGGATGGAGCCCGGAGACCAGCAGTTGGAGAAAGAAAATTTACAGGTATTTAAATTTCTATTTCTCTCTCCTAAAGCTGGTCTCGGGGCTTATCACTTCTGGGCTATACTAAAGCAGTACATCCCTCCACTTCCTGGGTGGGAAGAAAGTTCATAGTCCCTTATGGGTCCACCACTGCCTGGAGGACCCTGCAGCCAAAGGTGGTGACATCCAACTTGTAGAATTTTGCGAATGTATGGATGGATGACCATGTAGCCGCTCTACATAAGTCTGCCAGGGAAGCCTCTCTGAAGTCCGCCCAGGACATAGCTATCGTTTGGGCTGAGTGTGCTTGCACTGGTCCTGGCAGGTCGATCCTGGCCTTCTGGTAGGCCATGGTGATGGTGGAATGAATCCACCTAGCAATAGAGTCCTTTGATGCTTTCTTACCCATGTTCGGACCCGAGGTATGGATAAATAGACTTGAAGTATTATGGAATGAATCAGATCTCTTGATGTAAATTTTGAGTGTTCTCCATGGATCAAGCATGTGAAATTCTCTCTCCTTCTCATTCTTGGGGTGAGGACAGAATGAGGGAATGTTCAAGACTTGGTTGCAGTGAAAATGAGACATCACCTTAGGTGAAAAAGCCGGATATGTCCGCATTACAACAGAGTCTTGATGAAATATGGTGTAAGGTTCTTTGAATGACAGAGCTCCTATCTTACTGATGCGTCGGGCTGAGGTGATTGCAATGAGAAAAACTACCTTCATAGTGAGGTGAAGTAAGGATGCCTCCTTTAAGGGCTCGAAAGGTGGTTTGGTGAGTGCTCAGAGTAATAGGTTGAGCCTCCAGGAAGGTACTACAGGTTTTATTGGAGGATGCTTCAAGGTTGCTGCTCTCAGAAATCGCCAAACATGAAGAAGAGCTCCTAAAGATTTGCCTGAGTCTGCTAACAGGAGCGCCCAAAGCAGACACCTGGACTCTTCAGGTAGCCAGTTGGAGGCCCTTGTTGAAACCCTCCTGAAGGAACTGGAGTATGGTAGGTAGAGACACAGAGTCATCCAGTAAAGAGGTGTCTCCTAACCAGAACAGGAATTTTCTCCAGATCCTATAATAAACCCTGGAGGAGGGGGCCCGCCTGGACTGAATCATTGTTTCTATGACAGGTGCAGAGAAACCTAACTCCCTGAGAGTTTCCCGCTCAATCTCCACACCGAGAGGAACAGATTGTGAGGACTTGGGTGCAGCACCAGTCCCTAATGTAGTAGGTCTGGGCTTACTTGGAATGCTATGGGAGACTAAAGAGACATTTGGACTAATCAGGGAAACCACGATCTGCAGGGCCAGTGTGGGCAAACCAGAATCACCTCTGCTTGATCTTGGGGAATCTTGTGCAGTACCCTTGATAAGATCGGAATTGGAGGAAAGGCATATAGGAGATCGAACTGACCCCAGTTGATGGAGAAGGTGTCCTGTGCTATGGCCTTCTCAGCCTTGCTGAGACAGCAGAACCTTGGAACTTTGCAATTTTTTCAGCAGGCGAAAAGATCTACCTGCGGGTGGTCCCACCGCTCCGCGGTGAGCTGGAAGGCGCTGTTCTTGAGCTCCCATTCCCCTGGTAGGATGTCCTTTGGACTTAGCCAATCTGCTGTGACATTTTCCTGGCCTGGGATGTATGCCACCCTTAGACTTCCCAAGTTGTCTTCTGCCCACTGGAAAAGCCTCTCGCAGCATCTGAGAGCTCTTTGTACCTCCTTGGTGGTTGATGTATGCCATTGTCATTCGATTGTCCGCAAGTTCTTGGGTGATGGAGGACAGGGTCTCCATCTTGAATGTTCTGTGATGAACAAAGCCATTTAGAAACTTGAGATCTAACACTGGCCAGAAGCCCCCTTGAGTATTTTGGCACTATGAAGAATAGGGAGTACACCTCTCTGTTCCTTTCTGGAGTGGGGACTTTTTTGATCGCTGCTGCCTGTATGAGATCTGTAATCGCTTGCAGGGTTGCCGCTCGTTTTACTGGGTTGCTTGAGACTGGTGAGGGCACTATGTGGGGTAGGGAGTCCAGGAGTCGAACTCGATGAAGTAACCCTCGTGGATTACATCCAACACCCACTTATCCATGGTGGACCCATTCCTTGAAAAAGCTGGAAAGCCTGCCCCCAATGCGAGGATGGGTCCGTGAGTCCTCATTGTGATTTTCTGAAGTCGCCCTTGGCCTCCCCTGCCACCTCGGAAGCTGCATTGGTTGCGCAAGTTGAACCAGGATAGTCTGCCTGGAGCGGACTTGTTTGACCCCTGGAATAATTTTGGGCACGAAAATTCTGTCTGGAACCTGAGGCCCAGGGCTTGTTCTTTCCCCAGGCTTGCAGCATTCGCACTTTTGCCATTTCTCCAGATTCCTTGACTGCCTCCTTTAGTGCTAAGCTGAAGAAAAGGCTTCCTTCATAAGGGGCATTTACCAAATGCATTTTCAAGGAGGTATCTGCCTGCCAAGCTCACAGCCATAAGTTGCGTTGAGCTGAGGTCTGGTAAAACACAGCCCTTGCTGCACACCTGACTGTCTCCTCCGATACGTCAGCTGAACAGGCCGAAGCTAGTCCCATGAGCTGTAAATGCTGTAAAATGGGTTGGTTCTTCTCTGGCTCATCAGCGTGCTGGAATGCCAGATCAGTGGCCCAGGAAAGCGCAGCTCTAGCCGAGTAGAGGTTAGCCGTAGCTGCCCTGAGGGAGGTTGCGGTGGACTGAAAGGCTTTCTTTAGAGAAGTGTCCACTTTCCTATCCACCAGGTCCAGCAGGGAGGCTCCGCCTTCTGCTGGGATAACCATCTTTTACGTGAGGTTTGAGATAAGAGGGTCTATCCTAGGACAGTCGAGCCATTTCTCAGAAGGTGTCTTGTCGAATTTCAGGAGTTTGGTTAGGCGGCGAGGGACGGGGAAAGAATGCTTGGGTCCCTGCCATTCTTCCTTTAAGAGGTTCTCTATGGCTGGAGGGAGGGAAAAAGCCATCACTGACTTTGAAGTGGACACTATCCGGAATGCTGGCCTCGCTCGCTTGGGCTCTGGAGGAGAAGGAGAGCTCAAGTGGATCTCCTCTGGCACCTTTTTAATTAATTAATGTATTTATTTATTTAAGAGTTTAACCAGGAAAGCATATCTTCCAAATCGCAGTTTCTGGCTGGTGAGGAGTCTGAGTCAGAATCAGAGTTTGGGAGTTCCCCCTTTTCTAAGGATATATAGCCGGACCCTGTGGGTGACCTATCTCACCTGTGCTTTCCATGGGCTGCGTCCATGGGTCTGGAAGTAGTCCTGGACCTGGGTCTCTTCCTCCTCCTATCGTGCCGTGAGGCACGGAGGGCGTCTTCGTCTGAGGATGGGGAGGGAGTGAGCTTGTGTGTGGCTTTCCTATGGATCCTGGGCTCCAGAGACTGCTGAAGGACGTTGAAACATGAGGGGTTGATGGCGAAGGCTCTATTCGGTTTCTCTATTAGATTTGGGGCTAGGGCCCCAGCCGAGTGGTAACACCCCTCTAAGGTGGGGAACTGTCCCTAACCCCCTGAAATGGTCTCGCTGATCCTGAGATTCTGAGGCGGATGCCTCGTCTCGAACTGCAGAGATTGCACTGTTGCACTTTACACGCAGAGACCCTGCGAATGTGGCCAGCATGGGTGTTCTGCACTTGTGGCACTTTCTGGCCCTGGGGGGGGTCTGTCCTTAGTTGAGGCCATGTTACTTTGATATAAAGAATTTGAAAGAAAAATATTTGTATTGCTTTGCAAACTGAGCTTAGTGCTATCCTGTCCCTTTACAGCTTTGTTTGATATTGCTGTGAAGAACTGTGCTTGGTGCAGCCCCCTTTAAGGCCCTGGGCTTTCCTGTCTGTTGTTTAAGCCTTGGTTCCCCCCAAGATCCAAGATCCGTCGACAAGCTGTGCAAACAATGCTCATCAACGAGTAGATGAATGGTCTGCTCCCTTTGCCCCTCTAAACAGCCTGCCTCTGTAGTGCTACTGTTCCCACGCTAATTTTCCAGGGTCAGAGAGCCTAATGTGATAATGGCGGCTCTCCGACAGGCAGGTGTGTTGACAGCCTGAGCGTCCTGTGATCTTCGATGGGAGAGAAGCTCCGGGCGCCCTTCGATGAGCCAAATCCTTCTTGTGCTCGTTGACATGGCGGCTGCTGCTTGGGGAATAATTCTGCTCCGTCGACCCCAGGCATGCCATAACTGCCTCCACGATGCTTCAGGGGGGTGCTCAAGCACGGAAAGATGGCTGCGCATGGTGAGGGACAGCAGGGAGCCAGTCTGTACAGCTTGCAAGGCTGAGACTGTTGTCCCTGCGCTAGTGCTCCAGAGCGCTAATCAGCAGTCCGAAGGTAGAGCAAAAAAAAAGAAGTAGACTCACTGATCTTCAGGTCTGTCACTCCTGTGACAGAGGTCCTGCAGAGCTCCAATCACTAGACAGGCAGGAAGTAAACTGACATCTGGTGGAAATGTGTGGGAGGATACCACCTTCCTGCAGAAGTCCATATACCTCCTGCCTGTCACGTGGTTCCAGGAAGGTTCTTCCAGAAGTGATGAGCCCGGAGACCAGCTTTAGGAGAGAGAGAAGTAGCGGATTTCGTGGTTGACATGGCGTTTGAGTCGCCAAGACTGATGGTTCTGGGCGATTTTAACGCCTGAGTTGACGACGCACTCTTGCAATTTGGACAGCACTTTCTTCAGTTGATGACATCACTGGGCCTTACACAAATTGTTACCTCTGCTACCCATAAATACGGTCACTCCCTTGATTTGGTTTCCCCCCGGTGGATCAAAGCCCAGACTTGGGGGTGGAACCTGTCAGCTGGTCCGATCACTACACCGTGAGGTTCAACTTTTGTGTCCCCCTTCGTAGTACTGCCCCTGTGGAGATGGTCAGTTCCTGCTCTTTACGGGGTGTGAGCCCTGAAGGCCTAGCAGTGGTGACTGACCTCAGAGTTTCCTGTGGTAAGCACAAATCCAGAGACTTTGGTGCTGGCCTATAATAAGACCATCTTCATGGCCCTGGATTAGATTGCTCCAGTCCGTGTTCACCCTCGGGCCCCTTGGTTTGATGGGACCCTGAGGGAGTTGCGGCGACTAGGACGAAGATTAGAGAGGCGCTGGTGGAAATCCGCCCTGGAGGACAACCACCATAGATTGGTAGAGCATTATCAAGTCTACCAATCAGCAATCTCCCGTAACAAGGCAGAATTCCTGTCCGGGGAGATTGCTGCCACTCAGAACTGACCTGCTCAGCTCTTTCGAACGGTGGACAGGCTGTGCAACCCAGCCTGTCTGCAGCTCTGAAGAGCCTTTTCCCAAGTGGAGTGCGATGAGCTTGCTCAGTTCTTTGAGAATAAGGAGACTGACATCAGGGTAGCTGACATCAGAGTGGAGATCCTCTTGACTTGCTCTTTGGGGGATGCTATTGATTGGTGCCGGGTCACTTTCCCTCGTGCTTCCTGGAGTACCTTTGACAGAGTTCATGGATGTCATGCAGATTGTCCACAGCATGCACCCTACATGCTGTAGTTTGGATCCAGGCCCAACTTCCCTGATTATGCGTTGTTGTGATATTATCGGCCCGGTCCTGGTACAGATAATCCAGTGCTCCCTTGATTCGGGTGAGTTTCCAAGCTTCCTGAAGGAGGCTGTGGTGACACTCCTCCTGAAGAAGGCTTCTTTGGACCCGGACTCTCTGGCTAACTACAGACCAATCTCAAACCTCTCCTTTATAGGGAAGGTTATTGAGAAAGTAGTGGTGATACAGTTGGAGAACCACTTGACCATCCATAACATCTACGAACCTCTCCAATCCAGTTTTCGGAATAGGCACAGTACTGAGACTATGCTGGTTCAGGTGCTCAATGATCTCCTGATGGCAAGAGATCAGAGAAGCTGCTCCATTTTGGTGCTACTTGATCTCTCTTCAGCTTTTGACATTGTGGACCATGGGGTGCTGCTTGGGTGCCTGAGGTTCATCTGTGGCCTAACTAGTACAGTCCTCTGGTGGTTTACATCTTACCTCACTGGCAGAACTCAAAGAATGGTGTCTGGGATTTATTCTTCTGACCCACTCCCTCTGTCATGTGGAGTCCCTCAGGGCTCAGTGCTGTCCCCCATGTTGTTTGCAGTGTATATGCTGCCCCTCAGAGACATTGTAAGATGGTATGGGCTGAAGTTTCACTGCTATGCTGATAATACCCAGCTCTACCTGTCTTTTGCACCTGACCAGGATAGTGCTCTCTCGATATTTAACAACTGCCTTGCTGAAATCCAGGATTGGATGAATTCGAGCTGGCTAAAGTTGAACACGGGAAAGACCAAGGTGATGGTTGTGGATCCGGGTCGCCGGATAGAGGGGTGGAGGGCTGGTCAGCCCTCTGGACTTTGTCTGGGGGGCTCCCAGATCCTTGCCTCTGAATGGGTGCGAGACCTGGGGGTGGTGCTTGACGACGGGCTGATACCATGATCTCAGGTGTCGGCAGTCGTCAAGTCTTCCTTTTACCATCCCAGGAACATCGCCAGGATCAAGCATCTTGTTCTGTTTGGTGACCTGCCTACACTGATCCACGCCTTTGCGACCTCGTGCCTTGATTAGTGCAACTCCCTGTACTTAGGGCTACCTGGGGTTGATATCCGCCACCTGCAGCTAGTGCAGAATGCTGTAGTGCGGTTGCTGACAAGGATTTCTCAATCTTCTCATATTACCCCGTGCTGCGCTATCTGCACTGGCTGCCAATTCAGTGGCAGATCACCTTTAAAGTCAGATTACTGACTTACAAAGCCCTACACAGACTTGGTCTTGACTACTTGAAAGAGCTCCTTGTACCTTACTACCTCGAGCGACAGCTCTGTTCGGCTGACAAAGGGTTGCTGGAGATTCCGAGGGTGTCTAAAATCTTCAGGGACCCGTGCATTTATGTACGTGGCCCCTACCTTCTGGAATTATCTACCTCGTCAGCTGCAGGAGTGCACAACTGTGGTGGGGGGGGGGTTAAACAGGCATTGAAAACTTTTTTATGGCATCAGACCTTTAGTGTAATGGATTGAAGGCACCCCAGCACATTATTTTATTGTTGTAGTGTTGATTTTATTACTGCTGTTTTAACCTTACTGTACAGCGCCTTGATATTTTAAAAGGCGCTTAATTTAAATACAGAAAAAAAGAATCTTTTTCCTCTGTATCCTCTTTTTTGTGGACAGAACCACATCCACTATCCCACCAGCAAGCAAACATGTCAATTTAAGGACCTGAACCCAGCACCAGCAACAGACCTTGACAACATAAGGCCGTCAGAGCCCAAGAGAGGCCAAAACTTGTACACTTGAGAAGACTGACCCAGAACGAAGACAGCTCCAATGGCAAACAGTCACATCATCGCTATGGAAAAAAATGGCACAATCCTTAGGCAGCAGCACCAGTCCTAAATAGGAAGAACAATGCAGAAAGAAGCTGGATCCAAAGAGCAGTGGGGCAGCCCAGCATAGAAGTGGGCCCAGGGTGCACAATAAAGCACAGAAGCTGATAAAAACAGAAACCAGCACTGAAGCATAGACAAAATAAGAGATTGTATCATCAGGCACAATGGCAAAAGCAAATGCTACTGAAAGATAAACAGCATATTTCGATCTTAGAGAAAAACTTCAGCAATAGAACCTGACAAAGGTGTTTCTTTGGTCTGTCCTGAAGTCAACAGTGGGAAAAGTAAAAACCAAGAGATATGGGGCTGCCCACTGTATCTATAGGCACTGATGAATTACGTCACTGTGGAAGGCTCCAGCTTGGCAAAACCTTTTGAGTGGTCCTGATGCAGATAGCTTACAGTTCCAAAAGTGTGGCTCTGTGAAGGGAGATGTCCTTTTATAATGTCTGGTAGTGTCAGTTGATACGTTTCTACCTTCAAGCTCAAACTAGATAAGTACCTTAAAATGACCAATTATTTCCTATAGAACTACTGGAGTAAAGAACTCAATGTCCTAACTGTCTTTCCTAAATTCATGTGCTCATATAGTTGGAATTCTGACCTCATACTAAGTCCCTAATTTTTTCCTCGAAATAGCTTGTCCATAACCAAACCAAATCCTCCTTTTTCTCTGCATTCACCTAGCCTGTCACGATCTGGGACAGCATCTAAAGCTATGCAGCTCCTCAACCATAGACAATCAACGGACTTGGTGGTCAACAGGGGTGTGCTACCTAGGGCTTTCAATTATATATAGCTTGCTATCTCTTACAACTGCTCTGTTTTTCCTCCTATTTGTCAAATTCTGATGTAATTTCTGTTTACTGCTGAATGAGCAGGCATTTGTAACCACTGTATATGTGTTTTGTCTTATTTTCCACCCCGACATGGAACCTTTGTAAAAGAGCTCACGCGCAAAGGTCTTTCCGATATGTTAAATAAATAAATAAATAAATAAGACCTCTTACAAAAGACCATAAGCTGATAGCCCCATTTTGAATGCAACCACCATCAGAACTACAAGGCCTCACCGGGTCAGTCATATAGGGGTCTATTCACAAAGGGGCGGACTGCCTACATGCCACATAGCCCAGGCACGTAGGCAACCCTAAGTCTGAATGCCGCACAACGGGCTCCATAGACCCCAGTGATATTCACAGCAGGAGTGCAAGTCCCTTGCACACAGGATCCCCCAGCTGATCCTGCAGCTACGTGCTACAGGTGGTCTGGGGGAGTGTTGGGGGCGTGCTGACACTCTGTGCCATTCACTAAGGCAGAGGGCTGGACAAGGGGGTGCAAGTTACGCAACAGGGGACCCTACTGTTACTGTTACAAGCCCCCACCAATAACACCCGCCCCCACCAACGCTGGCTGAACATGGATGCCCCCCACTGTGCTACCCTAGCCCACCTAGCTGCATAGTAGGGCTGAGGGCGACTGTTCAGGCACTTTCTTATAACTGAACAACTTACGGGACTCTCACCTGCCCAGAATTCCCTGCTCGCATGGAGCAGGGGATCTAGTACAGGACCAAGGACAGGCATCCCACCGGTTGCATGCCTGTGCCCTGCAATCCTCCACCGTGCAGCCGCAATCCACCCGTGTGCTGCTGCATGCTGGGAGGAGCAGGGGGGCAGACAGGCAGCAGGCAATGGCAAACACCAGCTGGAGTGTGCAGCTGCGTGAGCTCTATATGCGAAAACTGCGTGTAAAACCCACCCTTTCGTGAATAGAGCCCATACAGAGCAAAACCATCACAAATCTCCATTACATACTAATCAGTGAACAAAAAGGAACTGAAGTACAACCCACACTGAAAAGACTGTTGAAGCTAGAAGAAAACCCATTACCTCAACATACTATATTCAAGCTTTTGAATACCCCTTACATTTTGTTTTAGTTGCATGGGTTCATGTCAATGTCACTTTGTGGCTTCAAAACACTATCTGTAAGATATCCTGTTTTTTTCACACCTGGACTTTATTTCGTGTTTTTTATCTTCTATCCAATTTACTGCACATTCGGATGAAAATCATTTTGCCACTCATGTGGTTAAAGGTTCAGGCAGGCCACATCATGACGCATTTCATTTGCATACACTGTACTGAATTACTGACTACACAGAAACAAACATCATAAAGCACAATGAAAAAATTTACAAATATATCTCTTCAGTTCCATAGTTTGTCTTTAATGCATTTTTTAATAGAATGTGTTCGTGTTCACTAGGTTAGAACAGCTGAATTTTAATAGTGCATTACCACACTGCTTATAAAAATGGTTTCAGTTGGCTGTTTTAAGTATTGTATTTGGATCTACAGGCTGAAAACAAAAGAAAGAAATAAAATGCTCAAGGGTGCACTTATCCCTAAAAACCTCACATTCGAAAGAGGATAACTTTGTAAATTGGGCCTTCTGCCTAACAGTTACATCCTGCATAAAAATAAAGGATTTTAGTACAATTACTACTACATTAAACCTATAGGCCTATTTCTTTTCTCCCTACAGTATCAAAAATTTTAGAAAAGTAAATTGCCAAACAAACGTCTGCTCAACTAACCCGTCATAACTTAACATTAACTAATCTGATTTCCATAAATTACAGCATTATAACTGCTGTCACCAAGGTTAGTGACAATCTGCAGATGGTTATGGATAAGGCTCATCTAGTGTAGTCTTCAAAGACTTATGAAAACCATTTGACACCTTGGATCCGAAACTGCTTTTGGACAATGTTAACTCTCTTTGGAAAGGGCACTCTAGTCATTCCCAGTTTGTGGCTATCAAAGATGAGGCTTCTGGTCTGCTGCTTGTTGCTGAAAGGATCCCCCCAGGGTTATTGTAACCTGGACCCCTTATGATTTTCACTGTATACTACTTGTATTGATCAGCATCTCCAACAATTACGTATACATCTTTCTGTGGTTGAAATTGTACTTTATTGTAGTGCATGGGTAAACTGGACACTGTCAAGACAAAATTATAAGCAGAGGGACACTGTTTGCCATTGCCTAGCTAGGAAAAAGACATGTTTTTTGCCCTCAGTTTCGACTCTGGCATTTCAAATCTGTGTCTGATCACTATGCCAGATGGCAGAACCTCTAAACAGGTACTCAGTTACAAATATCTGGTATCCGGCTAGATGGCTGTTTAAAATGGGAGGAGCATATTAGTATAATAACCAACAAGGTAAGGCTCAGAATTGGTTCTATGCATAGAAACAGAAGTAGCATCACATAAGACGCGAGTCCCCAAACTGGTGAAAGCTACAATACTGCCCATCATTGATTAAGGGTATCTTCTCAATGGCAGAACATCTAAATGCAATCTACCAAGGCTGGACTCCGTATACCATAGGCTTGCACATTTTATACTATCCTCCCCATCACTGTAGCCTTTATTCAAGCCCATTTTATACTATCCTCCCCATCACTGTATCCTTTATTCAAGCCTGAAATGGGTCCCTGTGAGTGCAGGTATGTGTCGTCTCCTGGTACAATTCATGTGCAAATTGTGCTGTAAATAAGGCACTGACTTACATTTTCAGATCTTGTGAAAGTCAACTGAAAGTCAAAAGGAGCAGGCATGATTTACGATCCTCCGAAGGTTTAGAATTCTCATATCACACAATTCAAAGCAATATCTAGAGACAGTGCTTTGCCTTTGCAGGTCCCAAGTGCTGGAACTCCCTGCCTATTGAATAAGACCCTCCTCCACCCCTTTGCTTGCTTGGCAAACTTTGTCACAAAACATACCTGCCAAGATTTCAGCTTTTTGTGTCCACGGTAAGAGTATTTAAATATCGCTGGAGTAGGGGACAATGATTTCTGTTGAAAAATGTAATTTTCCATTTTTTTCCAATACTTTTTCTTGTACAAAAAAAAAAAACTTTTTGGGGTACACCCCTCCAGTTTGAGACAAATTTTCAATCCCCCCCCCCCCATTTTGAGCAAAACAATGTTTTGTTAAAAACATGCTGATTTATCCTGAATTTGGGGGGGAAATGAGAAAAATGTAAGATTTCACCAAACAGAATGGGTCATTTTTGAAAACAGAAAATCACTGTCTCTACTGGAGAAGGGGTTGGAGCCTATTCAGCATGCCGCTTTACAAACATGCCAGAAAAATGGGGTCAAAACAGCATTTCCAACACGCCACTTACTGATATCCTGAGATGCTAGCATGGCTGAAAAGTCGAGGCTTTGTACTGGATTATGTCCTTTGTAATAGTTTTATTATTATTATTTTATTATGATTAAGCTAATTGCTGTTAGAGCTTTCCATAACCAACAATTACAATAATAATAAAATTAATGCATACTCAAAAGGCTTACATTTTACTATCACCACACAGTCGACAACCCAGATGTAGCCAGTTGTGTTTCAACTGTTTTACCAGGAACGATATACTGAGTTGATAACAGCTTGTTTCCAGATTCCTCGGGTAATCAATACCAGATTTGCAAATGACAACAAAGTGCAACAGTAAAAAAAGAAGACATCGCAATAAAAATATATTACTATAAAAATAATAATAAAACACTTTACAGTTGTGCAGTTTTGAATGTACAGTCAGATAGAACGGTCACACAGAATACAGATATAAACAATGCCAATTAATACTACACAGCCTGCAAAGAGCAAGCACTATCAATGCCAGCGCAGAAGGTTGGTACAAGAACCATACAATAACCGGGGGACCTAGGAAGGGGAGACACCTACTTGCATCCCAGGTCAGCCGTGGGGGTGGGGGCATCCACAGAACTGGGAAGGAGAACACGAAGGTAGGGGCCAGGAACAGTTACAGAAGGGGGCAGTAAAGTCACGCAGAAGGAACCTGGGGGCGGGGGAGGAGGATTAGGCTGAGCAGATGGACAGGGAAAGAGAAGACCAGAGCTTAGAAAATGACAGAAGGCATCTTGGCCCACGGAAATTCTCCTGGAGGGGAAGGAAAGGGAATGGGGAGCAGTGCTCTGGTGGGGGCTGGAGAAAGTGGGCTAGTGAAAGTCAAGCCAGAATTTGGAGGTGAAGGTGGTACAGTGGGCAAGTCGTCTAGCTTCAAGGGAAGGGAGGGAAAAGTAGAAAGAGCAGTGATGGGTACAGGGAGAGTAGTTTAAGGCAAAATGGCAGAAGGAGTGAAATGGGTGGTCCAGTTTGGTAAGGGCAGACTTGGGAGCTGCGCTGTAGACAATGTTGCTATGTCAAGGATGGGAAGGATCTTCAGGACTGGGTCTCAGCAGGCTGGGAGTGGGATGCTGGCTTTGTTCCTATACGACGCAACCAGTTTTGGGGTGCAGCTTGAAGTAAAGGGCATCAATTTGTGCCAAGAAGTCGAGGTGATGGTCTAAGCCAGCCTCCAGGGTACTTATTGAGGCAAAATGGAGCCTAGAACATGGTAATCCATGCCTAGTCCCCATACCCAAGGGCACCTCCTTTTTAGGTGGGCAATTAGCCAGGATGGCCTATGAGCACCGTCCAACCCAGGCGTTGTTATGCAATGCCAGATCCATCAAGAACAAAACTGCAGTGATTGTGGATTGTGTTGGAACAGCGGATCTGGCTTGCATCACCGAGACCTGGTTGGATGATAATGCTGCCCCAATTCTGGAGGCAGCTATTCCTCCCAGGTACTCGGTGATACATCATCCGGGGTCTGATCACAGGGGTGGGGGGGGGCAGCGGTCTGTTTTAAGACAGAATTGGGCCTCATTGCTGTTCCAGTGGAGGAGACGGAATCATTTGAGTGCACTGTGGTAACTGGTGTGGGGTGCAGGATGACTCTCATTTACCGTCCACCAGGGGATGAAAAGCTTTTTCTGCAGGAAGTAGCAGACTTCGTTGCCGACATAGCATTGGAGTCACCCAGATTGATGGTTCTGGGCGACTTCAATGCCTGGATCGACGATGAATCCTTGCTTTTTGGACAACACTTCCTCCAGTTGATGACTTCACTGGGCTTCACACAGGTTGTTTCCTCAGCTACCCATAAAGATGGTCATTCTCTTGTATTTGGTCTTCCTCCTAGGGATCGAGGCTTCCGACTTGGGGGTGGAACCTGTCGGGTGGTCTGATCACTACACCATGAGGTTCAATTTTTCTGGTCCCCTGAGTAGGTCTACCCCGTGGAGATGGTCAGTTACCGCCCTTTGCGGGATGTGGTCCCTGAAGACCTGGCGGTGGTGACTGACCTCTCGGTGCTCGGTGAGACCAGCACCGATCCAGAGCATTTAGTGGTAGCCTATAATAAAGCTATTACTTCAGCTCTTGATCGGATTTCTCCAATCCGTGTTCACCCCCTTCCACTTCGCCCTTGGACCCCATGGTTTGATGGGTCGCTGAGGGAGATATGGAAGTTGGGTCGTAGGTTAGAACGTCGTTGGAGTAAATCTACCTTGGATACCGACCATCTTATTTTGTTAGAGCATTATCAGCTCTATCAATCAGCAATTTCCCATAAGAAGGCAGAATTCCTGTCCAGGGAAATCGCTGTTGCTAGAAACCGACCAGCTCAGCTCTTCCGACCTGTGGATTGGTTGTGCAACCCAACTTGTCTGCAGCTCCATCGAGTTTTTTCACAAATTGAGTGTGATGAGATCGCTTGATTCTTTGCGAACAAGGTGACTGATATCAGGCAGGAGATTTGCCTTTCTCGTTCTATGGGTGATATGGTTGGCCGGGGCTCGGTCACTATGCCCGGTGTTTCCTGGAGTACCTTTATACATAGATATAGATACATAGATACATAGACAGTGTCGGCAGATAAGGGCCTATGGCCCACCTAGTCTGCCCATTTGAGCTTGTAAGTTCAGTTTGTTTTCCTAGAAGTCTATTTCCCCTTACCCCTGACCTCTAGAATTCCTTTATGTCTATCCCATGCATTCTTAAATCCCGTGATTGTTTCAGCCCCCACCACTTCCTCTGGCAGGGTGTTCCACTTGTCCACCACCCGCTCTGTGAAGAAATTCTTTCTCATGTTTCCTCTGAATCGTCCTCCTCCAACTTCATCCCATGCCCTCTAGTCCAGAAACATCTTTTAGCTAAAATAGTGTTTTCCTGCACCCTGTTCCTCCCTGTAAGATACTTGTATGTCTCTATCATATCCCCTCTCTCCCTCCTCTCCTCCAGGGAGTACATGTTCAGTTCCTTCAAGCTGTCTTCATAGGACTTGTGATGCAACCCATGCACCATCTTTGTTGCCCTCCTCTGAACCTTCTCTACCCTGTCTATGTCCTTATGTAGGTATGGTCTCCAGAACTGTACACTGTACTCCAGGTGGGGCCTCACTAGTGTCTTGTATTATTCACTGATGTGGCCTACCGGATTTTGTTGAGATTATGAGGATTGTCCAAGGGATGCACCCCATGTGCTGTAGTTTAGACCTGGGCCCTACTTCCCTAATTTTGGGTTGTAGTGATGTCATTGGCCCAGTCTTAGCTCAGATTGTCTGGTGCTCCCTGGAATTGGGTGAGTTCCCTGGCTAGCTGAAGGAGGCGGTGGTGACACCCCTTCTGAAGAAAACTTCTGTGGACCCGGAGTCTCAGGCTAACTAAAGACCTATTTTGAACCTTCCTTTTGTGGGAAAGGTTATCGAGAAAGTGGTGGCAATCCAACTGGAGGACCATCTAACCATCCATAATCTATATGAACCTTTACAGTCGAGCTTCCGTAAGAGGCATAGTACTGAGAAGGCACTGGTTCGGGTGCTCAATGATCTCCTGATGGTGAGAGATTGGAGGAACTGTTCTATTTTGGTACTCCTTAATCTCTCCTCAGCTTTTGACACTGTTGACCATGAAGTCCTGCTCAAGCGCCTGAGGTGCATCTGTGGGCTGACGGGTACAGCGCTGAGATGGTTTTCATCCTTCCTCAGTGGTCAAACTCAGAGAGTTGTCTCGGGAATATTTACTTCCGAGTCTTTCTCTCTGCCTTGTGGGGTACCTCAGGGCTCGGTGCTGTCTTCCATGTTGTTTGCAGTGTATATGCTGCCCCTCGGAGACATTGTAAGGAGGTATGGGCTGAGGTTTATTGCTATGCCGATGATACTCAGCTCTACCTGTCTTTTGCGCCTGACCAGATGTGCGCCCTCTCAGTATTTAATAGCTGCCTCGTTGAAATCCAAGACTGGATGAGTTCCAGTGGGTTAAAGTTGAACGTGGGAAAGACTGAGGTTTTGGTGGTGGACACTGGTCGCAGGATAGAGGGGTTAGGGACGGACTTGCCCTCTGGTTTATTCTTGGGAGGCAAGCAGATCCCTACCTCTGAAAGGGTGCGTGACCTGGGAGTGATACATGATGATGGTTTGACCCTTCATCATCAGGAGTCTGCTGTCGTCAAGTTAGCCTTTTATCATCTTAGGAACACTGCCAGGATCAAGCACCTTGTTCCATCCAGCGACTTGACAATTTTGGTCCATGCCTTTGTGACCTCGCACATTGACTACTGTAACTCCCTGTACCTAGGGCTTCCTGGGGTTGATATCCGCTGCTTGCAGCTAGTGCAGAATGCGGCTGCATGTTTACTGACTGGGGCATCAAGAAGATCTCATATAACCCTAGTGCTACGCAATCTGCACTGGCTGCCAGTTCAGTGGCAGATCACCTTTAAGGTAGGTTTGTTAACTTACAAGGCCCTACACGGACTGGGTCCTGACTACCCGAAAGAACTTCTGGTCCCTTACACCCCTGTGCGAGAACTCCGCTTGACTGACGAGGGGTTGTTAGAGATTCTGAGGGTTAGATTGAAGTCATCCAGGGCTCAGGCTTTTATGTTCACTGCCCCATCCCTCTGGAATTCTCTACCTCGTCAGCTATGGGAGTGCAGGACGGCGGGGAGTTTTAAGCAGGCACTGAAGACCTTTCTCTGGGACAAAGCATTTCCTGATTTTCAATGATTTTATTCTTATTTATTGTTTAATTGTGTTTGTTTTTTATCTGTGAAGAGTCCTGATGATTTGAAAGGCGCTATACTAAATAAAATTATTATTATTAAGTAAACATCCTCAATAGCAGTACCATCAAGGGTGTAGAAGGAGAGGAAAGAGCCTGGTGAGCCTCTGCCAGGAGCCATAGGTCATGGGTAACATTTTCTTGGTGTTAATGGACATCAGATCAGAACAGAACTAGTTTTGAACACTGTCAAAATCCTGCTGGAGGTGGACAGCAACATCAGCAGCAGAAGAGCCAGAGGCAAACCACAAGGTGTCATATACGGGCATGTAGATGGACACAGAGCAACTGGCTAATGGTAGGTAATTTAGGAATACAAGAGTAAGGTGCCCAGGATGGACCCTTGGGTAATGCCTCAGCAGATGGGGGGAGGGTGTCTCCTATTCAGACAGTCTCTGACCGGCCCTCAAGGCAGAAGTGGAACCAGCCAATTATGGAGTTGGAGAACCTAGTGCCTTGAGTTTGTGACATGTAGGAGAAAGGTGTGTGACAGTGCCAAAGGCTTTAGCCAAGCAGGCATAGCTGAAGCGAACTCGCCCTGGTCCATACTGGATAATGATAAAGTCAATGAGCCAGAGGAGGGAAGCAAATGTGGAGTGGGACTTCCTGAAACCAGAATGGAAGGGAGTGAAAAATGAGGAGTCGAGAAAAGGGGAGAAGTGTGAGATGACAAGATGTTTCTGGAGCCTGGGTAGGGTGGGGAAGAAAGAGATACGACTGTAGTTTCCAGCTGAGGAAGGATCACCCACTTTAGGGAGGGAATGACAGTAGACCGTTTCTAAGTATCTGGGGCACAGCAGAAGCAGAGGTTAAGGAGGAGGGTACTAGGGATGGCGATAGCTGAAGCAGACAAATGAAGAAGCTTGGGATCAAGGCGGGACTGTACCCTTGTGGAGGTAAGAACTAGAAGGGCCTTAAGTGAGGCAGAGGGAGTGGTAGAAGGAGGAGGATTGCAAGGGAAGAAGGGTAGAGTAACAGGATGAGAGTGAGGGCAAAGGTGGTGATAAAGGAGTTAAAGGAGGAAGAACAACAGGAGGGTCAGTGAGGTGGGAGTTGAGAACCTTGATGACTGTGGGGGGCGCTGAGTTGGGGGGCAGGAGAAGAGGGAATAGATAACTTTCCAGAACTTTGAGAGGTCATTAAGGTTCTTCTGGAATGTGAATGCAAAACACTCTTGATTTCACAAGCCTAGTGACTTTAGTGCAAGCATTGCGAAGGGTTCTGTAATTTACCAGGGCAGCAGGGACTGGTGATCTTATAGGACCTCCGGACTAGAATCCACGAGCTCAAAACGAGCCATCAGCTTGGCACAAATGCAGGGGGGCCTGGACCCTTGGTTTACCTGAGGGGCATGGTGGTCCCAGACATCCATAAATTTGGTATGGAAAGACTAAAGGCTGAGTTGATGTCAGTGGCTGCTGAAATGTGGGACCAGTCAGAGGGCGGACAGGTCAGCATGGAGGGAGGATAAATCCAGTGAACTGAAAGAGGATGATTTTAGGGTGAGCTTAGGGCAATGGATCCTGCGCACACAGCAGACCATGTGATAGTCACTGAGGTTGTCTGGGAGGATACTTGCATCCACACTTCAGTGTGGGTAAGAAGACAGTACCAGTCCAGAAGAGTGTGGTTCGAAGACTTATGGTTAAGGTGTTGGGGTCTGAAATCAGTTGGGATGGCTAGACGGATTTAACATTCTGAAAACATTTATGTGCAGGGGGAAGGCAATTAAAGTTAAAAATCACCAAATATCAGCAACTCACCAGAGGAGTGGGAGCAGATGGATAAATGAAGTTCAGTGACCAGTGTAAGAACAAGCCAGGACAGCAGTACACCCCTACAACAAAAAGGGGGACTGAAAAGGGGAGGGTGAGTTTGATGTGAAGCAGCCCATTAGTGGAGGAGGAAGAGACCAACAGCACAGGTGCAAAATGAATGCCGGAGGATAGGTAGATAGCAACACCACCACCTCTCTTAGGGCAGTCCTGCCCAGTTATGAAATAACCAGGGATGGACACTGCTGAGTCTTGAACCTTCTTAGAGAACCTAAGACTCTGATATGACAACACCTGGCTGGAAGCTGACTGTGTTCCCCCTAGCTTCCCTGTCTGGGTCTGGCTTGTGTTCCCCCCAGCTCTACCTGTCCTTTGCTCCTGACCAGGATAGTGCGCTCTTGGTCTTTAACAACTGCCTGGCTGAAATCCAGGATTGGATGAATTCTAGCTGGTTGAGGCTTAATCCGGATAAGACTGAGGTGTTGGTACTAGACCCAGGTCACTGGATTGAGGGGTCAGGGCAGGGGGTCCCTCTGGGCTTTGGCTCGGAGGGTCCCAGTTACCGACCTCTGACCAGGTGCAGAATCCGGGGGTAATACTTGACAATGGCTTGACACTTCGTTCTCAGGTGTCGGCCATCATTAAGGCCTCTTTTTTCCATCTGAGGAATATTGCCCGGATTAAGCACATGGTCCTGTCTAGCAACCTGCCTCTTCTGATCCATGCCTTTGTAATTTCACACCTGGACTACTGTAACTCCCTCTGCCTAGGGCTTCCTGGGGTTGACATCCGCCATTTGCAGCTGGTGCAGAACGTGGCAGCATGGCTGTTGTCTGGATACCTGCGATCCAGTCATATCACGCCTGTGTTGTGTGAACTGCACTGGCTGTCTGTTCAGTGGTGGATCACCTTTAAGGTAATTTTATTGACCTATAAAGCCCTACACGGACAGGGACCAAGTTACCTGCAAGATCTCCTGCATCCCAACTGCCCCTCCCGGCCACTCTGCTTAACCGGCGAGTTGATTACAAATTCCAGGACTCGACTTAAAACATCGGGAGCTAGGGTCTTTTCTGCTTATGGCTCCTACCCTGTGGAATTCTCTGCCTCATCAGGTTCGGGAGTGCTTGACAGTGGAGAGCTTTAAGACTGCCTTGAAAACTTATTTATTCTAGCAGGAATTTGGTGTTATGTTATATTGATCTATTATTCTGTGTTTTATAGTTTTTATTTATTGTATTCTGGAATTTTATTGTTGTTATGGTTTTATTGTGAATGCTCCAACATCCGTTGAACACTGCTATATAAATAAAGATTACATACTGGGTGTGGTCTGTGTTCCCTCTAGTCTCCCTGTCTGGGTCAGGTCTATCTTCCCCCTAGCCTCCCCTGTCTGGGTCTGGCACTAGGGGAGCACACAGCCCTGACCCAGACAGGGAGGCTAGGGGAACACCCTGACCCAGACAGAGAGGCTGGGGAGAGACACACAGGCCTGACCCAGACAGGGAGGCTGGGAGGGGGACAACACAGGCCTGATCCAGACAGGGAGGCTTGGGGGGACACACAGCCTGACCAGACAGGGAGGCTGGCGGGGGCACACAGACCTGACCCAGACAGGGAGGCTGGGGGAAGACACACAAGCCTGACCCAGACAGAGAGGCTGGGGGACACAGGCCTGACCAGACAGGGAGACTGGCAGGGGACACACAGGCCTGACCCAGACAGGGAGGCTGGGGGGACACAGGCCTGACCCAGACAGGGAGGCTGGGGGAACACACGGCCTGACCCAGACAGGGGAGGCTGTGGGGACATAGGCCTGACCAGAAAGGGAGGCTGGGGGGAAAACACAGGTCTGACCCAGACAGGTAGGTGGTTGGGGGACACAGAGGCCTGATCCAGACAGGGAGGCTGGGGGAAACACACAGGCCTGACCCAGACAGGGAGGCTAGGGGAAAACACACAGGCCTGACCCAGATAGGGGGACTGAGGAAAACGTAGGCTTGACCCAGATACGAAGGCAAGAGGGAAACATAGGCTTGACACAGGCAAGAAGAGTAAAAACCTGACCAACACAAGGGATCCTTAATAAAGTAGACTCCAGTGGAGGATGACACTATGAAGCAGTAGGAAGCAATATACAACAGTATTAAAAATATAATAAGCCTGGGAATGTAGTGAGGTCGTTACTAGGTGCTACAGCAGCAACTAAATCTACTGAGCAATAGAGGTATAATAGTTATACAGCACTAGGAAGCAATATGTGCTAATTAACCAGTAAGACCTCTGAACTAATAGATACAGAAGAGTACTCTCAGCTACCCCTTTTATGAGGAACATAGCAACCGAGTCAGACAGAAATAACTTGCGGGTTGCAGGGAGGAATTGGGCACATACCAAGCAGCATGTCTGCATCGCTTTTACGCAGATTCCCCCCAGCAAGTTAATAGTTGTGGGATTAAAAAAAAAAAATAGAGACTATCCGGAATAAAGATTACTGGACTGCAATCAAGAAAAGTAAAGATAAACTTAATAAAAAATAAAACACTTGTATTAGGTTTTTAAGTAACAACGCATGACCAGGGGTTAGATTAATAGTCTGTTAATCACCCCGGGGGCATAATGTGGCATGAGACAGAGACGAGTGCCATATTACTCCAAAGGGTGACCGATTGTTAATCTGACTCCAGGGAGGGAGTGCGTTATTGCTATTACAAATACTCATTCCAAAAGAAAAGCATTAGAAGTGTACCTTTTGAATGTCTTCCTCATTGAGAGGAAAACTGTTAACAGTTTATCCTCCAGTAGTATAAAGAATGCTGGTTCATAAACAGGATGCATCATTCTAGTCATTTAGCCTTCAGGAGAACTTTAACATAATATTTAGACACAGTTTGGCTTGTATATCACATAGGTTCTGTATTCCTCCTACCCATTATTTATTAGCAATGTAATTTGCATGAAAACAGGATCTTTGCTCCTGAAGAGTTCATCTATTCCTGTTGCTTTCTCCTTACCTGAAATCATAATGCACTGATTGTGACATCACAGTTACTCCCATGGCAACAGATTGTTATGTCACAACAGAAGATTATGACTTGAAGTAGGGAGTAAGCTGTAGAGGCAGATGAACTCTGAGGTATAAAGATCATGTACCATATTTATACAAAATTCCTCACTAATAAATAATGTGTAGGAAAAATCTATAGACTATATATGGAATGCAAGCTGAATTGTACCCAAATATTGTGTTTTTCAAAATTTTCTTTGAGATGTCAGCAGCTCTTCAGCTGTGCTAGAGAACAGTGGCAGAGCAGTGTACCAAAAAGTAGAGGGCTCAAAACTGCATAGAACATCTTAGCTCAGAGTGCTGGGAAAACAACTGCCTGCTTGAATATACACTAGTCAGCCTACCTAGCCTTTTCCTTTATAATTCTTAAAGTAAAGTTGTTAAGATTTACTAATGGGCTTCATAGCCTGTTACCTTGAGGTGGCAATAGTCCCTGTTGTGGCAATAGTCCCTGTTGGGTAAAATTATAAGTTTTCATGCTGTCCTGTAAGCAAGGGAAAGGATCATAGCTCTGGACGAACTGCCGTTGAGTCATCCTTCAACTTCCTGGTCCACTGAACATGCCCCCACACTGGGACGTTTTTTGATGTCCTGCCAGGCAGAGTACGGGGACGTGCCCCATTGAATCCTATGGGGGTGATTTTCAAACCACTACTATACATCTTTAGGCTGCCTGTGACACAAATGAAAGTTACTGCTCAACTAATAGGGGTCCTATAAGTTGAACGGTGGCTTTCATTTGCATTACAGGTAGATAGGATTCAATGGGTCGTGTCCCTGCACTCTCCCTGGTAGGACGTCACAAAATGTTCCAGCGTGGGGTCATGTTCAGTGGACCGGAAAGTTGGAAGGGACTGGCTGGCTGGCAGTTTGGCCACAGTTACAATCCCTTTGTTTGCTTACAGGAAAGCATGAAAACTTATTCTACCCAAGAGGGACTATCGCCGCCTTAAGTTAACGGGCTATGAAGCCCAATACTGAAACCAGAAATGTCACACCTTTACTTTAATAATCCTCACATTTTGATGAATAATTCATGATTTATAAACAGAAATACATGGCTCATTCATGATAATCAAAATAGAACAGGGTCAGGAATTGTAGTTTCTGAACAGATTTGAGAAGAGAAAGGAAGCCAAAAATTACTATACAGTACAACTCATGCAACAGGAAAAAAAAATATTCCATTGAGTTTTTCCAAAAAGCATAATTTAGGTTGCCCAGATTTCTACTGAATGTTGAGTACCAAAAGGTTTAAAAAGCAGCCTCCATGCTGAGATTTGCGAAATCCCACCAACCTCATTTTAATGCTGCTTCACTGATTGAAATGTGTGTGGGGGTGTCAAAATTAATTGTCTGACCCTTCAGCTACAAAAGTGAAGGGTCTCCTCACTCCCCTCAGAACCCCAGGCTCCGCCACCTATGCTAAAGAATGGCATGCTGACGAAACAAATTCATGCACCATGGTGATCAGGCTGCACATGACAGTGTAACAAGAGATAACACGGTGAGAAAAATGGGAGTCTTCTGATTGGCTGAGAGACCAGTACAGGAGTGTAATTATGAGACCATATTTACACTCTGTACTTTAGCCTGTGCACCAGTTCAACTACAATATCAACGCGCACCTCGCACTACGGAGACAGCATCTGGGATGCTGTTGAGAGCAAGGCACACAACGTGACAGGAGATAAGAGTTGGAGGAGACAAAAGCAGAGAGAAACGGCTGCAGTTTATGTGCTAGAACAAACTGTGATTGCAGTGTCATCGCAGTTTTTGAGAGGACATGCAGGTGTGTGCGTGTGAAGACTACTGTCTGCTGCAACACAGTTGAAAGAAGCAAAACTGGAGAGTTAACAGCTGCAGTTTCCATGCTATAACAGGGATTATTCTATTTTCAACAAATTCAATCATTCTGAAGCATTCCAAAGTAATGTAAGTTAAATTTTATTTCAATGAAAAGCCCATCATTTTTTTCTGCCTGTTATAAGTGCAATAAGACACTTTGGGGACATGTAATTATGGGGAATAATTGCACTTTGCTCTCAGACGTTTAAAGGCACTTGGGGCAAGCACCTTGTGCCTAATACCCTCAAGCCATACAATTATTCCCCTATAATTACACACCCTGACGTGTCTCACTGCACACTTAATGTAAGGCGTTCTGAATGGTGACAGCCAATCCGACTGCAGCATTTCTGAGATGCTTTTTATAATTAAACTTTAGCTTTTGTAGAGTGCAAGAACACTGCAGATTCAGCAATAACTCAACAGAGTTGTGCAACTCTGGCAGTGGCATGTCTTGATGACGTACCTGTAAGGAAGTTAATTAGCATATGCGATTTGCGTATACCTTGCTAATGCGCATGAGCTAGTCTATGTATATAAACCCTTATCTGGCGGGCAGTAGCACGCACTTTTTGCAGTTTGTTCTAAGTGCTATACAGTACGGTAAACCAACCAGCTCACTCCACGTTGGTGTCTGCGTGATTATTACATCGTGTCAGAATGGACTGCCGTCAGCCTCCCACCACTCTCAATCTACATTAAACTGTTGCTGAAAACGGAGAAGATTTAAGCAGCAATTAGAAATTTTCTCAATTGCCAGTGGACTCATTGAAAGACCCAGAAAATCCAGGCTATGACCCTCCTGCACATGGCTGGCCCTGATGCACTGAAGGTATTCAATACTTCCATTAGGGGAAAAAGAGGAAGAGAAGGAGCAACCGAATAAAATTATGAGACAATGTGAGAGGTATTGTAACCCAAGAAAGAATGTGACTTATGACAGACATTTGTTCAATACTAGAAGACAGAACCTGGGTGAGTCCATTGATTCATATGTAACTGAACCGAGGCTAAAGGCTAAATCTTGTGAATTTGGAGATTTAACTGAATCGTTGATCAGAGATAGAATTGTATGCAGCATACGGAGTGACCAAGTGAGAAGCAGACTGTTGAGAAAAATGGATTTAACATTAAATGATGCTATATATGCAGGGCCACTGAACTGAGTGAAATGCAGATTAAACGCTTAAGTGGAAATGCTCAGGATGAAAGCTCAGTGTAAGTAGCAGTTGTGCAGGAAGAGAGAGTAAAGAGCAAGTGCCAATGTGAGCAAAGGGAGCTATGTACTTCGAGAGAATACAGTCAAATGTGAAAAGTGTGGTCGTGAGCATGAGATAAACAAATGGCCAACATATGGACAGTATTGTAGACTGTGCCACAGAAAAAAAATCACTTTGCTAGAGTTTGTCGTGTGGGTAAACGCAGTGAGATCCATGTTGTCAGAGAAGATGCCCAGGAAAATGAAAAGTACTTATAGTATTGAGACTGTGACTACCTATAAACCAGACATGGATTGGAAAGTAAATCTGAGCATAAATGGGAAAATGGTGACATTCAAATTAGACACTGGAGCACAGTGTAATGTTATGCCTTTTCAGATGTATGACATTGTCTGGGGAAGCTCTTCAAAGGTCATCAGCTATACTGGTTTCCTATTCTTGGCATAAACTTGATCAGAAAGGCAAAGTGATGTTGCTAACATGTTTTAAGCAAAAGTATTACCTGCTGCCATTTCAAGTGGTTAATGCAAATGTGACCACAGTGTTGGACCTAGTCACTTGTTTGGAAATGAAGCTTATAAAGAAGCTATTTTCAGTAGATGCTGCAAGTGGAAGTGCAGGGGAAAACACAGAAGGAATACTGGTTGATGTATTTGAGGAATTGGGATGCTTAGAGGGTGAAAACCACATTAAAACAGATAACATAGTAAGCCCTGTGATCCACCCCCTAGGAAAATACATTTCACATTACAAGACAAAGTGAAAATTGGGCTAGAGAATATGGAAAGATTGGGGGGGGGGGAAGGGTTACTGAGAAGGTGGAGAAACCCATGAGCTGGGTCAACTCAATGCTGGTTGTAGAAAAAACAAAGTATGAATCTGTATAGCTCCCAGAGATCTTAATAGAACAACTGAAAGGGAACATCACCTGATGAACAGCTGAAGAGGTTGCAGCCAAGCTAGCGGGGCCAAAGTATTCACTAGGCATGCCTTCTGGCAGATTAAACTGGATGGGCCTAGCTCTGATCTAGTGACTTTTAATACACCTTTTGGGAGGTACAAGTTCAAGCGTCTTCCCCTTTGGGATTTGCTAAACACCAGAAGTCTTCCAAAAGAAAGTTTCACATATTTTTGAAGGGCTCAAGGACACAGAGGTCATTATGGATAGCATCCTACTATTGGGAACTAATGTACAAGAGCACAGTGAGAGGTTACGGGATGTTCCACAAAGAGCCAAAGATAAGCATTTGTCTTTAAACCTAAGAAAATCGAAAATCAAATGTCAGAGGTCCAAAATATCGGACACAAGTAACGATGGGCTGCTGGCAGACCCCAAGAAGATAAAAGCAATTACCCAGATGCCTGTTTCTGAAAAGAAGACTGACTTAAGAGATTTATGGGCATGGTAAACTACCTGGCAAAGTTCATTCCAAACCTATCAACTGTAAATAAGCCGTTGACAAGAGTTACTAGAGAAACAGCATGGCACTGGGAGAAGCGCCATCAACAGGCCTTTCAAAAACTGAAAACAGTTGTCACAACCCCCTTCCCCCCAGTGCTGGCCTACTATGATCTAAGAAAACCTGTTGACTTATCTCACATCTTCAGAAGGGCTGGGTACATGTCTGCTGCAAGAAGGCAGGCCTATTGCTTCTGCTTCCAGGTCACTTAATAAAGCTGAGTAATATTATGCACAAACTGAAAAGGAAACACTAGCTATTGTGTTTGGCTGTTCAAAATTCCACCAGTATATCTATGGCAGACCAAGGGTCCATGCTGAAACAGACCACAAGCCCCTAGAAAGCCTTTTCAAAAAAACACTGGCCACAGCCCCACCGAGAATTCAACGCATGATGCTAAAACTGCAAAGATGTCATTTATGAGTAGAGTACAAAGCGTGTAAAGAACTTCATATAGTAGGTGCCCTGAGTAGGGCTGTGGGAGAAAATTCTGTGCCAGAAAACTGAACTAGACAAATATGAGGTTCGCGTGGTGGACTATATGCCTATCAGTGATGAAAAACTTAAATTGTTTCAGCAAGAGACTGACAAAGATTGAGCATTGGTCAAGTTGAGAGACACTGTTTTGAATGGGTGGCCCCAGGAGAAAACATTAGTGCACCCTGAGATAAGGCGGTACAGGCAGTTCAGAGATGAAATCTTGACAGAAAATGGACTTTTGCTTAATGGGGAGAGACTGATAGTCCCCACATCACTGAGACCAGACTTGTTAACCATATTACACAGCAGCCACTTAGGCACTGAAAAATGCAAGCGCAGGGCCAGAAATCTTTTATTCTGGCCAGGGATGAACAGTAAGATTACTGACATGGTGGCCCAGTGTGGCATTTGCAAACAATTCTGGAAAGCACATTCTAGAGAGCCGCTGCAGCCACATAAGATACCAGAGAGACCTTGGCAAAAGGTTGGGGCTGACCTATTTGAATCTGAAAGGGAAGATTATCTGGCAATGGTTGATTACTATTCCAAATACATTGAGGTATCCAAGTTGCAAAATACAACAATCGAAATGGTGATTAACTATATTAAATCACAATGTGCTAGACATGGTATCCCAGAAATACTTGTAACAGATAACAGCCTGCAATTTGCCTGCACTGAATTCAGAGACTTTCAACAAAAGTATGAGTTTAAACATGTAACATCTTCACCAAGATACCCCCAGAACAACGGCATGATAGAACGAGCCATTCAAACAATGACAACTGTTAAAGAAAGCACAACTGGACCTTCAAGACCCTTACTTAGCACTCTTGGAATTCAGAAATACCCCATTGGAGGGGCTAGGATCACCAGCACAGCTGCTTATGGGCCACAGAACCAGAAAGCACAGTTACATAAGAACTTAACGTAACAGTAGATCTTCGAGAGAGGCTCTTGCAGTAGGTAATTACATCTAGGACTGACGCTGGCAGGCGGCAGGACCCCACGGAAAAATTTCTAGCTAGCAGCCCCTGGCGAGGGACCACCTCCATGTCAGGTGACCGGCATCAGGAGTTGTCAGTATAAAGGGGTGGTCCCTCACGCCTGCCTTCCAGTTCTTTCCTGCCAAAGGCCAAAGGAGGCCGAACGAGAGAGAAGCGAGTAGTCCCCTCACTGGAAAAGGAGCTGAAAAAGCTTAGGGCGATGGAGGGAGGGAAGTTATTACCTACTGCAAGAGCCTTTCTCGAAGATCAACTGTTACAGTAAGTGCTTACGTAACTGTACTATCTTACTTCGAGAGGGCTCTTGCAGTAGGTAATTACATATAGGACTCAGTCCCAAGCAGTCTGGAACAAGAAGAAGCACACGGGAGGAGGAAAGCTACTCAGAGTAGATCCTTTAGCTGTAAAGGCCTTAAGAAAGGAGGACTTGCAGGACAGCCAACCCAAAGCCTGCTCTACGGCGAGAGGCAATATCCAAACTGTAATGTTTTGTAAAGATATGGACTGAAGTCCAAGTGGCGGCAGCACAGATGTCTGCCGCTGACACATTCTTGAAACAAGTCCTGAGGCAGCGACTCCTCTGGTGGAGTGTCCTCTTACTTGACCCGGAAGGGTCTTGTTGTACTTGTCATAACAGAAAGTGATGCAATGAGCCAACCATTTGGATAGGCATTACTTAGAAACAGCATTGCCTTCTCTTTTGGGTGCAAAAGAGACAAACAGTTGATCAGTCTTTCTGAGATCCTTTGTCCTGTTAGTGTAGTATCTCAGGATCCGGTGAACATCCATAGTATGTAGTAAATACTCCCCTTGATTGGAGTACTGCGTAAAGAAAGTGGGTAACTCTATGGACTGGTTCAATGTAGATGCCGCTACCACCTTGGGGAGAAACTTAGGACTGGTGTGCAGAGCCACACGTTCCTTGTGGAAAATCAAGTGTGGAATTTTACACATCAGGGCCTGCAGCTCGGAAATCCTCCGAGCCAAGGTAATGGCCATGAGAAAAAGTGTCTTCCAAGAAAGGAACTTCAAGTCTGCGGAGGCTGCCGGTTCAAAAGGAGGCAGAGTTAGTTTCTCAAGAACAAAATTCAAATCCCAAGGAGGGGCAGGAACTGGAATAGGAGGTCTCAGGTGGAGAACCCCTCTGAGGAAATTCTTTGAGACTTCCAGCTGAGCAAACGTTCTGTCTGCAAAGGGAATGTGATATGCCAAAATGGCCGCCGTGTGGACTTTCAGGGAGGAGTGACCAAGACCTAGGTCAAAGAGATGGTGCAGGTACTCCAGAAGACGTCCCATGGGGCAGGAGAAAGGCTCAGTATCTTTTGAAGCAGCCCAGATTGTGAACCTTTTCCACTTCATGGCATAGGTAGACCTAGTGGAGGGTTTCCTAGCCTCTACCAGAATTTCTGCCACCTTGGAAGAAACTCCAAAGCGGGCTTGGGCTATGTCTGCAGAAGCCATGCATGTAGCCGAAGGGACTTGAGACCTGGATGGACCAGGGTCCCCCGATCCTGGGTCAGTAAACATCATGACAGAGGAAGAGGGAGCGGAGGTTCCTCCGAGAATTGTTGCAGAAGAGAAACCAAACTTGCCTGGGCCAAAATGGAGCAATCAGAATTATTCATGCTCCTTCTGAACCTAGTTTCTGCAAGACCTGTGGGATCAGAGGAATTGGGGGAAAGGCATAGACGAATCTGTCCTTCCAATCTAGAGACAGAGCGTCTCTCCAAAAAATGCCTTGCTTTTGAACGAGCGAGCAGAAATCTGGAAGTTTTGCATTTTGAGTGGAAGCGAACAGGTCGACCTGTGGTGTTCCCCAATGTAGGAAGATATCGTCTAGGACCCCTTGATCCAGTTCCCACTCGTGGGCCAGGGCAGACGAGTGACTCAGCTTGTCTGCCAAAGTGTTCTTGACTCCTGGAACATGAGCTGTCATAAGGTGAAGGTCGTGTTGTGTTGCCCAATCCCACGCTCTCATTGCTTCCCTGCAAAGAGGGTAGGACCAAGTCCCTCCCTGTTTGTTGATGTACAATACCACACACACATTGTCCGTCTGGATGGCTAGGTGGCCTGGAAGGAGATACAGATGGAGAGCCTGGAGAGCATAAAGCACTGCCCGGAGCTCGAGCACACTGATGTGAAGTGTTTGTTCGAGCTTGGACCAAGAGCCCTGGGTCCGATGAGGACTGAGATGGGCTCCCCAACCTTCTCCCGAGGCATCTGTGGTCAGAGTCTGGAAGGGGGGAGGAAGGAAGAATGGAACCCCCGAATCAGGTTCTCTCTGACCATCCACCACTGCAAGTCTCGAACCATGGGAGAGGAGACTAGGACCAGCTGATCCAAGTCATCCTCCAACTGATCCCACTGGGAGCGAAGCGTCCACTGAGAAACCCTCATGTGGAGCCGAGCGCGAGGAACTGTCAAGATAGCAGCCACCATGAGCCAGAGAAGAGGCGAAGAACCGACCTTGCAGTGACTCGCCTGCGGCCGGACAACAGGCTTACCTGAGTCTGAATAGTAGCCGCCCTGTCCAGTGGCAGGAAGGCCCTGCCCAGGGTCCTGTCCAGTATCGCCCTGATAAACTAGAGTCTCTGGGATGGGATCAAGTGAGACTTGGAATGGTTGATGGTAATACCCAGGCAGGTAAAGATCTGTTGGGTAAGGGAGAGGCAGCGCTGGAGTTCCTCCCTGGACGAGGCCGCCAGGAGCCAGTCGTCCAGGTACGGGAAAACCTGCACTCCCCGGGTACGCAAGTAGGCTGCCACCACCACAAGGCATTTGGTAAATACTCGGGGAGCCGAGGACAGGCCAAATGGAAGTGCCTTGAACTGGTAGTGGTCCCCCTGGAAAGCAAAACGGAGATATTTGCAGTGGGATGGGCGAATGGATATATGCAGGTAGGCATTTTGCATATCCAGAGCGCACAGTCACTGGCCCGATCGGAAGAGGGGCAGAAGGCTCCGCAATGAGAGCATTCTGAACCTCTTGTATTCTAGGAATAGGTTCAGGGACCTGAGATCTAGGATATGTCTTATATCTCCTGTCTTCTTCGGGACCAGGAAGAAGTGGGAATAGTAACCCATTCCCTGTAGGAGAAGTGGGACAGGTTCTATCGCCTGTTTCAGCAACAGTGCTGAAATCTCTTCCTGGACCAGAAGAAGATGTTCCCGAGAGTATGATGACCTTTGGAGAGGGTGACGAGGTAGTTTCTGTAGAAACTCTATTGAGTGCCCTTCTGCGATTAGCTGGAGCACCCATGAATCTGTTGTTATCCTCTCCCAGCCCGGCAGGTGGAGGGAGAACCTCCCTCCTACCAGTTCCTCCGGGAAACCCGGAGGCTGTGGGAGAGGGAAGGAGTCAGGTGGTGTGGGGCAGCGCTGCAGCTGAAGCACCCACTGCTTTTTTGGGCGGAGAGGGCTTGGCAGTTGAAGAGGCCCGGGTTTAGTGGCCTGCTTTCCCAGAAGTTTCGCCTTTGGCCGGTTCCGTCTGCAAACGGGACGGTGCTGCGGTTGATGGGGATGGTACATAGAGTCAACGGACTTTAGTGCCGTCCCCTGCTCCTGCAGATCGGTGATGATGTCCTTGACATCACCCCCGAAGAGCACCAACCCCCCGGAAGAGCGCTTCCTGTATAGCGGACTGCACTTCCGGGACCAACCTTGACACATGGAGCCAAGCATGACATCATAAGCCTACAGCGACAGCTGAGCTCCATCCAGCAGTGTCCACTGCATCATAAGTCGCACGAAGCATGTGTCGACTTCAATAACGCGGCAGAGCGGACGAGGTCAGACAGTTCCTGCTTGACTTGAGAGTCCAGCAGGGAGTCCAATTTGGTTTCCGCCTCAGAAAGAATTGCCTTCTGGTAATCCCCCATGTGACCGACATAGTTCAGGGCCCTGATCTCCAGCGTGGAAGAAGCGAAAATCTTCTTGCCATACTGGTCCAGAAGGCAGGATTCTTTATCAGGTGGCGATGAGCTAAGGTGTTCTGGATTAGCTGACCGGCCATGAGCGGCGCTAATCACAACCGAGTCAGCTCGAGGGTGGGAATCTAAATAGTCAACACCCTCTGGAGCCTGGTATAGCCTGTTCGACTTCCGTGGAAGAGGGGCTAATGCCGACAGTTGCTTCCAAATCGTGGCAACAAAGTGGGCATGAGGCTCGATCCAGGGTGGCACCAAGGTGGAAGCTGTCACGGGCAGACCCAGATGCTCAGCGAGTTTTAACCGCTGTGGATCTGGCTCCAAGGATTGCCACTTATGCACTGCCTGGATTTTATGTAGCAACTCCATGAAGGAAGGATCCGCCGGAGGAAACTTCAGAGGTGTCCTTGACTTGGGTTTTGATGGAGAGCGAGGCTCGTCGTCCTTCTCGGAGCAACCGATGGAGGCATCCGAGGAGAAAGAGGAAGAAACTGAAGAAGAAGACTTCCTTTCTCATCTAGGGGGAGGAACGGACCCCTTGGGAAGCCCTCAGGGAAGCATGTCCTGCCCCTCTCTGGACCCAGAGGATTTAGCCCTGGTGTCTGGAGGAGGAGAGGGAGTCTATCGTCGTGGAAGTATGGGAACCGGTACCGGCTTCATCGTCGGAAGATGACTCTCCACCTCTCTGGTGATCTGAGCCTTGGCCTCAGCCCACCAGGAGGCTAGAGACTCCTGCAAATCCACCGGCGGCTGGGGGGGCAGTGGAGGAGGAGGGGGGGGTAAGGGTATGGGTTATACCCATAGAGCGAGTATCCATAACCCGATGGTGGGAAGCCCGGCATTGGGTATTGTGGCATTGAGTACTGCGGCATCGGATACTGCGGTCCCGGGTACGATGGCGTCGGATACGACGGGGTCGGGTACCCGGGAGCCAGAGGAGCTGCCGGAGCAGACGGTCCCGCCTGAGGCCCCGTGGGCGTGACCTGGGACAGAAGGCCTGGAGGGCAGAGGGCCCAGCATCGGGGCAGAATCCGGAAGCGGGAAGTCGCCCGGAGTCAGAGCTGGCGGCCAAGGTGCCATCGTCGGGGCCGGCGTCCGGGGAGCAGACGTCAGATCAGCAGGAGGTTGGTCCGACGGAGGTGGAACTGGACCTCAGCGTCACCCGGGGATGGAGGGGAAAAATCCCCGGGGTTGGGCTGAGGAGACTCTGGGTCCCCGGAGGGCAGCGAAGGCTGTGGGGAGCTGGGAACGACGGACGTGGGAGGGTCTGGCATTGGCTCATCCACTGTGCGGACGTCGGGCGGGCCAACGTGCGTCTTGCCAGCGGGATCCGGGCAGGCGCTGGAGGGGCCGGTGTCCGACTTAACAGAACCTTCGCTGGAGGCAGGCCGCGATGGAGGGGCAGCCTGGTCTGACGGAAGAGGGGTCGCGCACTGCCCCGAAGGGTCGGGTGACTTACTGATCTTCTCTGTGCAGACGTCGGAAGAGCCAACGTCCGGCTTATTGGAGCCGCCCATGCTGATAGGCCGCGAAGCCGCAGCTTTACCGGGGCGGAAGCCTCCAAGAGCCTGGAGGCACCTGATGGGCCCAAGAGCAATCCAGACGGGTGGGCTGACGCCACCTTAGAAGCCTCAAAGGCGGCCGTCGAGGAGCGGTCCCCCGGGTGGGGGGGACGTTACCTTCAACACAGCGACTCCAAAGGGAGTTGCGGTGGGAGAGGAGCCCTTGTCCCGGTGCTTTTACATATTAACATACTAAAATGCCAGCAGAATAGGCCTAATGGTCTTTAGTGTTTGCTCGTTTGGTCAGCCCCCACTCTGGGAGCTGACCTTGCTGCCCCTCTCGCCTTCTCTGGCTTCTCCCTTCCCAGTTCCGGATATTCTTGCTGCACTGGATTTTGCTACCAGAACCCTTCCTCTGTACCTGTCCCACCCCCTCTTGAACCCCTCCACCATCTCTGCCTCCACCAGCCCCCTGAGCAGCGCATTCCATGGCTCCACCAACCTCTCAGTGAAGTAGCACCTCCTCCTTTCTCCCCTGAATCTTCCCCCCTCCAGCTTCCACCCATGCCCTCTTGTTGCCCCCTCCTCCTTCCTTCGAAGCACCCTGACTGCTCTTCCCCTATTTACCCCCTTCCTGTACCTGAAGACCTCTATCATGTCCCCCCAGTGCCTTCTCTCTTCCAATGTGTACATATTTAGCTCTTGAGCCTCTCCCATAGGTCCTGTCCCCAAGTCCCAAATCATTTTAGTTGCCCTCCTCTGGACCCTCTCCAGGAGTTTAATGTCCCTCTTTAAGTCGGCCTCCAAAACTGCATGCAGTACTTCGAGATGTGGCCTCACCAAGCAGTTATACAGAGGAGTATCACTTCCCTCCTTCTGGAGGTGATCCCCTAGCGATGCATCCCAGCATCCTGTTGGCCTTGGCTGCTGCCCTCCTACAAGTCTCCGAGTTGTTCATCTTGACATCCACCACCACCCAAGGTCCCTCTCAGCCGCCGAGACTTGTAGCATTCCCAGGGTGTACACTTGGCCTGGGTTTCCCCCAGGTGCAGTACCTTGCATTTCCCTGCATTGAACCTCAGCTTCCGCTTTCTAGAACATCTTTCCAGAGCCTCCAGGTCCCCCTGTAGGGCCTTTTCCTTGTCATTTCTCTTGCGATGGCCTTCAGGGGAAGTTGACGCCTGCTGAAGTTTTTTGAGTTCTTTTTCCATGGAGCTCATCTTCTTTTTGAGAATGTGGGCTCCCAGGGACTGCTGCCGCCTTCTCCGGGTGGCTGCGTTGAAACTCAGGCAGTGCTGGCACTTCTCTACTTGATGGTCGGGGCCTAGATAAAAAAGGCACAGGGAATGGCCGTCCTTGTGCGGGTGTTGGGCGCCGCATGAGTCGCACCTATTTTTGTGCTCGGAGGGTGCAGGGGACGACATACACCGACTAATGACTGATGCTTACTAAGAAAAAAGCAAAAAAACTTGGTAAAATAACCAATGAAGGAGCCTGACGAGCAAAGAACTTTTCTGCAAGGCTCTGGCATAGGCTAACGGCGGGAAAGAACTGGGATCGGGCGTGAGGGACCGCCCCTTCATACCGACGTCTCCTGACGCCAGTCACCTGACGTGGGGGCAGTCCCTCGCCAGGGACTGCTAGCTAGAAATTTTTCCGCGGGGTCCTGCCGCCTGCTGGCATCAGTCCTATATGTAATTACCTACTGCAAGAGCCCTCTTGAAGTAAGATCTGTAATGCCTACCAGATCTGAGCTACTTAAACCAAAAGTTCCAGAAGTTGATGTGCAAGCTGCACTGCAGAGGACTCAAGAAAAACACAAATCTTATTACAACTTGCACACCCAACCACTCCCAGCCTTATAGTGGGGACGGCCTGTTTACTTATGAACACCTGAGAATACCTGGACCCCTGCAATTGTGGAACGCCATGCTGAAGACCCACACTCCTATGTGGTCCAAGCAAATGGGAAACTGTATCGAAGAAACAGGAGGGACCTTTGTTAACCTCTCCTGTGACCCACAAAATTCACACATCTGAGGAGAAGACAACAGCTGGATGACATGATGGAGAACGATGGGATCCCAGAGGTGCCTGCAATGGAGGTCTCTCCACAAGTGATGCCAAGGCAGTTACAAGCAAGTCTGTGGAGTCGGCCCCACCCCTGAGTAGTCGGGATCAAATGACTGGCATCAGCTCCATCCCGAGAATTAGCCATGTCAGTGGAAGGGAGATTGAAGGCCTGCCTGGCATCGTGACTACATACTCCCAAAAACTTAAGAGCTACATAGAACTTTAAACATTTTATGTTTGGGGGGGCAGAAAGTTTAACTGACAAGGGAGCTTTAAGGAAGTTAATTAGCATATGTGATTTGCATATGCCTTGCTAATAATGTGCATGCGCTAGCATATGTATATAAACCCTTATCTGGCGGGCAGTAGCCCGCACTTTGGCAGTTTGTTTTAAGTATTATACAGTACAGTAAACCAACCAGCTCACTTCACATTGGTGTCTGCGTGATTACAGTACCCATCTAGTTGCCAGAAACTTACCTGGCACTTCACCAGCTTCCCGGATTTCTGCACCTGGACCAGCATGCCAGCAAGAGACATCAATGCTGGACTGGAACAGGCTCCAACTCCCTACGGCTGTCCAATACTGTGACACACATTTCAGTGCACTGATGTTTGGTTTGTTATGCTAGCAAAAAATGTTGGAGTGATTAATGTATTTATGACTGTGTTTGAATGTTTATTAATGTATTTATACTTTGAAACATATGCATTTAATGCATGCTGTTCACAGGACTGTATTTTAAATCTGCTTTGGATTGGTGACTTTCATATCAAGACTAAATCGACTGATTACTGAAGGACTGATCGAGGCCTGTATTTAAATTTCCATCTGTGATTATAAAATCAAACTCACCTAAACTTCCTCGAATTACTTTGAGGATCTACCATTCAATAGTAACAGAATTTGAATTTACATAAACAGCTTTTTTGCAGACAAGCCTGTCGATTAGTTACCTGAACTTCTAAAAGCAGGCTTCCACTTTATCAGTCGCACTACGGAAAAACCAATAGGTATATGTGTAATGGCAAATAACTGGCAAACAGCAATGTCAGCTGACTCCACGGCTGGATCGCAAACACCAAGTTACTGGGATGGGAATTGGTTTTAAATTACTGTTGGCTCAAAGTAAAACTGCATAAATACACATATATTATACGAAAGTCCTAAATGGACAACGAATTTAAAGAGACGCCAAGCACCAAAAATATAAGCGACTACTAAATGTAGGAAGAGAAGCGTGTATGTTCTAGATAATATCTGGCAGCATATATCGGGGCATCAAAAGAATATGTCATGTCAAAGACGCCTTAAATCTTTAATCCTTTTTATGTGTTTCACTCTATAATCCACAGGTGCTTCCCAGCACTAGGTACCTTTTCCAATTAATGACCAAAAACCTTTTGCAAGTGTCTTAATGGGTAGAAGCGGTTGCTTCGTACATCCATGGGGTGGGAGTTCAGAAGCGCTTACCTCTCACACCGACTGCCCCTCTCTCTGCACTGCTCCAACTGCCGTTTGCATACTGGAGTGTCCAGACATGTCCCTCCTAGATGATTTTCGAGCCGATCTTCACCATCCAATTGGAATGCACCCATCACTTCCGTGTTTCTGACGTCAGGCGAACTGAAACAAAGTCATCTGCTTTGATTGGTGATTTTGCTTGCTTGGCTGCTAAACACTGAACAATAAAGTTTTGGCCTTTGCTGTCTCCCAAGAAAAAAATATATAAAATAAAAAATAGCCGGTACCTGAATGACTCCATCATGGTGGTAGCAGCAGAGGTTAGCAGGAGGGGGTTGTACAAAATTAACAAATGAAACACCTAGAAGTTAATTGGAGGCATTGCTGTCCACGAGCCATAAAGCAAACCAAAGCATTTTCTTATTCGAGCAGAATTAAAAAGTAACCGACGCCTTCAGGAGAATTTTCAGCAAAAGCTAACATTTAATCAGTTTGGCTTGTATTTCACATTAGTTCTGTATTCCTCCTACCCATTATTTATTACTAATGTAATCTGCATAGAAACAGGATATTTGCTCCTGAAGAGTTTATCTATTCCTGTTGCTTTCTCCTTACCTGAAATCATAATGCATAAGGCTACCAAATTTCTGGAAGACTCCAGGGGGACGCATGAATCTCACTGAAGACAGTGGGCAGCTTAAGAGAGGCTGGGACAGGCATAGGGGGAAGGTAAGGGTCAAGGGAGGGAAGGCAGGGACATTAGCTCAAGCTAGGGACCCTACAATACGAGCAGACTTGATATACCAAATGGTCTTCTTCTGCTGGCGTCTTTATATGTTCGTATGAAGGCTGGGGGTCAGCCCTCAGAAGCTCTGGGGGTTTAGATGTTCTTTGGTAAGTTTGGGGGCTTTTAAACACACTTTTGTTACAACTTCCCTACCCCTCACTCAAGGGAAGAAAAAAAATGTTTCCCCTGGGGTCAGGGGTGTGGGAGACTGAGAAACATAGACTTTGACATCAGATAAGGACCGCTTGGCCCACCCAGTCTGCCCATTTCCCTACCTATTGGATAAGCTGCAGATCCTAGTTAACCAACAGCCTACTTCTTTATAACCCCCACCAGAACTGCCTTATGTCTGTCCCATGCATTTTTGAATTCCCCCACTGTTTTTGACCCCACGGCCTCCTCAGGAAGGCTGTTTCATCGTCCACCACCCTCCTCCGTGAAAAAATACTTTCTCATATTGCCCCTGAGCCATCCCCCTCAATCTTCAAATTGTGCCCCCTTGTTCTTGCACATCTCCTTTTCTGAAAGATGCTATGCTCTTGGACTTTGTTGATTCCCTTGAGGTACTTGAAAATTTCTGTCATGTTCCCCTCTCCCTTCTTTCCTCAAGGGTATACATATGTAACCCCCCTCCCAAGATTGGGAGCTTACCTGGCTCCTGCATGCCTCCTACAGCTCCTGCAGCTGTCCGTTTCTTCACTCCCCTGACCCGATCCTGGACTGCAATTAGGGCTGGGGAGCACTGTAATTAGATTCTGCATCTCCTGTGCCTGTAACTTGTGGCTGGTGTGCCGCCTGGTCTGCTTCGCTCCCCCAAACTGCAATTGGGGCCAGGGAGCGGAAAAAGTTTATTCCGGTGCCTCCTGCGCCAGTCTACAAACAGCTCATGTGCCGCACAGCACAGTTGCTCCCCACCCCCGAACTGCCTCACAGTAGGGCAGGGAGCACCAGAAACAAGGCCGCATGTGTGGCCTAGCACAAGAAGTGGCAGAAGCGCAGCAAGGAGGGATTCATCTCCCCAGCCCCACCCGACTGCCTAAGGGGCTGGGGAGACCAGAAAAGAAGAAAATTTACTTAAAAACACTCCCCGACCCTGCCAATGCCTCCAGTGGGTCGGGGAGTAATGGGGAAAATGACGATCGCCAGGGACAAGTCCCATAATGCTTTGTGGCTGAGGACAGCCATTCAGAGACTCAGCTCCTCCAGGGGAGCCCTTAACACGGAGCCAGCGACTCGGCTCCTGCCCTTGAACTGTACCCCCTGTCCCTAGCGACCCTCAGAAGGGACTGGGAGGGTTCCAGCCATGCAACCAAATGCTGCCAACAGTGAACATTTATTTTTCTACAGTTTATAGAAAGTGACTGAGCTGAGAGAATTGTTTGATGGTGGCCATCTTTGCAGAGGTTGCTGGATAACAGCGTAGGGTCTGATTGGCAGCTGCAGTACATCCAATCAAGACAAAGAGCTCGTGAGTTGTGTGGACCAATCAGAGACTGAGTTTTAAACCTGAGAATTCTGAAGTGTAACATAGAACATAGAAACATAGACTTTGACGGCAGATAAGGACCGCCTGGCCCACCTAGTCTGCCCATTTCCCTACCTACAGGATAGGCCGCAGATCCTAGTTAACCGACAGCCTATTTCTTCCTACCCCCCCCACAAGAACTGCCTTATGTCTGTCCCATGCATTCTTGAATTCTCCCGCAGTTTTAGACCCTAACCTCCCCAGGAAGGCTGTTCCATGCATCCACTACCCTCTCTGTGAAAAAATACTTCCTCACATTGCCCCGGAACCCCCCATCGTTAAATTGTGTCCCCTTGTTCTTGCACGTCCCTTTTTCTGAAAGATGCTACCCTCTTGGACTTTGTTGATTCCACTGAGGTACTTAAAAGTTTCTATCATGTCCCCCCTCTCCCGTCTTTCCTCAAGGGTATACATATTATGCTCCTTTAGTCTCTCCTTGTACGGCTTCTCTTGCAGACCCTGCACCATTTTAGTTGCCCTCCTCTGGACTGCCTCTATGTGTACAGTTTATCTGTGTGACTCTGAATGAGAGTTTAAAGTGATAAGGAGTGTTTTTTGTCAGCTCCTGCTGCTGACAGCCTGAAAATCCTGCAAATATGTGCCTTCTGCAAAAGCTAGGAGTCAGAGTGAGACTTTCCAGTGACAGTATATGTGAAGGTGTACTTTTTATCTGCTTCTGCTGTTGCCAGACAGAAGATCCTGTTGTTGGTGCCTTCTGTGCAGGTCTAGAACTGGTGACTGAATATCCTAAAGCTTACTGAATAAATTATTGTCTGCTATGGAGAGTGAGGTAAACTAAAGCTACTGCCTCATTTCCCTACCAGTTCAGAGACCGAGCTTCCTGTCAGGACCTATGCGCTGAGGTTCTGCCTGCTTGCTTGATCTGCTGCTGCCTACCTACAATCGAGATGGTGAAGACAAGTTCCTTTGTGGGGTGAAGATTGCCTACCTACAGTCGAGGTGGGTGAAGACAAGTCCCTTTGTGGGGTGAAGACTGCCTACCTACGGTCGAGGTGGGTGAAGACAAGTCCCTCTGTGGGGTGAAGAGGATCATCGCCTGCATTCCAAGCCTCTCCTGCCTGTTCTTCCAAGTTGCCTGGAAAGGGGGAGCCATCCACCAACATCCTGCATCTGTTCATCAAAGGTCGTGAGTACTGGGTTTTACCCAAACCAATACTTTCCTAATTGTTCGGCTAGCTAGCTTGTTAACTTTATGTCTGGGCTTCCTGCGTGACCTTAGCAGCGCCCTTAGCAACTAGTACAGCCAGGAATTACAACTGTTTCACTGCACCCCCTGGTGTGGTAGGTACTTTGCTCTGCAGCACCTCAATGTTTCATCTGTGCTGCTCCAAGCTTTTCCACATCACAGGCCTGCAACTGCTCAGTGTGTGCACACCAAAATTGAGAGCTCTCACAGGGACTGTAGGATTAACTGGTGCACCAGTGGGGGGGGAGTAGAACTAGGGCTGGTAATCCTGGAATGCATAGTACTGCCTAATTATAAATGCCCATGTGTTGTGGTTTTACTGATTTGCATAGTTTAGAATCGGATTATTGAATGCTTGTATTTCCTTTTGCTTCCATTGCTCCCTACCTCTTTATCCACCCCAAAATAAACCCTTGTTTATTTCCTGAAAACTGTTGCAGCCATTGCATTATTGTGTATTGTGATATTTCATGCTTAGAATTATAAGTGGGGAGGGGACTGCATATTGTCTTACCTGTTTCCAAGGGAGGGGGCTGAACATCATTTCCTGTGGGGAAGCACCCTGGCAACACGCTGTTGGAAGCATCCCCATAGGTGGAGGCACCGCTCCAATCACCCAACCAATTTTAGCCATTAAGCCAGGTGCCACCCTATATTCCCTGAGGCAGCACCACCTGTGAGTGGGTGTGCAGGTAGAAGGGAATGGGTGGATACAAAATTGGAGGCACCACTGGGATCTTTCAGTTGTTTCAGTACCCCTTTTTGTTATATTGGTAACAGTCTGGTACCTTCCCCAAAAATTCAGAAGTTACAATGGCTCACATTTCAATGCAAGATTAGTGCAATGGTGCAGACGTTGATCTGAAAAAAGCTATTTTGGTACAAGGGATCCCGAAGCTACCCCAAGCGACCGTGTAGAAAGTATTCTAGGCAGCATAAAATGTTTAGGAAAGGCTATAGAATGTGGGAGAATTTACAGTTCTGCTCACAAATCTTATGGAGTTTTAACAGAGTGCCAAGAGGATGTTCATCCTTCCAGAGTGCCTGATCAGTTTTCTGCTGATGGAGACCCCATCCCGTGGGTCCTCATTACTCATGCCACCCAGGATGCCCTTGCCGAGGACCCTAAGGAACCAAGTGACTTTGAGAAGAAGTTACATTTGTTGTTAGCCACTGAGGGGAAGTCAGTTCAAGACATTATAGCTATATTCCCAGACAGTGACCCAACCAAGAAGAAACCCACTGGTGAACCATGGCTTGGAGAACCTGAGTGGTCCCCTTACTTGATGCCGCCTTGTGAACAGTATAGAAGATTGCGTACTTTCTCGGGTACTATCTCCATGCCCTCTGGTGAGGATGATTATGAAAGCTGGATTAGTCAAGCCACCCAGATGGTGCAAGTATGGAAATGCTCAGATGATGAGAAATGTAAATGCATAGTGGAAAGTTTGAGAGGTATGGCATTGGAGGTCATCCAATCACTGCAAGCCAGCCAACCAGATTGTACTCCTAGTGACCATCTCGCCATACTGAGAAGTTCCTATGGAGCAGTTAAGCGTAAGGAAGATCTCATTTTTATGGTTTTGGACGGAGCCTACAGTCATTTTTCTATCTGTAGCTTGAAAATGGAGTTTCGTGGAACACATTTTTTGGACTTTTCAATGTATCCTTCCACATCTACAAATAACTATGACAACTAAAATAAAATAATCCCTTCTTTCTGTTTAGAATGTTGAAGGCATAACTCCAAGCTGTTTATCTGATGGCCATTAAGAAACTGAAACAGCTTGTTAAATACTGGTTGCCTATTAAACTGGAGATTTGTTTATCCCCTTCAAAAAGCAACAGCTTGCACATTTAAATGATTAGCATTTCAACATTTTTTGCTACTGACTTCAGTTAGGGATGAATATCTTTCAAGAAAGATTCATACCTCATAAATGTTTCCCTTTCCCAGCAAATTTTGTAAAGATTTACACTGTTTTAACCTCTCAAGACCTATCTGATAAAATACCAGGTCTTCAGTGAATTACCCGGACTGAATACATAAATTTATTTTTGACAGAAAGGGCTGTGACCTGCTTCCCAAACATAACAGATTAGAGTTACTGAGATCTCTTATAGTATGTGTGTGTGTGGGGGGGGGGGTGGAGAAACAGTCAAACTTTGGCAAGGAACACCTCATCTAATGAATTAACAGCTGACAAACCATGAATGATACAGAAGCAAATGATCTGACACCTTTTATTGGACCAACACAGATGTAACAAAAATAACTTTTTATCATTTATAAAATTCCTGATCAAACAACTGCAAACAGAAGACTGTTTTTTGTCATTTTATAATATGATATACGGAGTGTGTATTTACTGAGTTGCTGGATCAGGGCCTTGATAAAATAACAACATTTACTTAACTCATTCAAGGTTCCATCAGGTGGACAGAAAAAAGTCTATAGGAATTTGTCTGAAAACTAACAACTATACGATGGGTACTGTTTGCAGATGCTGGCCTGGCATTTTGTACACAGGCCTGATGTGTCCAGGTGGCTCTTGTGCATCATTTCTGCTGTGCCTATCCATGCTATGCATAGTGTATGCACGTTCACCTGTATCATGGTCATGGTTTGCTGTGGCATTCCCTGGGTGTGAGTTGTGTGTGTGCACCATGGGACCCATGCGGTACACGGGGTCCTGTGCATCGAGCCCATGATGGGTGCCCTTGCTATTGTTGTGGAGACCTCCTATACTGCTGTAATGCTCCATGAGCATGGCAGTGCCACTATGAGCAGGAATGCTTGGTGTAAGGCATTGTGGGTGCATGGGCCAGAGGTATGTTGGGATGCCACTGCCAGTGTTGCACTGTGATACTCATCCATGTGTATCCCTTGTATCTACATATACCTGTGTACCTGAGCCATGAGCCAGCGCACTGTGTGCCTGGTTGTGTCTCATTGCCTCGTCTATGGCCTGTAGTGCACTGGCCATGATTGTTGTGGCCTTCGTCTGGGAACGCTGCAGCTCCAGCTGGTCCCAGTGCTGTTCATTGCTGCACTCCATCAATGCGGCCATGTGCTCCAGGGTACACGCCTGCCGCTGGGCACAGGCCTGTACACCATGCAGTATTGTAAGGAGCTCTGTGTTACACTCTTGTGTGTTCTGAGCACCTTCCACCACAGTGTCTCGTATGCCACACACAGCCTTCCCAATTTTTTTTTTTTTTATTTAGTTGTTTAACCAGGTATAGCACACTAAGCTGAAAGCTTTTTTACAGGAGCGACCTGGGAGCACAAGGAGGTTAAGTGACTTGCTCAGGGTCACACAGTATGCAAGTGGAAGCTGTGGGATTCAAACCCAGGTCTGGCCTGCTGGATGTCACCAAATTTGCAGCTCAGAGCCTTAGACCACTGCGCTATACTGCCTCTGTTAACGAGGTGTTTGGCAGCGGTGATGTTCTGTGCCTTGACAGCACCATGCAGTTCCCTCAGGTCAGCTGCCATTGCTGCCTCGGTGTGTAACACCTCCTGGCAGTACTGGCCTAGGTCAGCATCCAGCAGTGGGGATGATGGTTCGCTTCCCACTGGTAGCTGTGGTGTGGCCACATGCTCTTCAAGCAACACTGGGCTGGTGCATGGCACTGCGCTCTGTATGCTGGGCATCGCGTCACTGCTGTCAGCTGGTGTTTCTGTACCTCTGCTCATGGACTGGGTGGCACTGTTCACACTGCCACTGGGGCTGGTGGCAGCAACCAGGTGTGCTGTGTTGCTCATGGCCGCTGCGTGCTGCTGGTTGGCATGTGCATGCATACCTCCTGACTTTGTGCAAGTGTTGGTGTGCACTGCCTACTCCTGCTGTTGTTCTTGTTGTTGTTGATGGTGGTGTCTACGTATGCTACTGCTGCTGCTGTCATCATCCGCAGGGCCATCTGTGGGGGAAGGGAGAATGCATCACTTGTCTGTGGGTTTACAGTTGCACCCATGTGTGTCCCTGTTCTGTGTGTCCCTCCTTCCCCACCTGTACTGTGTTTTGCATGTCAGCACAGTAGTATGGTGTGACACCAGCATGTGTATCTGATATGTCTTGCATGTGGCCATTTTGCGTGGCATGGGGATGTTGGGATGTTGCCTATGGCATTGCACATGCCTGGCTTACAGGCCGTACACTCTCCATTGGGTGACATGTGTCAGTGCTTGTGTGCTGTTGTCGCCGGCAATATGATGCTCTGCTGTCGGACTGTAGTTGCAGTGGGAGGGTCCATTTGGCCCTCCACTGCATTGACACGAACCATGGTGTTGTGTCTTCACAACTGTGTCGACCATGCCACTTCCGCACCACACATGTGCTGTTGTTGCATGTGCAGCCTGTCTCATGGTCTGTGTGCATGTGGGTCCCCATGCCATCCCATGGCTACACACCTTGCAATGTGTTCTGCAGCCTACACAGGTTGAGATTTGTGCCCCCCTGTATTGTGCAGGGTTTCAGGTGGGCCGCCACCCACTGTTCAGTCCCAGTCAGGGTCAGGAGCTGTGATAGTCCCCCGTCAGTGCCACTGCTGCACCACCTGTTGTGTGCAAGCTTTTCCTTGCTGCAGCTCTTCACATCATTATATCGCTTCTAGAGTTCACAGATACTGTGCCTCACAGGGCCCACTTCTCCACGCCAGTCTCCTCCTGTCCTGCACCTCCTTGTCATTTCCCCTGGACAGTAGCAGCTCATGCTGGCCTTCCACCTCATCCACTAGTACATCTGTTTCCACCGTGATGAAGTGTTGCTTTCTGGTGTGGGCAGGTGACTGTAGTGACCTTGCCCATCTTCCCTCCTCCATTCCCCTGCCCTCTGCCATTCCTGTTGTGCTTCACTCCTCCATGCTACTGCTTTTGTCTGCTCTTCTGCTCCTAGGATCTGCTGCGCCAGTGTCACTGCCATCCTCCAGTGCACTGCCTTCATTGGCTACCCTTGGCCGGCCCTGCTCCATTCCCTCCTCTGTTCTCCTCTTCCTCCTGCCCGCTGCCAGGGTGTTCCTCCCATCCTCCTCTGTTACACTGGTGTACTCCACCCTCTGTACCCTGCACTCCGTGGTTCCCCTTTCCTCCTCCACATGCCTTCTCCATCTCCTAACCACTGCCAGGGCATTCCTCCCTTCCTTCTCTGTTGCACTAGCATCCTCGGACCTCTGTACCCTGAGCTCTGTGGTTCCACTTTCCTCCTCCACTCACTTTCTTCTACTCCTGCCCACTGCCAGGGCGTTCCTCCCATCCTCCTCTGATGCACTGGCTTCCATTGCCCTCTGTCCCCTGCTCTCTGCGGTTCTCCTTTCCTCCTCCACTGACCTTCTCCTTCCGTCTACCATCGTGGTATTGCCCCCCTCCTCCATACCACTGCCATTCTCCTCTCTCCTTCTCCTGCCCTCCTCCATTCGCCTGGCACCCTCATCTCTCCCTCTCCAGCCCTTGGTCGTATGCCTTTCCCTGTCCTTCGAAACTCTCTGTTCCTCCTGCTGTGTTGTTGTAGCCAATGTCCATCATGGCCCCATGCATCATATTTATGGGGCATGCATGCGCTGCGTCCTGTCCTTGGAGTTTGCCGCTGTTCCACCTGTTTTTTGATTTTCCAGTGCAAGCACATTGCCACACTGTTTCTTGCCGCACGGGTCACCTTTGCCACATGATACATCCTTTCTGGGGTGCTTCTGAAAATCCGGACCAAGGAGTCAATTATTGTCCCCCGACCCCCTTTTAGCCTAAAGTGAAGAACCAGATTATGGGTTTGCAGCAGATGTACAGAGTATGTTTTAAAGTGTTCATCTGTACTGGGGACTGGGAGGAGACCTGGTCAAAGCACTCTTTTCACCAGACAGGCTATACCTCAGTAGGGAGGATTTCAGGGTACTCGGGGCCAAATTGGGGGAATAAATAACCACTACACTTAATTTAAACTACTGAGGGGCAGACAGTGGGTGTGCTGGCCCACAGACTCCGAGAGGAGGAGGTCAGTGAACCTCCCACCCACATTGATGGAAGAGGTTTGGAGGGAGGAGGTGGAAGGGGGCAAGAACACAGTTAGCAAAGGGTGGAGGGGGTGAGGAACACAAAACAAGGGTACGTGGAGGGGTGCACACAGAGGGGATAAATGTGACTAGAAGAATAGAGGGAAGAGAAGGAAGGTCAGATTCTAGGTGGAGGGTGGTGTCTCTGAATGCACGGAGTCTTGGAAACAAGATGGACACCTGCAGGCACTATTAGAGGACAAGAGAATGGACATAACTGCAGTAACCGAGACTTGGGCAACATCACACCATGATTGGGACCTTGTGATCCCTGGATATAAACTATACAGGAGGGACAGGGTAGTCGGGAAGGGGGTAGGGGTGGCAGTTTATATCAGGGAAGGAATAACTTGCATGAGGGAGGAGTCAGAGGAAGGGGAGGTGGATATATTATGGGTTCAGTTAAGGTCCAAGAGAGGAAGAAAGGCGAGGTTGGGGGTGGCTTACAGACCACCCAGTCAGGATGAGGAAAGGGACAGGGAACTGAGCTCAAAATATCGGAAGTTGCGGGGAAAGGAGAGGTGGTAATTGTGCAGAACTTCAACTTGCCTAAGGTGTACTGAAGCATACCGTCAATGACATGTGCTAGGAGTCAGGTGATCCTGGAAGGACTACAGAGTGGGTTCCTGACTCGGGGCATCACTGAACCAACAAGAGCTGAGGTAATTTCTGATCTGGTGCTCACAAATGGGGAGCATGTACAGGAAATAATGGTCAGGGAGCCACTGGGAGGAAGTGACCATTGCACAGTGTGGTTCCAGTTGGTTATGGGCAGGGAAAGCATGCCGACTAAGACCAATATCTTGGATTTCAGGAGGGCAGACTTCAGGAAAATGAGCGAAGTGCTAAGGAGCCATCTGGTGGGCATCAGAGCAGATATGGGGGTGGACCAAAGGTGGTCCATCATTAAGGAGGGAATACTGGTTGCCACAGATGAGTGCGTTAGTCTCAGGGGTAAGAACACAAGGGCCAAAACACCCAGTTGGTTCAGTTCTGGGGTTGCCCAGACAGTAAGGGAAAAGAGGTTGGCCTATAGAAAATTCAAGAAGACCAAGAGAGAGGTGGATAGGGAAAATTACCTAAGGTTGGCTTGTGAGGCAAGTAAGAAAGTCAGGTGAGCAAAGGCACAGAAGGAGCTGCAGATAGCTAAAGGAATTAAGAAGGGGAAGAAGGCTTTCTTTCTCCATATAAGTGAGAAAAGGGACAAGAATGAAGGGATTGTCAGGCTTAAGAAAGGGGTGGAGTAGGTGGAGGATAATGGGAGAAAAGCAGAGATATTAAATGAATACTTCTGTTCCGTCTTCACCAGGGAGAAGGATGGACCAGTGCCTTCAGGAGGAAAAAGAGGAGTGGGGGGGGGGATGGGATCACAGCTGTAGTGATACAGGAGGATAGACTGAGGGAGGGGCTGCTGGCATTGAAGGTGGACAAATCACCAGGCCCGGACAGAGTACATCCAAGGGTACTAAAGGAACTGGCTGAGGAACTGGCAGAGCCACTGGCAGACCTATTTAATAGTTCACGAGAGACATATGTAGTACCGCAGGACTGGAGAACAGCACATGTAGTGCCGCTCCACAAAAGCGGTCCCAAGGATGACCCAGGGAATTACAGACATTCCGTCTGACCTCCATTGTGGGCAAGCACATGGAGACCATACTAAAGGAAAGGTTGGTGGAATATCTAGATGAGCATGGCCTCCAGTATGCGAGGCAGTATGGGTTCATGGGGGGGGGGGATCGTGTCAAACAAATCTGATTGACTTCTTTGACTGTGTCACTAAAACAGTAGACAGGGGCCAAGTGGTAGACATCCTCTATTTTGATTTCAGCAAAGCCTTTGACTCTGTGCCCCACAAAAGGTTGATCAGGAAGTTGGTGGATCTCGGGGGTTGGGTAAAAGATGGCCAGATGGGTGGAAATCTGGCTGAAGGACTGAACCCAGAGGGTGGTTGTGGGGGGAGAGTCATCTGGCACAAGACAGGTAACCAGTGGGTCCTGCAGGGCTCGGTGCTGGGGCCGGGGTTGTTCAGTGTCTTCATCAATAACACTGGAGATGGCATTAAGGGCAAAATGTGCCTATTCACAGATGACCCCAAGTTCTGCGGCAGAGTGGACACAGCTGAAGAGATACAGGACCTACAGGAAGAGCTGGAAAAGCTAGGGAGGTGGTCCAGGATCTGGCAGCTTGGCTTCAATGCCAAGAAATGCAAAGTTATGCATATTGGAGCCAAGAATCCTAGAACAGAGTACTACCTGGGTGGAGTCCGAGTATCTGCATCAGAGAAGAGAAGGACCTGGTAGTGATGATCACTAGTGACCTGAAGCACTCCACACAGTGCAGGAAAGCAGCAGCAAAGGCAAACAAGATGCTGGGATGCATAGCTAGGGGGATCAGTAGTAGGAGAGAAGGCTATACTGCCTTTGTACAGGTCACTGCTAAGGCTGCATCTAGAGTATGGAATTCAGTACTGGTGCCCACACCTCAAAAAGGACATTAACCTGCTGGAGAAGGTCCAGAGGAGGGCTACAAAGATGATAGCTGGTCAGCAGGGTAAGGCATACGAGGAGAGGTTGAGGGCACTGAACATATATTCCCCTGAAGACTGGAGAGAGAGAGAGAGAGAGAGAGAGGGGACATCACTGGGACCTTCAAGTACTTAAAAGGAATAAATTAGGTTGATAAGGAGAGTCTCTTTAAGCTGAGTGGCAACCATAACACAAGGGGGCACAGTCTTAAGCTGGAGGGTGGGAGGTTTAGGAGGGAGGTCAGGAAGCACTTCTTCATAGAGAGGGTGGTAGACACTTGGAATACACTGCTAGAAGAGGTAATCTCATTGAAGACAGTGGGCAGCTTTAAGAGAGGATGGATGTTCTCCAGCAGGTTAGATCTCCCTTAGATCCTATGACTCCTGTCAATTACTAATCCCTAGGATGGGGTCTTCCGTGGGACAAGCAGCCTTCTCACACTGGCTCCCTAAACTCTGGATCGAACTCCCTTCCCAAATTCATCACTCCTCCTCCACTCAATCCCTTGCTACCACCATGGCTAATTACCTTATGGTAAATTGTACCTGCACATGATTATCCTCCTGTGCCTATCCCTCTTACCCCGTACCCTTGACTGCTTGGCCAACGGCACCCATCATATATCACTAAGCTGGGTTATTAAACCAACTATTGCACTTATTACGCTCCTGCTGTCTTGCTGTCTTACTGCACTTCCAGTTCATGTAATCTGCACCATGCTTGGATCATCGTGTCTTGTGCCTAACTGTTCCCTGCCTGTAACCCATTACTAAGCTATAATTCCTATTAAGCGTACACATTAATGTAATGTATAAATATAATGTTATATGTATCCTACTGGAAAACCTGCACATTTTTCTCTCCAGTGCACAAACTGTAATGTTAAATGTTTCACTCAGTGATAACCTGCGCGTTATCCTCTCCTATGTACCCCTCCCCCCAGGTCGCACCGGGAGATGAGCACCGTTTTGCTCAGTGTGCCTTTCCTGGTGAAACAATTCAATAAATAAATAAATGAATAGGGGGAGGGTAAGGGTCATGGGTAGGGAGAATGGGAGAAGTGGGGTGAGGGGGCAGGGACAGTAGCTCAAGCTGTGAACCCTGCAACACGAGCAGACTTGATAGACCAAATGGCCTTCTTCTGCTGGCTTCTTCGTATGTTCATATGTGTTTTAAGACACTGGAATTCTTTTTCTGACAGCCCTTCATGCTGTTAAATGTACACAAAAGAGGATGAGTATTCAAAGGTGGTCAGAGTCATACACATTTTGTTTATAGTCACCCTCCAGAGTACAGAAGAGTGGCAGAACTGCAGCCAGAGATCAAATAAGTTAGGCCAGTACTACTCTCAGAAGCAAAAGTCACAATGCTTACTTACAGCATTGTCACTCATTGACTCAAGACAAGCATTCCTCACAACTCTTATCTATGCAGGGGTGGTTGCTTTGAGTATTCCAGTACCCCTCCGTTAACTGTTGTACATCTGCTGTTCTCATATATGTAGTTTTTACAACTGCAAATCTTTTTTTCCAGCTAATAAATGGCACAGGCCCCAGACAATGCCACACTTTTTAGTGCTCAATAATTAAGCAGTGCCACATTGGGAAACGGTAACAAAGGTGGCTGCCTCAGTCAGATTTTTCATGCCTGTAGATTCCTATATTGTGAGCCTCCCTCGTTGTGGGACTGTTCCCCAGTCAGTCCTTGGAACCAAAGAGAAGGAGCCTTGCTCCAGCTCACTACTGCAGTTTACAATATAAAATACAGTAGGTACTTGGCTTATTGGGAGAAATGTTTATGTTAGCCAGACTTGCCCACATTTCTGTCTGTAATCAGATACTACAAATTTAAAGGGCCCTGGTTTAAGCGCATTATATTCTGGACCATTATGACTTACTGTAGGCATTCCTAACTTATGACTACCAAGTCGGAGAGGACAAGTGGCTACTGAAACACTGATATGGGAAAAAAAGACCAATATTGGCCAAAGGATAGCTTAAATGATTTTTTACAACATGAAAGTCGCACTCACTACTACCCCACTAGTCAAACATTTTCTCACTCACCTGTGCTTTATCAAGCTTTATCAAGGTACTTGGCAGTACAGACTGCTACACAAGAAGGCTACTGCTTAGGCCATTGCTAATAGAACAAAAGCCAAAATTAATAAAAAAAAAAAACCACTACCGGCCCTGTGGAGCTGAGGGCTGAGGCACTGGATGCCTTACCTCGTGCTACGCTGGCGACCCATGTTCAGGAATGAGCACAGGCGCTGGAGATCAGCAGGGGAAGAGAAGGATCGAGCTTTCAATGGTCTGCTCTCCTTCTCTGGGGAAGGGGGGGTCTCCAGCAGTCTGCGTTGACTGGACCCTACCAGAGGCTGAGGAGCGCACCGGCTCCTGAAAGGGAAAGGAGAGACAGATGCCGGAGGAGTGCATGCGGATCGTGCACGTACGTGCATACATCACTGTACGCCCATTCCTGGTTAAGGGGAGAAATAATGGAAGTGAAAAATGTCCTGGGCACAACCGTGATAGCCAATCCCTGCAGGCACCACCCCGTGAAGAGCAGGAACCACCAGCACCGGATCCGTGTTCAGTGGGTTGAGGGATCCCTGCCGCCTGCCACAGGAGAATAAAGCCATGGGGAAAGCCTGGTAGGTAGACTGCAAGTGGGGATGGAGCTGTGGGGGGTGGGATCGGCAAGATGAAACACCGCTAGGAACAAGGAGTATAAAGAGATTAACTGTAAAAAATAAAAATAATCCACTACAACAGCAAAATGTTTTTCAGCAGCACACATGCACTCAGTACTCCATTGGGCTTCTTCCATTTGGTAGACACCTACTAGTGAAGAACTTAGAATCCTTATTAGTCATTTTGACCACCTGTTTTGCATTTGGGATTAATTAGAATGCACAACAATATGCGCTGAAAGGCATAAACAAGCACACGTGCTGTGCAGCACCAGCAAACCAGTGCAGCACTCCACTGCAGTGTTTTCCCATATGACATCAGCCCAGCTGTTTTCTTGTTTCATCGCCAGGTTTTCCAGAGGACATCAACCTAGCTGTATCCGAAGATGCCACCTGGTGGGAGAGAGTCTTCAGCTTGGAGAAGTAAGGTGATCCTTTGTTCCAGTCTTCAAGGAACTGGTAAGACCCATTTTTCTATGTTTTACTGACTTTGCACAACACATCCTACATCTGGTAGACTGACCACAAACTGTTTGAACTGTCCTTGTAGACTCTCCCCATGGATTGCAGTGATTTTCAGGCCCTGACCTGTTCCAGAACTGTTCTTCAGTGAGCTCTGGCCCAGGAGAGACACTTTCATGGACCTTGCCTTCGGGCAACAACATTCTGTCATTAGTATGGGACATTAAGGGTATTCCATCCCCCAAAATGTATTGTATAAATGTCTGTTTTCTATTTTTTGACTTTTGCACTTTTCTAGAAAAATATTTTTTGGGATTCTCTAGTGTCCAGGTGGAGGTTTAGATGCTGTGTAGTATGCAGAATGTGTTTTTTTGTTTTTCTTCTTTTGCAGGTGCTCCTAAAGAAGAGGCTAAGGGAGTTCAGCTGAGTCCCTCTTTTTTCCTAGAGTTTAGGATAGTTTGTAGTTAACAGGGTGTTAGCATGTTTTTCCTTCACAGGTGTAAGGGGTGTGGAGAAAGTTTTTGGGAAATGTAATGCATTGTGATGTGTTGTTTCCTTGTTGTTTTGTTTGCAGGTACTCTGGGATGGGGGGTTCTGAGGGCAGCTTGGTCAAATAGATTTTCCCTAGAGGGCTAGGGAGATAGGCAGGCTATGGTCCTGACCTTCAGTAGGGGCCTCAGTTCTGATCTATTAGAGCATGCTTCACACAGTTTCTTGGAGGCACTGATTTTCCATAGATAGATTGTAGGATGGGGCTGAAGTTTCATTAGCTGGCCTCTGGGCCTTTAGTGTTGCCTGCCTGTGCCTGGCACATGGTATGGGAGAAGTAGTGCTACCTCCCCGTAGGTAACACAGAGGATAGGATGATCTTTTGCCGGGTATAGAAATGACCGTGGACAGTCATTTACCTGGCATGGGATGAATGCAACCCCCCCATTCCCTGGGGTTACTAGAATCCCATTAGTGTCAGTGTTAGGGAAGGCAGCTGGTGAATAACTAGTTAAATAGATGTTTACCTGGTCCCGCTCTGCTTGCTTTGTCTCAGCTGAGAGCAGGGAGGTGATGTCATTTAGAACTCTTGCAGCACTATAAGCCACATAGCTAGCTGTAAGTGTGGGGAGTTTAGAATTTTCAGAGAGTCTGCAGTAGGAGTTCAGTGTGAGCAGTTGGAGGAGTGAACAGCTGCTGTGTGGGCTCTGAAGAGAGCCTACTTTTTCTCATGCTAGTCTAAGAATCTTTTATCTGCCTTGTTGAAGTGGTAGATACAGTCTCCATGAGTTCCTGGTGTCCTCATCCCCAGTGGGATGAGGAGGACTGCCGAGGGATCTGAGGGTTAATCCCCTGTTTGATCCAGGACATTTGAATCTGCCTTTGTGTACAATCTGTGAGTAAATGTTGTCTGTGAATTCCCAGGAGAGATGTACGTGCTTTGTTTTCTTTGGGGTGTTACTCTGATAAAGGGACATATTCACCCAGTTCTGTGTTGAGACTGTTCTCAAGAAGTTTTCCTAAAGTTGGCTGACAACAGTGGAGCTCCAGGTGAGACTTAACACCTTGTACAGAACTTTAATTTTACACTCCTTTGTAGTGTTTCCTAATGCTGAATGTGCCAAACATTCTGAAGAATCACAGTTCTACTGTTTATTATCTGTTGAGGTGTAACTCTGAAAGAATGACTGAGTATGGATGAGGAAGGAAAAAGGTGGGCAACCCCCCATCTGGAGTGACCAGTTCAGCACTTTGGGTTCTGTAAGGATGCCTATTTTTCAGGTCATTTGACCAATGCCTGAAGATAAAGTTGACCCCTTAATGTGGGTTTTGCTAGTCTTGAGCACCTGTGTGCGCTTTCGAGGCAATATGCCACATTTCCTACTTTAAAGTCTTTACCATATAGGAATATGTTCTAAGTCATGGCCTAGTGCCACTAGAAGAAATTGTGTGTTTCGTCGTAGCCAGTGTGCCACATTTCCAAATGTCTAATCCTATGCTATATGGGAAGTTCGAGTTTCTGTTTTCTACAGATGTTCTGCATTGCCTTGTGCCACGAAATGTAAACCCTTGGGGGGGTCCATCTTTGCTTTTGTGTACCAACTGTTTTGGAATAAAGTCACACACTAGCCAAGGAGAAACGGAGGACTTCACAGAATGGCTGAGAAGGTTTTGTCCATTAGGACCCCCCTCCCCACGGATCTATGCGGCAACATTCCTGGTCGCCTCACTGGTCCCTGCACTGTACAAGTGCAGTTGGGGAAACCGGAGAACTGGAGGGCGAACACAGCAGCCAATCCCAGAAGGGAACCGGCTTTGGCGCCATTTTCAAATCGGATCCTTTTTTCCAACGCCAGATAAAGGGAGCTGCTGATAAAGGGAGCTGCATCACGGCACCAAGGAGAAATGGAGGACTTCAGAGGAGGGCTGAGGAGGTTTTGTCCATCGGGACACCCCCCTTCCCTTCCCACGGATCTACGCGACAACATTCCTGATCATCTCACCGGTCCCTGCACTGTACAAGCGCAGTCGAGGAAACTGGAGAACCAGAGGGTGAACACAGCAGCCAATCACTGGCTTCCTCTGACTACTTGGCGGGCGCATGTGTGAGCGGTCCTCCGAGCTAACAGTCAGGAGCGATAAGGGCTGGAGTGAAAAGGGTGTCATCCCTGTGGGTGTCGGCCATTAGCCTGCCATGCTGCCCATAGAGACCCGGTGACTGTAGGCACTAACTGTGGGGAACACAGGACCTGCCTGTGTGCAACAACGGAACTGAACAGAGCTGGAGCAAATCATTCACAATCAGTAACTAGTGGACTTGGTGATACTAAAGGACAAAACACCACAACCACGCCCAATACAGATTAGCATGTCCAGTATTGTGGACAGCTTTATGCCACACAGTCAGTGTTTGTTGTGTAGTTTCTCACTTGTGACTCAGTATACTGCCCTTCAGTTTCATGCTGAAGCTCTACTGTTTCAATTCTAGTGCATAATTGTTCAAAACTATTGCAGAAACTCCTGTAGGATTTGGTGACCCACCCCTCTCAGTAATTCTCCCCTAATGCTAAGCGAGGAAAAGTACCTTGTCACTAAGTAAGGGTACCCCTGGGGAAGATTATATTTAAGTGCAAAGGAATTTGAAAATACCCTTATGTCTTGCCTGTAAGTTTTATTCTGTTTCTCAATCATATAGAGTCAAACTAGCTCCTCTGCTGATGGCTGGCTGCTTTTTACAGACAGTAACTCAAAGGGTGACAAAAGAAACTACCCTGAACTCTAATTATCTCTCAAAAACAGCCTACTACCTGTAACCCAGGACAAAGAATCTGACAAATATTGTATATTGCACAATTTAAGCATGGCACAGGGACAAATAGTAGCTGCCCTAAACATTTTGGTAGTGCTCAGCTCTGACCATATCCTGGCTCAATTAAGCCAGGATTTTGAGATGAGTGGAGACCCGCTGCATCATGAGAGCTTGTCTGACCTTCCAGTCAACATAATTGAGTACTCCATCATTTGTATGCAAGGCCTCAAGCAAAGAGGGAACCTATACTAAATGATGGCCTACATCGTAGTCACAAACATTGGTTTCCTCCACCCCGGTCCCTAGTCCAGTTCACCATGTGCATAAAATACTGTTTGGAGGAGATATTGAGATGAACCCAGGCCCCCCTTATAATAACACTCACATCACCGCCTTTAACAACTCTGCATGGGATACAGGAAAAAGTCTAAGAATTACCCATATTAATATTAATAGTCTAAGGCCTAAAATCCATGAGCTGGAAGCCTGGGTGAGTCTGTATGCACCAGATATTATTGCCATTAGTGAAACATGGCTCAAACCTCACATACAGGACCACGAGGTTAACCTAAATGGTTATGTGTTCTTTAGAAAGGACAGGCTAAAGAAAAAGGGATGGGGTGCTAATCTATGCAAAATCAGCTCTTAATGCTTCACCTATCCCAATGCATAACATTAGCCACTGTGATTGTGAAGCTGTATTTTTAAGACTCCTTCTCGGGGGGACTAAGCCACTAATTATTGGGTCACTGTATAACTCCCAAAACAGCGTCAGGATCCCTAAATGTCCCATTAGGCATACTACCCTCACTCCCCAAGGAGAAAAAGGTAATCCTGGGGGACTTCAATATACACTGGGGCCCCAAAACCAATGCTGGTAGGCTGCTGGTTAACTAGAATCTGCAGCTTATCCAGTAGGTGGGCAAATGTGCAGACTGGGTGGGCCAAGTGGTCCTTATCTGCCGTCAAAGTCTATTTCTATGCTGACCTCAAGACCTCCCTACAAGAGGCAAATCTGGCCCAAAATATACAAGAACCAACCAGACTTAATATGAAAACCAACAACCATACCACACCGGACTGGGTTCTAGTCACTAATCCAAGCAGAACCAAGCTGGCTGGCACTTTAGCGGACTCTTTAAGTGATCACTCTCCAACATACTGTGTATGGAAAAATGACTTCCCCACACAGCCCCCCAGGATATTCTGGACCCTTGATCACTCAAAATTTGACCAGGGTTCCTTCCTAGCCTCCCCGAAAGAAGTTGACTGGCTGCAAGTAAAAATAGCTCCTAACATAGATGCAGCCCTAGACTATTTCACAAATAATTTCTTGTCAGTAGTCAATAGACATGCCCCTCTTAAGCAGCTCAGGGTGAAAGGACAAGAAGCCAGATGGATCTCACAGAACCTAAGAAAACTCATGAGGGATAGAGACAGAGCATGGAGCACTTTCAAATCCTCAGGTCAAATGGTGGTCTGGCAGAAATTTCGAGAACTCAGAAATAAATGTAAAGCGGAGTTAAAGAAAGCAAATAAAAAGTATTTAACCGACAACCAGAGGAAGAACCTATCTGATCCAAAAAAATTCTGGGGACAAATCAATGCTCTCATAAAGGGGAGCAACAAGCAAAGAGGAGGGGATATAGTAGTAAACAGAGTGCGTCATATAGACCCCAAAGATGCCTCAGAGGAATTATACAAGTTTTTTTACAGATCTAGATAAATTCAGGTCTCACTCCCCAGGACCACCCCATCTACCCCAAGTCCCTTGCAGAACCAACCCTAATGTCCCCAACTTTCATCTCAAACTTGTCTCGAGATCAGAGGCCCTTAACTTACTCAAAGGGATCAAAATGCAGGGTACAGCTGGGTATGATAAACTAGAACCCAAGCTGTTAAACATGGCAGCCTCAGTCATTGTCACCTCTGTCACATGGTTATTCAACTGTTCCCTCCTTGAAGGGAAGGTCCCAGAGCTCTGGAAAGTGGCCCTGGTCTCACCCATCCACAAAGATGGGGCACAAGATCTGGTTGAGAACTATCGGCCAATATCCCTCCTGTCCACACTAAGTAAAGTTCCGGAGAGGGTAGTGTACAACCAGGTGGTGGATTACCAAGAGTGGCACAATCTGTTCACTGCCCAACAACATGGGTTCCAAAAGAACCATGGCACAGATACAGCCATAGTAAGCCTTACCACGGATATACTGTCAGCATTGGATAGGGGCATGTGCACTGGTGCAGTCTTCATTGATCTCACTAAGGCATTTGACCTGGTTGATCACCAACTGCTCCTTGCTAAGTTGAAGCAGGTTGGGCTGGACAACCTGGCAGTAAAATGGTTCACCAACTATCTCCAGGGAAGGTCCCAGCTAGTCAGATGGCAGAATGCCACCTCGGGTAATCATCAGATACTAGAAGGTGTACCCCAGGGATCTATCCTGGAACCCCTGCTTTTTATAAATGATATGCCCTCATACTGTGAAGAAGTCGGGCACATCCTGTATGCTGATGATGCAGTGTTATACAGGTCCACTGGAGATCCCAACACCTTGAACAAACTACTTTCAAAGGATCTGCTGTTGCTTGAAGGTTGGCTGTCTCAAAATATGCTTGTTGTCAATGATAAGAAAATGAAGGCCATGGTATTTGGTCCTAAAAGCTTGGGACTGGATAGATCCCATTTACTGTCACTCTCCCTCTTCACTGGAGCAAAGGTGGAGGTAGCAGAGGTATTAAAGTACCTAGGTGTCACCACTGACCAGGACTGCCCATTCAAGGCCCACATTGATGTGCTCATGAGGACCATGAACCAGAAGCTAGGCCTTTTATATCATCTAAATCAGTACCCAACGCTGGACACCCAGTGAAATGTGGCAGAAGGCATCCTTCTGCCCACCCTGTTCTATGGCTCTTCCATACTTCTCTCAGTGAGAAATACTGAGAAACACAAGATAAAAACCCATTACCACAGAACAGGTAGATTTGTGGCAGGTGTCCACTTCAGAGAACACCACTGTCTGACCCTTCAAGCATTGAACTGGCCCACCCTGGAAGGTAAATTAAAATACCCCTCTCTCTGCTTGGCCTACAAGATCAGACTACCCAATGCTCCCCCCCCCCCCGAGCTTAGCTGATATGCTGTTAGCTAAAACAAATGGTAGAACACTTAGGTCTTCTGATTGAAACCTTCTAATGATACCTAAAACTAAAACTGCACATGGGTCTAGGGCTTTTTCAGCTCTCATTACCCCTCTCTGGAATGTTCTCCCATCTAATTTTCAGGACTACAATCCATTAGGGGGATTCAAAAGTTCCACAGCCCACCTCGGAGCACTGGAACTCGCGTAAGCCTGTCCTCAACCACCGGAAAGCGCCTGGAGTCCATTGGTACTCAGCCTGAACGCCGCTCACTGGCTGCTGCTTTTATGGCTCTGGCTACGATTGCCCACACGAGGGAACTCCGCTCCCAATGCCATTTGGACTTGTTCTCTGCTCTCATTTACTGTGTGCTGTGAATTTTTCCTATAATTGACCACGCGGAGAGCGTGCCGTTTAACTTTTGCCCGCATTGTTAACTATTATTGAATGTATTTGTTTGGCCTTATACTGCATTGCTAAATCCCATTCTAAATACTTGTTTGACCATTTACCATTGTATTGCTAAAGATCATTATAATTGCTGTTTGGCTTTATAATTTGGTACTTTGCTGCACTCTCCACTGTATTCTTCTAAATGTCTCCCTCAGCTACCCTTTCCTGACTTTCTTGTCTTCGCTACTCTCTTCACCCTCCCCCTCGCTGAAACTTAATCCCCTCTCAGACCATAACCGGGCAAACGGCGCCGTTGATAACTGCTCAGCTGTTAATCTTTGCCTGCACCCCGGCCTTCTCCATCTGCTCCTTTTCTGCTAACCTAACACCCCTGCCCCCTTGATCTAATCTTTTGTGTCCCTTAAAACCCTTTTGTCCCCTAGTGCTATTTCTAATCTGCCTTCTCTGCTCCTTTCAGCTCTGATTAAGCCCCTGACTGGGCGCTCACCTCCTCATACACGGCCACGGCTGGAAAAGCCAGCTGGCTGTGTGCCACTCCACAGCCCGCCTCGGAGCACTGGAACTCGGGTAAGCCTATCCTCCACCACCAGGAAAAGCGCTGGAGCCCGATTGGGTAATTAGCCTGGGAATGCCACTCTATTGGCTGCCGCTTTTACGACTCTGGCTGCGATTAGCCACACGAGGGAACTCCGCTCCCAAGACCATTTGGACTTGTTCTCTGCTCTCATTTACTGTGTGCTGTGAATTTTCTTTCCACACCACCCGCCCCGACCCTGGCCTCTATTAAATGCTCTTCCATGAGCACTGTGCCCACCTCTTTCTCATCTCTCGGTTCGAACTCCTTTTGCCATGCCTATCCCACTAGTTATCTACCCTGACTTCTTCCTCTCTTAAAGAGTCATACTTGTTTTTTGACTACTTCGTGCAGGACGCTCATACCTGAAGTGAGCCTCTCTCTTAAAATGCCTTTTTCAGCTTCCATTCTGCTTAGTTGCCTCATATTTTTTTCACTTGCCTCTTCTAATTTTCTGGCTACCAATTTAAAACAGGGCCAAAACTCCCCATCTAATGCCCCCCATGGACTGCTCTCTCTTAATAACTCAGGGCATTTCATAGCAAGGAGCACTTCCCCATGGCTGTGCCCCTTCCCACACCATGACCTGATGAAAGTATTCACGTGCACAGCTTTGAATCTATCAGCCTCAACCATCATCTATATCACAGCTCTCTCTCAAAATGTATTAATGCCCACGATAATGCCACTACTAAACAGACACCCACCAGACAACGCAACAAGTGGGTACTTAGCAGACTAAGCCAGTACCTCAAGAAACTAACCCTGCTTCTTCTGCTCTGCTCTGGTAACACTGAATTAAACCCAGGCCTTTCTGTCCCTCTGGACTCCCCTGCAGATCTCTCAAATCATAAAGGCATCAGCTTCCTTCACATCAACGTATGCAGCTTATTGAAGAAGCTGGATATTATTCAGGCCTGGGCCCTGCGCGCATCTCCTGATTTTTTTTTTAAATCAGAATCCTGGCTCTCGCCCTCAACCCCTGACAAATCCATTAATACAGCAGTCTACAACATTTACCGCTGCGACAGACTAACTAGAGGAGGCAGGGTAGTAATCTATGTCAAATGCAAATACTCTGTCTCAGTCATAGATTGCACTTCAAAGAGCAAGGAATTTGAATGCTTGGCACTCAAACTAGCTATCTCCACTGACAAAACCCTCCTTATTGCAGCTTGCTATCGACCTCCTTCAGGTGGCATGGCCATCTTGCAGCACCTCCAAAAGCTAACTTGATTCATCTAACTCCGAATGTATATTAATTGAGGACCTCAATCTTAATTGGAATGACGTAAGCTCCAAGAAATTAAAGGATCTGTGTGATGCTAATGGTCTGTCTCAAATAACACCTGCACCTACTAGGCCCAACAGAAAGTACCCTGACCGTAGCTCCCTCTTGGACCTTATGTAGTAAACAAGCCTCATAATTTCTCACACAGCGGAGTACTCTTCAACGACATAAGTGACAACTGCGCAATAGCCTGCATTAGACACTCTCCCCAAATAAAACTGGCCCCCAAATTCCTACTGAAAAGATGCCTGAAGAATTTCTGCCAGACCACCTTCTTGAAAGATCGAAGCAACATTAGGTGGCAGGACTTCTACCTAGCCCCAGCAATTAGTAAGGCTTTTAATATCTTACACAGCCTATTAACAGGGCGAATCGACACACACTCCCCCCTTCGACTGATCAGGTCAAAAAAAGAGATCCCCTGGATGGTTTTCTCCTAGCCTGAAGAAAGCGCTCAGAGAAAGGGACTCCTGTTGGAAAAGAGTGAGGAAATCTCAACTGAAGTATGATTGGCTTGCTTTACGCATCTCCAGAAATGCCTGCACTAAATTAATTAGGTCCGTAAAAGCCAGGTCCTTCCAGGCAAAACTTGAAAACAAAAACAACACTGCCAAATTCTGGAGTATTCTTAAGGAAATTGAAGGTCAACATTCGGCCGCCTCTCTCCCAGCCAGAATCGTGACAAACGGAGTTACATATACAGATAGAGCTGCTATTTTAGAACAGTTCAATGATCATTTCTCTACGGCAGGACTTGCCTTCGATACCTCGCCCGTCAGTAAGCTTAGCCATGTGGGTGATAGCTCAATTAACTTAAATGCTATCCCTTACCCTTATCAACCAAACCCTCCCATATTCAGCTTTTCCACAATTTCGTTTAAGCAAGTAGAGGACCTCCTTTTGGCATTGGACACAAACAAAGCGCCAGCGTGGATACCATCGCACCATTCTTCCTAAAGCTTGGCTACTTCTACTTGACCGCCCCTATCACTGACTTATTTAACACCTCGAGTCAGGGTGAATTACCTGCGACATGGAAGACTGCCCATATTCTACCTCTTTTTAAGTCAGGGGACCCTTGTGAACTGAATAATTACTGGCCTATTTCTATACTCTCCACTCTCTCAAAAGTCCTGGAAAAGATTGTCAATACTCAAATCAGAGATCACTTGGGCCAGCACAATCTCGTAAACCCTGCCCAGTCTGGGTTTCGGGCAAAACACAGCACCACTTCTGCTCTTGCAAAAGTTAACTACCGACTGGCAAATTGCCCTAGACTCTAAAAAACATGTAGTTGCTCTATTTCTCAACCTCAGCAAGGCTTTCGACACTGTGGATCATAACATCATGCTTACATCACTGAGAAATATCAGCCTAGATAACTCTGCCATCAACTGGTTCACTAGTTACCTTTCTAACAGATTGTAGCAAGTTAAATCAGCAGGCGACCTGTCTCCACAGAAATCCCTATTGCGAGGGGTCCCCCAAGGCTCCATACTGGGACCTATTCTATTTGCCATTTACATCAACAACTTGGACACTCACCTGCAAGTAGCTAACATGCATCTATTTGCTGATGACACTGTACTCTATGCCTCAAATTCCTCACTTCTCATGGCCTACAAAGACCTACAACGAGACTTTACCTCCTTACAACATAGTCTCATCAAGCATAAACTCCTTCTCAATGCCAAAAAGACTAAATCTATGATTCTCTCTCCAAAAGCAGCCTCTGGTTCCACACACATCCCACTGCTACTAACGCTCATGGGTGAACCGCTGGACTCAGTAGATACCTTTAAATACCTAGGGTTCTGGCTGGACAACAAACTTAACTTTCTATGCCACCTAAATGAAGTCTTGAAAAAGCTAAGACAGCGACTCGGCCTATTCTATAGTATTAAACATCTGCTTACCACAGAATCTAGAAAGAGACTAGTACAAACCACCTTCCTACCTGTACTCGATTATGCAGATTTCCTCTACAATCATTGCCCTCTCACAGTGCTAAATAAACTTGACACCCTTTACCACCGAGCCCTGAGATTCATCTTTAACCTGCCTTTTCGCACCCATTGTCTTCTGTACCAAATGGCGGGATGGCCCTCACTTTCAACGAGGAGAAAAAGAAATGCACTCATTTGGTTCTATAGAGTTCTCACAGACAAGCTCCCTGCATGTATTTCTAGCCTGTTCAAACATGCCTATGGCTCCTATGGTCTCAGATGTTGTGCAACTCTTTGCTTCCAAGTGCCCAGAATGAAAACTAACCTTGGACTGTCCATAATTAACTCTGCACTCTCTTCACTCTGGAACACTATGCAAAGCACGATCAAGCTTACTTCACTGCTGAGCCTTCTCTCCTTCAAAGCCCTGCTAGTTGAGTATTTGCGGGAACCCTGTAGCTGCTATAGGTAATCTGCCCTTTCAATTACCGACGTCTCTGCTCTAATAATTGTTAGTATGTCTTCTTCCTTCTTCCCTAGGGATTTCTAGTACACACACTCCCTCCCCCACACCATGGCTCTTACTCCCTCTTTCTGCCTTCACATATCCACTTGCAGGCCCCAGCCTGTTTACAGTTTTCTACCTTACCTTTCCCTTTACCCTATTTGATATTGTTTTTTGTAAATGTCTAATTGGGAGTTCCTTTGACAGACTCAAGTATTTTGCATCTGACCTTGTACCGTAATCTGCTGATGTTACAATTTTTGTATTACTATGTCTACATATCATACTGTTCCTTGTCCAGGACCACTGTGAAAATGAGTTTGCTCAATGGTGTTGATGCCTGGTTAAACAAAGTTTGATTTGCTTTGATTTTGAAAAGGGGGCTTAAGACCTACCTGTCAGAGACCAGCCAAAGCACTTGTAATAGCTGAGGTCTCTACTGAAATGGACCACAATTTATCAACTGTACCCTTTGAGTGGCTGAACTGTATGTATTTACCTGAGTGTTATTAACAAAAGTTGTATAATGTTGAGTGAACCTTAGTATGAGACTGCAAATTCCTGCCTATTCTATGTACTGGTCATGTCTATATATGCTGCTGTTACATCTGTATATGCAGCTTTATCTGTTATTTCTTAAGTCTGTAATTTTTGCACTATTTGTAATAAACTCCAGGTTGCCCCTGAAAAAGGGACCTTCACTGGGCTCAGTGGGCTTAACCCAGTCAACAAAATTAAAATAAAATAAAACAAATAAGAATCCCAACCTGGTATGGAAAATCTAGTTACTGCTTCCTTGTGGATTTACTGGGGTACCCCTCCAGAAGTGCAAACCTAGCATAGCCCACAGCAAAGGTTCTCTCCTCGGGACCTGGGTTTGGTAAAGGTCTGTTTGCGTCTTGTACATACTTTGTGTTTACTGCTTTGTACCTCCACACCTCTCTTTTCCCCCAGACAGAAAAAGTATGGGATGTGTGCTTACTAATTAAATAAGTGGTCGGTATGGGGGAGGGGGAGGAGGGGGTTACATTATTGTTCGTTATTTCTGGTTAATTTTACCACTTACCTAACTGTTTTGAGTAAATGTTCCTATTTGTTGAGCTGCACTGCTCAGAAATGGAAACGCTTTAACTTTCCATTTCAGCCTATGTCCTTTCACACTAATTAATCACTTCATGTACAGGAAGCTGTAATTTGACCTTTGGTACAGCTTTGTTTAAGGTAAGAAACTTTCTTTTACTACTGGGTTCTTACTTTTAGGATATTTTAACTGTTTTTCAGAATCATTTTTCATTTATTGCTAGGATCTCTCTAAACTGGCATAGCAGCAAGTCCTAGGTGGAAGACTAGGTTTGCTGGCCAATGCACCTAGCTTCACCTGAGCTCTTTCCTTCTAGGTTGCTTGAAAGAACAGAGCAAAAGAACTATACCAGAACAAGAGAAAGGATTAAGGCTTCTTTGGGCTAGGCAGATTTACTGTGTGTTATTTTTATTTTTTTACTCACAGGGATTGTTACTGTGTGTTGCTAACATTTTATTACTTAATTTTTCTCTTATTCAAATTGCTGTTGCTGGGTATACCTTCTGCTGCATTATTACAGGGTGTGCCTACAGGTGTGAGCTAACAGATTACTACTGTAATCTTCTGATTTAAATTATTTTTTGCAAGGTATATCTTCTGTTACTGCTTTATTTTTCTCTGTTCAAAGTGTTTCTTATAGGGTATATCTTCTGTGAAATTATTACAGGTGGTGCTTTACAGATTTTATAGTTTCATCTATCATTAGGATAAGCTTTCAGGGCTACTGCATTTGTTGCTGGCTGATTGTTTCTGTTCTTACCTCCTCGTTTCTTTCATCCGTGGTTCTTTTTTTTTGGCAGGGGAAGGGCCCAGCCACCCACCCCCATCCCCAACCACCCCACACTACACTCTTTTTATAGGGTAGCACAGTTGTGACATTTCCTGTGGCAAAACAGGAAGGGGCAGATCAGTGGGGTATTCACAAGGTGACGTCATTTACAGGGGCACTAGTAATTTAACTTGTTATAACAAGTTATACAAAAACAAACAAAACACAAAATCAAACTTTTGCTTTCATTTTCTTCCTTCTAATAACGCTGACCAGGTTATAAACCCAGCAACTTATCTGGAATGGATATCATTAACTGCAGGTACTGTGGAACACTTTTCAGAAGGGCAGTTTTACAGGATTTAGGACACTGTCCTACATGCTGAGCCATTGGAGATCAAAGGGCTCAGCTCCAGGCAGCATGGGCAGAGATTGCACACCTCAAATTTCATATTCAAGAGGGACTATATTAGAAGAATCACCTGCTATTTTCCCAACATCCACCAGAAGCACCTCGACAGCAGAGAGTAGTTGGTCCGGGAAGTTGGTAGCTGGTTAGGAGGGGCAAATCGGGTGCCCCATCACTCAGTGCTCTCCAACATATTACCTCCAAAAACCATATAAAAACTACAAACAGGTATCTGCCTGTACTGCCGAAATCGAACAAAGCGGCAGAGGACACTGCAGAGCAGAACACTGCAGCACAGGAGCTAGCACAACAAAACTCACCCAAAACAGGAACCAAAACAAAAAAGGCAAAAAAGGAAATCCAAAAAACCTCTGATCATACGAGACTCCACGATTCGGGGAGTTGATACCTATCTCCAGCCGGGGTAATGGTCAGATGTCTCCCAGGTACATCAACGTGGAAAGACACTTACCGCATTGCTAAAATTGTTCAGAAAGCAGGAAAAAACATTGACGTCCTGGTACGCATAGGGACTAATGATCTCTCCAGCCACAGTTGTGGAGACCAAGGAACACCTGACCAGGCTGGGTGACAAACTATCATCCATTTCATCCGGTATCTCCTTCTCTGAGGTCCTGCCAGTTTGGGAGAGGGGGCAGATGGATGGAAGGTCAGAGAAGGCGAGATAGGGGAGCTAAACATGTGGCTCAAGGGCTGGTGCCAGAAGAAAGGACACAAATTTGTAGAGAACTGGCAACAGTTTCGGGAGCAAAAGTTCTTTAAATTTGAAGGACTGCATCTGACTAAGGAGGGAGTCAGTGCAATGGGGCAAAAGTTTGACGTCTTTGCAGAATATTTAAACTAGCAAATGGGGAGAGGGGTGCAGCACCCCATATGTCAAATGGGAAGAACACTCCTCCCCCCTCAGCTAGTGGTCAAACAGGAGTTCAGCATGTTTGCAGTTCATTTGCATCACCAGGTAAAGCAAAAGATCTGGCTCCCCATATAATGCACATGGGAAACGCCAGACCTCACCCAACAGCTAACACACCAAAATCTGGCCAATGGAAAATCATGTACACAAATGCTCGCAGTCTGGGAAACAAGATCCCAGACCTGCAGGCAATAATGACAGAGGCTAAACTGGACATAGTACCAATTAACGAGATATGCTTTACCAGTAACCACACTTGGGAGACTTCAGTACCTGGCTATATACTGTTCAGAAGAGACCGAGGTGCAAAAAGGGGCGGGGTGGAGTGGCCCTGTATGTCAATGAAAATATCAAAACTACAGAAATTCAGAATATACAAAAGGAGCAAAAGAACTGTGGGTCACCCTGGAAACAGGAAATGGGACAGCCATATGAACTGGAGTTGTCTACAGGCCCCCAGACCAGGGGGAGGACACAGACACATTACTGTTAGAAGATACACAAAACATGATAACAAAAGGGGAGGTTCTGATAATGGAAGACTTCAACATGCCAGCTACAGATTGGTCAATACCAGCAGGAACATCTGCCAGAACTAGACACATGGTGGATTCAATACAGTGGGAGGGCCTCAAACAATTGGTACGACAACCCACAAGAGACAAGGCTATCCTAGATCTAGTACTGACTAACAGGGAAAGGATCACAGATCTCCAGGTAGAAGGTCACCTGGGTGCCAGCGACCATCACATGGTATGGTTCAGTTTGGCTACTACAACTAAATCATCCCATTCCAAGGCAAAAATATGAGACTTCAGAGGAGTTGACTTTGATAAGATGACCAACAGAATTAAGCTAGCCCTAGCAAAAAGAAATCCAGGTGAGGGGGGTACAGGCAAAGTGGGCAAGCATTAAGGATGCAATACTTGCAGTAACATCCCATTGTGTTAGAGAGAAAAGGAAGTGCAAAAGAAGAAGGAAACCACTTTGGTTCTCAAAAACAGTAGCAGAAAAGGTCAGAGCCAAAAGGCTGGCATTTAGGAAATATAAGGGAACACAGCAGGATGAAGACAGGGAGGCATACCAAATTTCTCTAAGGGAAGCAGGGAAGGCAGTAAGGGAGTCAAAGGCCAAAACTGTTAAAGCACTAGTACAAACAGTAAAAGAAGGTGACAAGACTTTCTATAGATACATTAGTGAAAGAAGAAAGCCCAGAGGGGGTATTGCTAAGATCAAATGAGATAAGGGTGTGTAGGGGGAGGAGGACCATGTAAAAGCATCTATCCTAAAGGGATACTTCTGCTCAGTATTTACTGAAGAGAAGGTAGGGAAGGGCCCACAGCTCAGCACCATGGACAAAGGGGGGAGGGAGGGAGGTGTGCACTAGTCCCTTCACAAAAGAAAGGGTCCTACAAGAGCTCGATAAGCTCAGGGTGGACAAGGCAATGGGACCTGATGGCCTACATCCCAGGGTACTAAAGGAGCTATGGGTGGAACTAACAGAGACATTATCAGAACTGTTTAGTGAGTCTCTGAGCACAGGAGAGGTCCCAGAAGAATGGAGAAGAGCCCATGTGATCCCGCTCCACAAGAGTGGTAGTAGGGAAGAGGCAGGGAACTACAGACCAGTCAGTCTTACCTCAGTAGTGGGCAAGATTATGGAGGTATTCCTTAAGGAAGGCTAGTGCAACACCTGGAATCCATAGGAGCACAGGATCCAAGACAGCATGATTTTACAAAAGGAAGGTCCTGTCAAACTGATCTCATAGATTTCTTTGACTGGGTAACCAGGGTGGTGGACCAAGGGGGAGCAGTTGATGTCGCCTACTTTGACTTCAGCAAAGCTTGCGATACTGTTCCACATAGAAGATTGATTAATAAGCTGGGTAGGCTCGGGGTGGGTCAGAAGTTGGTCAACTGGGTGGCAAACTGGTTGACGGGCAGAAAACAGAGAGTGGTGGTAAACGGTATACAGTCAGAAGAGATGCAAGTCATAAGTGGGGTACCTCAAGGATCAGTCCTGGGGCCAGTCCTCTTCATTATCTTCATCAGTGACAGTGCAGATGGACTGGAGGGTAAGGTTTGTCTGTTTGCAGATGACACCAAGATCTACAACAGAGTAGATGATCCAGATGGGGTGGGCAGAATGAGAAGAGATCTGGATAAACTAGCAAAACGGTCGGAAGACTGGCAACTGGGGTTTAATGCAAAAAAGTGCAAAATCATGCACACAGGGAAGAGAAACCCTGAAGCCACCTATAGGCTGGGAGGGGAGTTGCTGGCAGTCACTAGGGAAGAAAGAGACTTGGACATCATCATCACCGATGACCTGAAATCATCCAAGCAGACCACTAAAGCAGTAGGTAAGGCTAGGGGGATGATGGGGTGTATTAGTAGGGGTATCACAAGTTGTAAGAGGGAGGTAATAATCCTCTTGCAAGACACTGGTTAGGGTTCCATCTGGAGTACTGTGCAGTACTGAGGCCACACCTTCACAAGGACATTAACCAAATTGAGGCAGTCCAGAGAAGGGCACCAAATGGTGCAGGGACTGCACCAGAAAACATATGAGGACAGATTAACGGAGCTCAATACGTATACCCTAGAGCAAAGGAGGGAGAGGTGATATGATCGAAACATTCAAACACCTTAAGGGCATTAACAAGGTGAAATAGTCTAACATGTTTCAATATAAGAAAAATAGCAGGACAAGAGATGACATGCATGAGATTAGAGGGGGGCCAATTAAGGGGGAATGTGAGGAAATTCTTTTTCACAGAAAGGGTGGTGGATGCATGGAATGGCCTACCTCAAGAAGTGGTGGCTATGAGTACAGTGCAGGGCTTCAAACAGGCATGGGATAGGCATAAGGGAGCAATACAAATGAGTATGAATAGATAGGCCACTGACAGAGCAAAGGCCGATGGCACATTTATAAGGTAGAAAAAGAAATGGGCAGACTGGATGGGCCTTGCGGTCCTTATTTGCCGACAACTTCTATGTTTCTATTCACAAGCTTGAAATATTTGATAAGTTGTTTTTAGCTCCTAGTCAACACAGACTGCCAAGAGCTCAGTTGAAACTGCCTGTGATCAGTTCACAACTTTAGTTTTTTTAATGAGTTCTGCATTATTTTGCCCCAAAAAACACAAAATAAAAAGGCAAATAAATTAAAAGTCATTATGGCTTGTCAGTCTGTCTCCATGAAAGCAAAAAAATAATAGAAAAGGCTCTGAGGGAGTTCCCAATGATGGTGAAAAGCACGCATAAGAATGTTCTATCACCTCATGTTCAATAGCAGCAACAAAAAATGTAAATGGTGACAAGAAAAGAAGATAAAGCTGCTCTGCCATCTGAAAGGCATGGTGAAGACGGATCAGATACCAGGGTGTCTGAAAGGGGGAACCCGGAATCCGCTGATGGCAAAAATATAAATCAAAGCGCCTCTGAGCAGACACTGGAACTGGTGCCTGCCAAAAAGAAATCTGAAGAAAAAAATTACACTGCCACTCCTCCTGAATGGAGAAAGGGGCAGGCAAGTGTTAAAGAGAAAATGCCCTCATCAGAGGGCATATAAAACACGCGGCAATATTTCAAAACCATCCTGGCTCGGGTTCCAACCTATCTGACTGTGAAGGAGGAAGAAGAAGAGTACTATGTACAAGAGGAAGCAGATGATCCCATGATATCAGAGGGCACACCTGAGTAAGGTTTTGGCTCTTCTCATGGGCATAATGAAGACTATACTTCATTTTCCTCATTTGTCAGACATATGCTTGATACTCTCAACATCCACCCTTAGGAAACTGAGGAGAATAAAGAGGCTGCTGAATTTATGAACATGATGGTATGATTCCCTCTGCAGGTTGCTAGCCCCCATATGTAAGTCCCTTCAGACGGTCATATCAAAAGTTATGTCTGCACCTACTTCAGCTGCAGTCACTGACAAAAAGATTTATAGAAAGTATCAGGTGGACAGACAGGATGTAGAATTCCTGTATGCCCATCCTGATCAACAACCCATAGTCCAGAGTGCTGCTTATAAGATAGCAAAAGTCACTTTATCTTCACAGCTTTCAAAAAAGGACTCCAAAAAATTGGATGTTATGGCCATGAAGGTGTTTTTTTATTTTAAAAAGTAATCAGAATTACAACCCTTTGAGTCAGGGACTCATTTACAAAGGCCCCTCGTCAGGAAGGCAAATACATTAATAGCAAGCAACAGAAAACAAAGTAAATGAGCTCAAATAAAAGCAAACAGTAAAACAATAAAAGGTATATACTACAGATTCCCTGCTCGTTTGATTGGCAGCTTGCTCAGCAAATAAAGTGCAGTACCATAAAGCATCATGGAACACAATTCTGGCACTTGCTGATAGAGCAGACAGTGATCTGGTGCAGGTTTTGATTGCCACTGCAAGATTGGTCCTGGGCATCACTAAATACTATTTCCACACTGCTGTGGATACTAATGACATGGCAGCTAAAGTTCTAGCTCATGCAGTGTCCTTAAGAAGATTCTTCTGATTAAGGACTACCATCCTTCCCTGGATACCCAAACCAAAGCCATGGATTTCTCCTCTGAGGGGAAATTCACTTTTTAGTGACCAAACTGATGCATTGACATATATTTTACAGCTCATGTTGTCTTTCCTGGTGAAACCTTCTCAAATAAATATATGAATACAATGCAACTTACAGGAATAACAATTAGAAGGAAAAGCCTTCTACCTCCTATAGGTCCTATGGAAGGGGAGGCAGAGGCAGAAGTTACTTCCCAAGAGTCTGTACCCCATATGCCCCCTTTTAGTATGAGCCACAAAGGAGATACTGCAGTGGCAGGAGCAGAAGGGGTGCAAAGCGTACTGCTGCTGCAGCACCAGCACACAAGCCCCAACCAAAGTAAAACCCCTGAGAATTCTGCCCAGGTTGCCCATCCATTGCTGGTGTGGAGCAAACTGGCTCGTTACCTTCAGGAATGGAGAATTATTACCTTAAACAAATGGGTTCTGGAAGTAGTGGGCCATGGACTGTCTCTGCAGTTCAAAAAATTCCCAAAACTTCAGAAACATTTTCCAGCACACTCTCCCACAGAAAGAATTCTGCTGAAATTGGAAGTAAAAAAAAAATGCTGACAGCAAAAGCTGTAGGAAAGGTCACTGCCTCTCAGTTAGGCAAGGTCCTATTCTCAAGGTACTTTCTCACCCACAAGAAAAATCAGGAGTGGTGACCCATTTTAGATTTTGGGTATCTAAACAAGCACATAAAGAAATAGAAATACAAGATGATCACACTGAGAACAGTTATACCATCTCTGAGGCCAGGACACTGTCTGGGATCACTGGATCTAAAATATGCTTATTTCCATATCCCAGTCATGCCATCACACAGAAAATAGCTCCGGTTCAAGCTAGGAAACTACCACTACATGTTCACAACTTTTCCCTTTGACCCCACCTCAGCACCAAGGGTATTCACAAAGCACTTGAGAAGACAAGGTGTGATATTTTTCCCTTCCCTAGCCTTGGGGAAAACAGAACAGGAGACAAAGTGGTCTGCACAGACTATAATGCACCTTGCAGTTTCTCAGATTCCTAATAAAGCTGTCTAAGTCCCAACTAGAACCTGTTCAATTACAGGACTTCATAGGAACAGAGCTAAACAGGGGAATGTTTTCTTTCCACAGGCCAGGGCTACAGCTCTGATAGCATCAGCAGAGTCCTTCATGACAGGTCAGCCAAGACCTGTAAGTGACTTCCTGCCAGGTTCCAAATGAGATATATCCAGTACCACTTAAGAGACAACCAGTCTTAAAGGTGGGATCCACTTTCAAAACTAGTACCAGTGACAAAAGCACTGGTAACATCACTAGAGTGGGGCAAAGAGGCCATTCACTTCTTTTTGCAGTAACCAACAAGTATCCTTACTACAGATGCCCCGCTCCTATGGTGTGATGCCTATGTAAAGGACCTCACAGTGACAGGCACATGGAGCTCACAGGAGTCACTGGAACACATCAACCTCCTGGAGCTCAGGGAAGTGTTGCTAGCAATGCAATCTTTCTCTTCGCAGCTACAGGGTCAGTCTGACCAAATCAGAACAGACAACACCAAAACAATGTATTACATAAACAAGCAGGGAGAGGCAAGATTCTCAAAACTGTGTACAGAACCAATGAGGATCTAGGACCAGGCATACACCTTAGAAGTAAACATTCATGCAGTGCACTTGCCAGGCAAAGACAATGTCCTGGCAGATTCCTTAAGAATAAGAAGTCAGGGAAATCATGAATGGGCCTTGAACAGACAAGTTCTGGCCATGGTGTTCAGAAGGTGGGACACTCCCAAAACAGATCTGTTCACTTCTTGGGAAAACAGCTTCCACAGTTTGTTGCAGGCCACTATCCAGAGGGACAGTCTCAGGGGATGCCCTGGTCTTGGAATGGACAGGGAAGTTCCTGTATGCCGTCCCACCATTTCCACTCATCCAGAAAGTCCTCCTGAAACTTAGGAGGGAATCTGCAACAATTATTCTAATAGCTCCAGACTGGGTCAGAGACCAGATATTCAGTTCTGCTGACCCTGTCCAGTAAAGCTCCAATCAGCCTGCCACTGAGTCACAATCCGCTGATCCTGCCTCCTGGCAGGATAGCATTCCCAAACCTGAGATCATGGTTCTTGAGGAGCAAGAATAATCTGGTTTAAAATCTCTCAGAGGAAGTTCTGAAGGTGCTTAGAGTTTCAAGGGAAACCAGGAAAACATACTTCCTCTAAATGGAAGAGATGTTCTTATTGTTGTAACCCCAAAAGTATAATCCCAATAGAGGATGGTTGCCTACATCTTGCAATAGTTAGTGCACCTGCAGTCATTAGGCCTAAGACCATCAACATTGAAGATACACTTAGCAGCAGTGACAGCCTACATATCAGCAGGCAAGGGAAAGTCAATGGCCTCTCAACCCATCTTCAAAAGTTATTTTAAAGGCCTCAGTCACTCGTATCCATTGGTAAGGGACCCAAACCCACCATGGGATCTTAATGTCTGCCTTGCCCGGTTCATGGAGGCTCCCATCGAACCTAGGTGCACTGCTGACCTAAAGTATGTCACATGGAAAACCCTGTTAATGATTGACATGACCTCTGCTAGGGTAGTCAGTGAAGTTCGTTCTATACACAGAATCAAATTACATAATCTCCCAAAGGGATAAGGTAGTTTTTATAACCAATAGGAAGTTTCTACTTAAGGTGGTATCTGAATTTCACCTGAACCAGACAGTAACACTTCTTGTGCTTTACCCAAAACATTCTAGTCCAGCTGAGCAAAACTTGCACAGCCTTGACCTGAAACAAGTTCTGAGCATCTGTATGGATCAGACAAAATATGTCAGATCCAAAAATATTCAGCTTTTTGTTACCTATGGTGAGGCTGACAAAGGTACACCAGCTTCCAAGGGGTCTTTCTCTCACTGGATAGTTTCTTCTAATCAATTCTGCCATGAATAAGCAGGAAAAATGCCACCCAGAGGCTTAATGGTGCACTCTACTCAGGACACCTCTTCCTCTGTAGTATCCTCAAGGGACATCCCTTTATTAGACATTTGCAAAACGGTTACCTGGAAAACAGTACACACCTTCACAGAGCACTATTGTCTGGACATACAGTATAGAAGGGATGCTAGCTTTGGAACTGCTGTACCGCAGAACCTTTTTCCAAAGTAGGTTCTGGACCCGGGTATGCCCCCGTATGGTGACACCAACACAGAGAAATACACTCCTGTCAGCAAAATCAACACTTTGCTGACAGGTCACTGTGAGGAGTGCCTGAGACAGGGGCATGCTGTCTCCCAGTCCTGCACCTCCTCCCTGAGTTAACTCTGACCTGAATTAACAATTCTTTAGTCTGGGGTGCGGAGGGCAGAGCCCCTGCATGGGGGATAGAAAACAGGACCAGGAGTCTGCAAGGAATCATGCAGAGTTTTTCAAACGCCTATCCTAAATTCTAAGTTCTATTCTTATAATAGGGTGTGTCTCAGGACTATCTGTCTCTATGGAGATTGATGCATAGAGTAAAACTACAGTGAGGAATTCCTGAGAACAATCCCTGAGAAGATGCAGCATTACTGCAGTGAGTACTTTTTTTTCTTCATGACCAAGAAGTTACATTGTGTATGGGATGGGATTTCTATATTTAATTTTAAATAAAAACAAAGCAGTCCACAAGAAATTGTTACTGTACACTTACTTGCAGACCTGCTTCCAGTGGCAGAACATTAAAGAGCCAGTGATGCCTCATAAAGCACTTTAAAAAACATAATATTTAGACAAAAAGCAACTTATATTTCTCATTAGCTCTGTGTTTCTTATTCTCATTATTTGTTACTGAGGTCATATGAATGCAAACAGGATAGTGGTTCCTTGAGGGTTCATCAGCTTCTAATACATCTTCCAAACTTGGGGCCTGATATTCAAAAATGGGCAAAGCGGAGCACCAAATTTTGTGCTGCGCTTGCCCATTGGCCAGGACTCCAAGGATGCTGTAATCAGTTGGTTAGTGCAGTGGCACTATCTAGCTGCATGTAGGGGCACGACAGCGCAGTGCTAAGTCAAATACCACAACCCCATCATGGAGCACAGCACAGTGCAGGGAGTAGCGCCCCTAGACCCGATAGTGCTGGAGCCCACAGCGTGGTATTCAGCCGGCTCCATGCAAATAAGCCTATTGGGAATTCAAGGTGCAAAAGGACCTTATGAATACCCATTATGGGCTTATTTGAATGGGAAGCAGTGGCAGGTTTGCACCTCTGGGACTGGCCCTGGCCCCAATCTGTTCAGCCATCCCAGAGTGAAACAACAAGTCCCCGGTGTCCAGTGGTCCTCTCACCCTCTGAGCACTATCCCATATTGTGCTGTGTAATTCTTTGGTGCCTAGTGCCTCCCCCCGATTACCAGTCTACATATAATAATGTGTGTCCCTGCTGTCCAGCACAATATGTTTCCCTGGTGTACAGCAGTCCCCCCATCCTCCGACTGATGTCCTGTAGTTTTTGAAGATGTGCCCTGATTGTCTGCTGTCTCCCCTCCTCTGATCACTGTACTATAGTTAGTGAAGATGTGTGCTAGTGGTCTGTGGTCCCCCTTTCTCCAATTGCCATCCTGTAATTATGAAGGATGTGACCTGGTGGTCCATGTTCCCCCAGTCTCCAATCTCCAGCCCTGCAAAACGTCCAGTATGCCATGGTGGCCAGTGTGCCCTGATCCTTTGTGCCCAGCACTGGTGAATGAAAAAATGCCTTGGCACCTAGTGGTCCTTCTCATCGCCAACTTTTTATGAAAATAATGCAGAGAAATGAAGGCAAAAAAGAAATGAAACTGAAGAAAATAACTCATAGTCCCTGGTGTCTAATGGCACCTGCACCCACTGATCCCCATACCAGTGTACTCTGTCCCTGGCATCTAGTGGCCCCCTGTACCGCAGGCACCGATCACCCCGTCAGCACCAGTACCTGAAGTGCACTGCCGCGGCTGAGATACGACGAGCATCACAGCCCTCTACTCACCCCCTCTTTCATAACTACAGGACAGTAATTGTAGAAGGGGGAGGACCACGGACCACGATAGCACATCTTCAATAACTATAGGATGGTGATCGGAGAAGGGGGGGCCACAGACCACCAGGGCATATCTTCAATAACTATGGGATGGTGATCAATGGATGGAGAGGGACTGCTGGAAGCCAGGGGCACATATTATTACATATGGGACGGCTAACCCTTTTAGCTTGCACAAATGTCCCTAGTAAATATTGCACTCTGGTGCAAAACCCGGGCAAATGGGGCACAATTAGTTTGCCCACTGGGCAAAGTTTTGAATATCACGCCCCTAATGTTATAATGTTCTGCCTGTACTGTCACAGTTATTCCCATGGCAACAGACTGTGATGTCACAACACAGCATTATAATTTCATGATTTTGTGTGAATTTCTTCTGTAAAATAGAGGTGACGTATGGAAGATATATGAAATACAAACTGAGTTGTGTCTAAATATTATGTTTTTCCAAAGTTTACCTAGAGGCATCAGTGGCTCTTTAAAAGAGACATCCACCTTGGGCGGTGGTCACTCCAGGATAAAAATTTCAATTTGCAGTTCAAGACCACAGCTGGGGGATGGGAGGGCACTTGGTACACAGCCATAGTTGAATAATGGAATATCCACGAAGAAAAGTAGCATTATTAAGCAGCAGACATGTTTATTACTTCACAAACCTATTCAGACATCTTTTTCTCAAAGCATCAAATCCTTTTAAATATTCTCAAAATACACAGGTCTGTATCTTCTATCCTTACCCCATTATTTACATAATGTACAACTCCTCTTCTCTTTCTTTATTAGGTCCTGTAACCCACATTTGGGCACGTGGCAAATGAAATCCATTTGGGAGCAACTGAGGTGTACACCCATATCTCCCTCCCTTCCTGCCATCAGGGCATGGGCGGCATTGCACCCATCATTAGGGTGCCAAACAGCGGAATTTGCTGCCCCTTCTCCGAGTTCTGCCACCCCCGGAGTTAGAATATTTAGAAAGGGGGGTGTGTGGGGGCATAGCCTCCTGCAAAAAGAAAGAACAGCGACATAGAAACGTGGCACCCTAATGACCAGGCACACTGCTGCCGGTGCCCTGAATGGGTCAAACCAATGTCCCTGGGGCTCACTATTACTCAAATTTGTCTTATAGCCTTGTTTTGAGATTAACACCTTGGAATCCCTTACAGGCTTTCTGCCTGCTCAGGAATTTCCTTCTCTCCTAAGGAAATTGTTGCTCCCATGGCATACGCTTCTTCATCTTGTCAGAAAAGAGCACCTTTTGACACACAGTACTTTTCTTCTTCTCACTAAAGATACCAAGTGCATTCTTAAACTATTTAATAAGTCTCTTGGAGTAGTACTCACAGAACCTTGGCATTCTTGACAGGATCTCTATAGTCCCTGGAATGGAAAGTTCCAGGTAGAGAAAGTCTCTCAGGACAGAGAGAGAGAAAGAGAGTTACAGTAGTGTCCTGTCTCTTCAAGAGCGCTCCACAGACTGACTTTTGAAGTGTAACACACCTACATTCCAAAGTGGCTTGTGCTACTGCAGAAAGTTCCACCCACTGTGTCTGCTGCCCTCAGACTTCACCAGCTACAGAAGCTTGAATAGACATAAGCATTAAATGCCCAGTGGCACCCAGTACACTTTTAGTAACCCCAAAGTGAGGGTTTTGGGAGTTACACACTTGTATTGCTTTTACAAGAAAAAAGATAAATTCAAGTTCCATAGGAAAAACATGATCTGGGTAGTTCTGGAACTCCTAGGGCACTAGGGCATGGAACACTTGATGTAGCAACAGCTGTAGCTTACTTAAGCCATGAGGGGGTGTGGGTTATTGGGGGATTTACCATGGCTGGAGTGATTTGCTCACGAGGCACAGCTGTGGTATATCCCCCGATAACCGCCCCCCCCCCAAAGTGGCTTATTGTGATTATACCAAGGTTCATTTTATTACTATAATAAAATACAACTTTTAAAGAAGTTTGTTTGTTTTTTATTTTTAGTGTATTTATTCCTGCACTGCAGATGATTAGGATTTTTACTACCCTTTTTTATTACCCTTATTTGCTCAACAGTCAGTGATTATTAGAGGATTTACACTGGTGGTAAACTGCCAGTCCGACCATTTCATTGGCTGTTCACTTATGTCCATGGTATAATACAAATTATACAATGGGGTCTCAGAATGCTCAAACCTGATTGGCTGACTGGCACCTTTCAGCCGTGGTAAATTCTGACATTACCCATGGGAAGGGTGTCAGTCAGCTGCGTCTTGGATCCCCACTTAGAAAATCAGTCTGATTCCTCAATTTGAAAGGCGTAACTGCCATATTGAATCCCATTAAAGCGAGACACAAAAGCGGTAGTTACTAACATTCTGCAGTTTCCCCTCAGCAGCTGTACGTTAGTTTAAAGCCACACCCCCATTGAGACTTACCAAAATACAACTCCTGACCCCCTGTCTCAACTGCCACTGACTAGCTGCTCCACACTATGCCCTCTCGCTACTCAGTGCCAGCTGCCTCCATTTCAGTCACCGCTCCACAACTGAAACTTCCAACGTAATGTTTTAAAAATAGTAGAAGAAACTGATCCAAAAGCTCCGATCCTGCTGCACAAGTAAATCCAAAACAGATTAGGGCCACAGTCAGACCTTGGCTCTTTCTTCTGTCTCTCACAGCTACACAAGGCCACTGGACTCCGCAAGTAACCTGACAGGCAGCTGGTCGCACATAAATACTGGTAACCTAAAGAGGACCTTGTCACATTTCAATACGGGTCCCAGGCTATCTAGCTAGTGTTCTTTTGCTCACTAAGTTAATGAGACATACATTGTCTGCATTCAAACATGAGCAGCAAGAGTCCGGGGAAAAACATGAAACATCTTGCTCACTCTTTCATTTTTCCAGTTCGCTGATAGCTGACAAAAACTTAACTGGGGACACACTGATAAAAAACAAGCATTTGTCAATGCTGAATGTTGTCTTGCTGGCATTGGCATTGGTAGTGCAGGAGTTAGAGATGCATAGTAGGAATGGCAGTGAAGTATTGAACTGACGCTAAACCTCACCCCCAACCTGCAGAGACTAACAGACGTTGGGGTGTGCCTTTGGGTCGTCAGCTATAACGCTCATGCCATTTCACCTCACCATACCCAGTAGACACTGACAAGTGTCGTGGTGTGATTTGGGGTCTTTGGGCCTTATACTTACCCCATTCCATAAGGAAATACACTGAGATGGGTGCACACCTCGATGCCTGTCACTGGCTGCAGGTTGGGGGTGAAATGGTAGGAGCATTACAGCCGATGATCCCAAGTCACACCCCCGACACCTGTCTGTCTCTACAGAGTGGGGTGTTACAGTTGTAAACCCTAATGCCTTAGGCGTTTGTTGGTATTTTCACTCCAAATTATCAACATGGGCTTTTTGTGACCCCACCTCATAAAGAGCAGCACTATCAGTTTGTTAGCTGAAAGGTGGTTTTGCACAGCGACTGTGCCATTTGGCGCCACGGGCACGAAAACACATTTTGGGCAGGATGTGAAAATGACAACTGTATTGTTCATGAGGAGGTGTAAAAAAATGGCAACATTGAAAAACTGGAGTGAAAATATGAAAAATTGGTGAAGTCATGAGCATGCATAGAAACTGCGCAACACACGTCCGTAACCCAATTATTTTGGGGATTTTTTTTTATCACATTTTCAACACAGGCATTTTGGGACCTCCCCTCATGAACAGTGGCACTGTGATTTTGTTAATCTGTCCCAAAAGTTTATTTTCCACAGCGACCACGTCATTGTGCGCCACAGGTGCAAAAACACATTTTGGGCAGGATGTGACAAATTACAGCTTTACTGTTCATAAGGAGGTGTGAAAAATGCCAGTGTTGAAAATCTGGCATGAAAATATTGCAAATTTGAGAAGTTACAAGGGTGCGTGGAAACTGCAAAATGCATGCTTGTAACACAGTCATTTTATGGACTTTCATCACCAAATTTTCAACATAGGCAAGTAGGACCTCTGATCATGAGCAGTTTCACTGTAATTTTCTTAATCTGTCCCTAAAACTGAGTTCCCACAGCGACCATGCTATTCTGCGCCGGGAGTGCAAAAACACACTTTGGCCAGGACATGTAAAATAACAGCTGTACTGGTTAAAAGGAGGTGTGAAAAAATGCCAATATTGAAAGTCTGGAGTGAAAATATTATAAATTCACGAAGTTATGAGCGTGCGTGGAACCTGCGCAATGCACACTCGTAAAACAGTCATTTTTTGGATTTTTTTCAACCAAACTTGCAACATAGGCTTTTTGAGAGCCCACCTCATGAACAGTGGCACTGTTGTTTCGTTAATCGGTCCCAACAGGTGATTCCACGCAGTGACTGCAAAATCACCTTTCGGGACCGAATAACCCCATGGCTGTGACTGAATTCATGAGGGGTCCCAATAACACAATGTTGAAAATTTGGTGCCAAAATTCCCCAAAATGCCATTATACAGCTTGCCAGCATTTCTTCAGTTCATGGTCAGCTTTGAAGAGTGCAGATGTGTTCCTGGTCCACCGAAGATCATCCAGAGGCAAGTATGGGGTGGGGGATGTTGGGATGCAGGGCACACAGAGGGTGGGCACGGGTGGGGAAAGGGCAGGAGAGACCACAAGGGGCCATTTTCTTGTTTCACAGGGGAGAAAAATAAAAAAAGACAACGAGGGTCGGTTTTCTTTTTTTTTCAGGCGTGGCTAGGTACACTGGGGTACCACCTGCATTACGAGGAGGGAGACCACAGCCAATGGGGTTTCGGCCCCCCCCGTCAGCACAGAAAGGGGGGGAATATGATGCTGAGGCAGACTGGGCACCCCTCGGCACACAGCACAAATCGTAGGGGGGGGACATTATGCCGATGGGGAGTGAGCTCACCCGTTGGCAAATTGAATTGAGCAGGGGGACTGAAGTCGATAGATTGGGCCCCATCGGCAAAGAAAGACTTTTGGGTACATGATGCCGAGGATTGGGCACCCCTCAGCACACACAACTGAAATGGAGGGGGCATTATGCTGACGTGGTTGGTCCCCGCTGGCAAAAAGAAGTGGGTCGGGCATGCCAACAGGGGGATTGGGCACCCCTGAAGTCAGCATTGTGCGTGGCAGCACTCACTGTTGCCATGTTTACTGGAAAACATCTCCAGTAAAGGCACGTTGGGAGGCGTGTTATTGTGCCACTGCATGACGAGCTTGCCTATCATTGCAGTGGCACTTTTGTTAGATCTGGTGGCCACTTTACGTATGCCTGGTGTCAGCACCTGAACACTGGCTTATTGGGGAATGAGGGACGCACCTACTGATGCGTGCCCTGCATTTGCCCACAGTGACTGCACCTCCAAATCTGCTACTACTGCAATATGTTGGTTGGTGCGCAAGCGTGAGCCAACATAAAAAGTCTCCCATCTTGTCACCTTGTCTTTTCCTCTCTATATCGCTCCCGTTTAAACTGCCTGTCTGTTTGTCCTCCTTAACACCTCTCTGTTTCCCACTGCTTCTGTCATATACATCTCCATTATAGCTCTATATATCAGTGCTATAAAAACTAATAAAGTAACATTTCCTGTCAGCATATCTCTCAGTTGGGGGGGGAGTGTATTCTTGGAACTATATTTTGTGGCGTAATAATAAATTACAAAAAACTTGAAACTGCCAATAAACTGTGTTTTCCCCTATTTTTTTGTAACAAAAAATGCAGAAGGACATTGTATAATCACAATAAATAACTCCAGGGTGCAGGTGATGCGGGTGATGCTGGAATTCACCCACTCCTGGTATGGTTTGGTCTTGTGACCGAACCACAACAGACGTGGGTAAACCCAGCATCACTCACACCCTGTCATGATTTATTGCTTAAATACTACAATGAAATTAAGCCACAAAACACATTTGTCAATCACTGGTATGCAGAACTTGTGGACATTTGAAAAAAAAATTGGGGGGGGGGGCTTAGTATTAGTGCTCTCCTGCTTTCTGTCCCTATCCACTTGCAAGTACTCCCTATTACATACAGGCCTCTGTCCCTCTCCCTATCCTCTTGCAAGTACTCCCTGGTATCTAGTAGCAATTGCACATTCCCACAGGGCACTCAAACCCTTCACTCTGGTTCTGAGATGATGACTGACACAGCCCTCCACTCACCTTCTCAACCTGCTGCTATGTGATCACAACACAAACTGTTAAACACTGTAGTTTGCATTATTTGACACTGGATGGCAGCCAGTCAAGGAGGTCAGTGGAGGGCTGTGCTGGTTACCTTTGCAGGACTGGGAAAGGGGGTTTCCATGCTCTGAGGGGATTCACTAGACACCAGTAAGTAGATGGAAAGGAATGGGGAGAGGGAGGGGTGACACTGAACACCAGGGAGATTAGAAAAGGTTGGGGGTGTATGCCATAGGACATAAGGGATTGGGAGGGCCATCTGGCTAATGCAGATGACCTGGGTTCATGCTCCAAGCCCAGGATGCCTGGTGTAATTGCAAGGCAGGGTTCTGACATCCACCTCAGATGCCTCCAGAGGAGAGAGGGCACCTTCATCCACTGCATGACTACTCCCTGATGGCCTAAGTCAGTGTATGTTATGCAAGTAGAAATAAGTGGTCCTCTGGAGTGACCTTATAATGGCATGCACTCACTCACCTGATGTGTTTTGCAGAGGTGTCACAAGTCCAGAGTTAGGCTGGCAGGTGAGTTCCAAATGTATGGCGAGGCTCACCCACCCTTCTGATGGCCCTGATAGGTGTTGTGCCAGGTCACTCCACAGGACCATGACCTGGGAAGGGATAAGGGTGGGCTTAGTGGGAAAAATACCCCAGCAGTTCCAGAGAGATGAAGTCTTCCCCATGCTACAATAGTAGCGTGTCCTGGGCCCCACTTTATTTCGTATTTTCGACAGTGATATAAACTCCGAAACGACAAACCCAATAGTTAAATTTGCTGAGGATACTAAATTGGGAGGGGAAGTTGATTCATTTATTAATCACTTATCTCTGGTAAGTCACCTACTAAATATTGAAAAATGGTCCATCATTAACAGAATGTCCTTTCATGTGGATAAATGCGTCGTTATTCACTATGGTAAAAATAACCAAAATACTCTTATTTTTTTTTTTTTTGTTTAGCTATTTGGTCTCTGTTGCCTTCTTCCGCCAACTGGTGACGGGGACACATATGGATTTTTACGGATTTTCTCCCGACCCCCAAGGCCCCAGCACATGGCTGTGCAAGCGTATGGAGGCAAGAATCACACGCCGTGGTGCCAGCTCAGGCCCTTTCATCTCCCGATACTTTTTGTCACCCCTCTCTGCCTGCGCTACCCACCGGACCTCCACCTGGTGGGAGCGGAACTACGGTGGGGCACCAACCCACTCTCACTACCCTCTGGAGAGGAGAGCTGCCTGCCGTAATGCTCAGTCCTGCTCCGCCCTCCCCCCCCATTGTTGGCATCCCAACAACCTGAGATCGTTCTTAAATCCAGGTCGCTGGCATAGCCTAAGGTAAGATATCTAGCGACTCAACCCAAGGTGCCACCGAGCCGGCTTAAATACCCTTATTTTTTAAACAATCTACCCGTTCATACTGCTGAATCAGACTGAGATCTTGGTATTCTGGTAAATAATAAACTGACTACCACGGACCATTGTAAATCCATCACAAAAAAAAAAGCTGTGGATATGATTAAATGTATAAAGCGCTCCTTTATTTGTAGATCTGAACACTGTCTGTTACTCCTATATAGGAGTTTTTGTTCGACCTTGTTTGGATTATGCTTCACCCTTTTGGAGCCCATACCAATATACTGAAATGATCGAGAGGGTTCAGAAGAGGATCACCAAAATGAAATAAACCATACCAAGACAGACTAAAGGAGATTGGTTTATTTTCATTACTAGAGAGAAGGCATAGGGGAGCTCTAGTACATATGTACAAGACCTTCAATTCCCCTGTGTTGGGTGCCCAATGTGGGCTAAAATGACATCACGTAGATAATGAGTTATGTACTCACAATAAACAGCTTGTATTCCCATGGGCAAATACCTCTAATCACTTTTTCACTGTGTGCTCAGCTAAAACTTGGAATAAATTGCCTCAAGAGTCGATTGACAAAAATACTATCAATCAATCAGTTTTATTTTTTAAAAGCGCCTTTCCAAAGCCTTTTACAATAGATAAAACAAATGCATAAGTTAAAACAACAGCCTAAAACTAATTATTAAAATATACTTAGAAGTTAGAATAGACCAAACTAAATAAATGTGTTTTTAAAGCTAATTTAAAACTTTGGACAGTCAGGCAATTTCGCACCCGATGAGGTAGAGAATTCCACAGAGTTGGGGCCATAAAACTAAATGATCTGGCCCCTGATGTCTTTAAACATACCCTGGGAATTTCCAGCAATCCCTCATCGGTGGAGCGGAGTGGATGGGAGGTACAGCAGGGATGCAGAAGATCTTGCAGGCAGCTAGGTCTCTGATCATGGAGGGCCTTATAGGTCAGCAAACCGACCTTGAAGGTAATCCATCACTGTACAGGCAGCCAGTGCAGTTCGCAGAGGACAGGCATTATATGACTGGTCCTAGATGTACCAGTCAAAAGCCTGGCCACCGCATTCTGCACTAAATGCAAGCGGCGGATATCCATCCCCAGTAGCCCGAGGTACAAGGCGTTGCAATAGTCCAGGCGAGAGGTAACAAAGGCGTGGACCAACGTTGGAAGGTTGTTAGCAGGAACCAGATGCTTCACCTGGGCTATGTTCCTCAGATGATAAAAAGAGGTTTTGACAACAGCCGACACCTGATGTTTAAAGTCAGGCAATCATCAAATATAACGCCCAGGTTCCGCACCCAGTCTGAGGTAGCTAAATGGGTCCCTCCAAGCCAAAGACCCGAAGGTAACCCCATCGGCAAACCTGCCACCCCCCCCCCCGACGACCTGGGTCCACAACCTATGCTGGGATTTAAAAGGGGACTTGATGAACTGTTGCTATCATGTAGAACCTTGGTATAAACTGACCCACCTGTGTGGGTGGACCACCTTAATGGGCTAACATTAGCCTTCTTTTGTCCTTCCAAGGCAGTAAACCCAGTCAGTCTAGTACAATAGGGCCCTACCAACTCCTCTGACCCCTTGCTGGCTCCTTCTCTCAGACCTCAAACATCAAATGAAGTATCCTTCTCCCTGCATGAAGAACTATGGGGTCCCACCCACAGGAGACAAACTGTGGGTTACAGTTGGCATTCTATGTAGGATGTCAAGCAAAGACTGGTGGTGGGTAAGAACATCAGAGGACCCCATCAGTGTGCAGAAGGGCTTGGGGAGGTGAAAGGTGGACCTGGGCATGGGCAAAGGAGAAATAAGGGGCCAAAATAGAAGGCAAAAGGAAACAAAAGAAACAGGTCTGGGAGAGTAAGAGTAAGGATGTGCCATTAGACACCAGAGAGTGCTTGGGAGGAGGACATGCAGCCCTATGGGGAAAATTTTTAAAATGTTTCTTGCCATTCCATGGTTTCAAGCAATAAAATTCCAGGATCAATTTTTGGTTGTAGTATATTATAATTATAGCTATTATGAGAGATAATTATAGGGACTTCTGGTGATGTAATCATTGGGGCAACAGCAGCTTAGCAGAGATCCATGTGGTTAACCCTCTCAGTCCTAAGAAATCCTCTCAATAATCACAAAACCATATAAAAATACAGCATCACAATTGTCAACAGCAATCTCAGGTCATAATCAGGAAGTGGCATTTGTAATAGAGAAACCACTACAGAAATGGACTTTGAGACCACGGACCAGCAACACGGCTTTGTTACCAAGTTTACAGTAATACTGTAGGAGGGTTTTGTTTTATATCTATAAAAGAGACCTGGAATGAACTGGCATAGTCCCAAATTATTTTCAGAAAATGGGCAAGATTGTTGGAGCTCTCTCATTGGCAGAGAGCCACTACAGGGGGGTACATTAACCTTTAATAGACGCCTGCTTAAAACAAGTGCCATTTTGGGGTGCCCCATTACTGAAGGTATCCATCGGCACCTCGAATTCAGCAGCCGCCATTTTGTTGCCTCTCGCTTAGCGAGAGATGTCCCTGAGCTCAGCCAAGACCAGTCCAGCCATGCTCATCGCTAAAAAAGTAAACAAACCGATTGTATTGCTCTTTCCAATAGTAGGAGGTAATCTGGAAAAAAAAAATGGTATTTCTGTTTCAAGTAGCAGTGGTAGCACAGCGTGTGCTAAGTGCTACTGTGGGAGTGCCTACTGCTTCAGAAAAAAACTGTCGTAACTGCTCTTCGGCCTTGTTCTCCCGATCTCGACACAGCCCTCACAGAAACTACACAGCTGAGTCAGTGTTGCTTAAATGTACCTGTCTTCGTATGATATTTTCTTTTCTTGGCAGCTCGACCTCACTCGACGTGTGATGCCTTGCTCTCCCATCCACCCTATAATATCATGTTCGTTCTAACATTCAGCTGATCGCTCCCCACGCATACAAAATTTGTTTTTTATGTAAGAAAAACAAAAACGTCTAGCACTGCTGTCAATAAATTAAACTCAGTGGGGGGGGGGGTTGCTGCTGGAAATGAATCCATACAAAATAAAGAGACACTACAACATAGAAAATAAGGTTCATCATAAGTAGCAGCACCCTCTAGTGGCATTTCCTAAAGGGACTATTTAACATAAGCTCCTGTTTTTCATATGTTAATTACTATTTTACCTGTTTTTTCCTTAGAAAATCATTTTTATAAAAAAAAAAAAAAAAATTTGAAAACCCATTTTCTAAGCGCAATAATGCCCTCCAGGGTGAGCGGTATTGGCAATACCGGACCGCCCAAGGGCTATAAGGCCCTCTGCCTGCGACGTCAGCCCTCATTACACCCCTGGCCAGTCTGGTATTGCCCAATACCGCCCACCCTGTATGGCATTATTGCTTGCTTATTACTGCTGCATATTTTTATCACTGAAGTAGCTAAGAGTACATATTTACAATCTCATATCAGAAAGATGTACCCAAAGTTTATGACAAAAAGCTATTGTTTATAAATTCAGCAAAAGCAATATCTCTAAATTACTATTTCCTATGGGTGGTAGTCTTATGATCTATAGCCCTGCCTTCTTATCTAAGTTACAAAGCAAAGTAACCTAACTAAGCTGTATGGACGTTCATATTACAGCACAGCATTCATACTGTAAAACAGTATCATAAAGCAGCATTCCTGTTAGAAAGCAATTTAACCTAAGCTAGCCTATGCCATACTATTTGCATACATGTTATAAAGCAGTTATCCCCTAAACCAATAGCCTCATTAACTTGTAGTCTTGGCTACTAAATATTGCATGAGAGGCAATCATACATGAAACAAGATCTGAACCAATTTCATACCCCTCTTGTGACCCTCTCAGCAGCCTGCAGTCAATGCCTGCTAAGATTAGTTACCAGCAGCTGTCTTGCCATGCGTCTGCTCATACTGTCCTCCCAACTGTTAAAACTCTGAGAATTTTACATTCATGGGCTATCTAAAAAGTGGTACCAACCCAACAAGAATTAGTATAGGCAAAGACATAAGTAGCAGTTTTATGGCTGCTAACAATTTTCATTGTCTAAAACCTAGAGGCAAGTAGAAAGTTGCAAAAGGTCAAAGGCAAACTGGTACTTTTTAGTTACAGAGGGGTGGATGAAAATAGGAACATGCAAAAATTCAAGAGGTAAACTAGCACTTGTTGGTACCACAAAGATTAGGAAACATGATAAAATTGCTAACTGTGGTTAGTACATGATAAAACTTTCTACTTGTGGCTAACTAAATTTCCTGTAGCTGCCTTGCAGTTAGCAATGCCTATCATTTTTCATATAGTTTGTCTTTGTAAACACTCAGCCTAGTTGCTTTTAATTCAAACTCAGGTCCATCTTTCACTGGTCCCTGCAAGTGCTTGGCCTGGCTCAATTTCACTGATACCCAGGTCCTTGGGAAAGACTTCCCTGGTATCATTGTCCCTTCATGTGGCCATTTGCCTCTGTGAAGGCAGAGTCCAGAATGGGCACAAACTAGAGGTCAATCATTGTTACAGGGTATAGCTATCTACAGTATATGGTGCAGGCAAAGGAGATGGTACACCAAGTTGTTGGGGTCTGCTCTATTCTTAAGCAATCTTAAACAGAAACAGCATTGTACAAAAGGGAAAGTGGCAAATGCACAGCCATAAAAGGGGTGATACAATGCCCATACTGTACTGTAGGTTTTGTCCCATCAGAGTGGGTGTGGAACTGGCACAACGATTCTGTTCTATAAAAGTAATAAATCAAAATGATCCCCAAAAATAGTATCCATTACAATATTAAACCGTTCAGAAAGGCTATTTTTGCTGTTACTCATTCCTTGATATTAAAAGGAAAACCTCTTTTATTCCTGGGAAGGTTGACTGTGATTTGGAGTAAAGAGAGGCACAGCATGCCTTCTTTGTAGGAGAATAGTAAATCAGATTACAAACAAGAATTATAAACAGCACATTTTTGGACTCTCTATGTTAATAACTGAGTAGAGGCCAAAGATATCAAAACATGAATGTTTCTGGCATGAAATGGAAAACTAGGGATATTGGAAAGTAAAGTCAAAATTTGGTATATTGCAGGAATATATAAATAGATTATTATTGTAAATGCAACTGGTATACTGTCAGGAGAGCATAGGAACAGCAGCGCAGTAAAATGTACACTGAGAATACAGAGTGAGTGAAAACAGCTGCATGGACATAACAGCATAGAGATGTTATAGCTCTGTCCATGTAGCTGTTTTGACTCATGCCAAATAGTTTAAGTCTGTGAGTGTATGCCACCTAATCATGCTGGCAGTGTAGCACAGAGGTCAGGGTGACAGGCTATGAATGGGCTTGTTGCACCCAGCAGACCTGGGTTCTATTCTGAGTGTTTTTTTTTTCTGTCATCGCCCCCACCAAGTTGAGTCCCCCGAGTTGCAACAGTAAATCAGTCTCCACCCTAAGCTGCGTTCCTCCCGAGCTGTAATAGTAAATCAACCCCCACCCCAAGTTGTGCCCTTGAGTTGTAATAGTAAATCAGCCCCCCAGAGTTGCGTCTCCCCTCCCCTGAGTTGTGATAATAAATTAGCCCCATCCCCAGTTGTAATAGTAAATTAGCCCCCACTCCCAGGTTGTGTCCCTCCCAAGTTGTAATCGTAAATCAGCCCCCGAGTTGTGCCCTATATGCTTTGCTGTTTTTAAACTGTCTTTGAGAGGTACAGTGCTTGGGAGGTATGGCTTTGCTGTTGGTTTTTGACTGTGCAGTTGTTGAGCACACTGCTTTTTTTCGCTTAATTTTGGTAGAACCTATGAGATCATATACCATAATATAATTCAACATACATAATTTATAAGTGTAATAATCATTATAATTCCCATAATCAGATCATAATTATAATTCTATAATTATAACTGACATTAACTGTTATAACATTATAACCATATTATAATATCATACCATATCATATCATATTATAAAACAATAATGCATGACAGGGTGTGGTATATCATCACACCACATGCACCCAGGAAGTGATGATTTTCCATGCTATACCACACCCTGGAGTGTATTATTGCTGTTATGAACTGGATCCTCATGTGTATTAGTAAAAGAAAAAAAATCTTTTAAAATGTTTTATTAGTCTTTAATTTTAATGTGTAGGTGTATGTAGAAAACAAATAGTTCATTTTTTTTTATTGTGGACAGCAGGTGGCAGTGTGCCTGCACTGGAGTCATGTGTAGGTGCCTGTTCATTTTGTGCCTAATATGCTGTTAGTTGGCTCTTGTTACGGCTGGCTTGGGAGGAGTCTGTAGCCGTGTTGTGATCAACTGGAAAAATGACTGGCTGGAATCTGACTGCAGTACAGCTCTGAAGCTGCAGCACAATCCAGTCAGTCAGTAAAAGCACTCCGCTGATCGTGCATGGCTACTGAGCTCACAGCGCAACAGTCTGCCATGGCCAACATGGCCATTGGAGATCAGTGAGCATGCATTACTTCTTCTGCAAATTTCACATGCGCACTGAGGTCATGGCGGAACAGTCTACCACACCCAAGATGGCCACCAGAGCTCAGTGCGCATGTGCAAGCTCTGGCAACCTTCTTGGGCATGATGCACTGTTCTGCTGTGAGCGCTGCAAAAGCGCAGTTGCAGCCATATTGGTTCTTGCCAGAATCTGTTACCTCTAGTCACTATTTTGGTGCTGCAGGTTGGAAGCCTGGGTCACCAGCTGTTTGAAAGACTAAAACTGAAGGCACTGTCAGACGTTTGTTCAGTGGAACTTCATTCTGTGGAAGCAGGAAGCTGAGGTGAGGAAAGTCATCGCTGGTGCAGCTGAAATTGAAGGAGCTGTCAGCTGTTGTTAATAGTGCTAGAAGGGCAAGATGGAGAGGGCAGTGTTAGTAATGTCACTGGAGTATTAGTTTCAGAGAAAAAAATACTGAATTGCTGGGGATGTTGACAGTAGCAATCTTAGAGCAAAGTAATGACGGAGCCTTGTCATAGCACTTGGTGCTTTTCTCAGATTTTCCGTCAGGGACTGTTAGAAAGTGATAAAGTGGCTGTCACCAGCGGTTGCTGTGAGTGAGAGAGTTGCTTTTAAAATTACAGTTGGTGACAGAGTTCTTTTAAAAAAAGAAGGTTTTACTTAGCTGGTGGGAGTTTTGTTCATGTGGGGTGAGTAAGTCACAGTCAGATGACTCTGTGCTGAGTGAGGAGGCTGGTGGTGGGATAGCGTGGTGGTCTCAGCAGTTGCTGTGCGTGAGACAGAATTGTTTTTCCCTTCCTGTCAGTAGGAGACAGCTGTGTAAATGGCAGTGTACTTTTAAATTTTCCCGCGAGTGACAGTTGTGTTGTTCTGGTCGAAGGGGTGTCGAAACATGAGTCTGAGGTCAGAGGAATTTCTTGGGAGTGAGGAGGCTGGTGGCTGGAGGTTTTCTGAAGCCATAATTATGTTGTAGAATATAATCACAGTTTCAAATGTCTCTCAGCCAGTCAGCTTCCTTGAATGTTTTCATCCAGTTCATAATATAATATAATATTGTATAACAATAACACAATGCCTATATAATAAAATATTTGCCCACTATACTGGATAAGGTAGCTGAACATAAACTATCCATTTAGGGTTACCCACATTACAGCGAAAACAAAAATGCCGAACAACAACATACCAGCAGCAACATATTGCAAGGCTAGATGCTGCACAGTAATCTTGACACAAGTTTGGCATGCCACAAACATAAGGGAAAAGCAGATAAAACAAACTGAAGCATTAAGGGGGGCTCCGCACTCTGCATTCCTGCTAACAAAATATAACAAACCCCAGGCTGCATAAATATTTGAGGATGGCAGTGTAACCACATGCCACCTGACCCGATCGTACACTCACCAGACGCCGAGACAGCAGAAAACATCACAACATTAAGAAAGACATACAGAAACCTGTAGTGCCAAACAACATATCATCAACCGCTTGGGCAGCAATCATTACAAACACCTGAGTCCCCATACTGGTCATCCCGACCAAACACTCATAAGCTCCAAAGCCAGATCCATTAACATTCAGTTAGCCCTTCTTCCTCCACCCTAATTTACTTGCTCTATATCCTCTGCTATAGTGTCGGAATATCATCCATTTACTATTGGGCCATGGTACAGTACATATCATAAAGGGGAGCTAACAGTACGATGTTCTGATTTCAAAATTAAGTCTAAATTTTTGGTAAACTTGTTTACTTTGTAGGGATAATTACGATTGTGGGTGACATTTATTAGGGGAGCTGTCTCCCATCTTTCAGTAGAAGATGTGCATAGGGAAACTTTAACCACCCAAATTATAACAGTTATCAACCAAAGTATAATTCCAAAAAGAAAAAAATAATAAATCTCTAGCATTTTCCCACTAGTGTCTTTCAATTGTGCAATATAAACAACTGTCTCAAGTTCTTTATGTAATATAGCTTCTGTCTTTTGATTTAAAATCTTCTTTTGTTTTTAGTTATTGAATGCATAACATAAACAATTCCACAAATAATGATGGCAACCACAAACTTATAAAAATGTCATTATACATATATATTTCACTGCACGTAAAATCTACTATACTCGACATGATATAATCAGCTAAATATAGAAAAGCCCAAGCTATAAGGAAACATCAGTCGTTAATCTATGTTCCTATGAAAACTATGTGTCGGCACGGGATAGAGCTACTTGGAATGCAGGGAACGTCAATAAGAGATAATGGGACGACACATCGTCATTTCAGGGCTTTACTGCAGTAAGGTGGCCAGATTGTGACATTGCAGTTCTTGAACAAAAGGAAGCCACATATTGTCATAAGATTTCATTTGTTGAATGGATAAATACTATATTTGTTCCATTCTATGGGTCATCACCATATAGTTTAGTCATGTGAGAACATTTGGGGGAACACTACCTTTCCAGAGTTTAAGAATACATTTAAATACGGTAATGACTGCAATTTAGATTCATTTTTGAGAGCTGGAGGTCAAGGAGAGCGGGCCTCCTTGACCCAACAGACTCCAAGATGGTTGCTTTGGTAAAGGTTTACCCTCAATTCTAGCTAAGGTGTCAAAAATATTTAGCCAGAATGAGTTCAGGTGCAGACAAAGTACCACCATGTGTTCAAGTGTGACCACTTCGTTGAGGCACCGATTGCATCTGTTAGATACAAATGAGTTCATCAAGTTTAGCCGATGAGGGGTAAAATAAACCCAATGAATCACACTGAAGTGAATTTGTTGCAAACGGACTGATCTGAGTCCTATGCTTTTTATGTCTATTACTTTCTGCCATTGGGAGACAGAGTTATTTGAATTAACCTTCTCTGTCTATTTATCTTTCAGTTGTAAAAGATAAGTTTCATCAGCTCCATTAAGCCATCAATAAATGAAGGAGATTTTCCCTCTGAGATCGGACAATGTCAGTATAGACTGGAGATCCTCCAATAGGGTATTAAATTCTGGAAAATTATTTTTTGAGATGAAGTCCCAAATTTGTAAATATGCATAAAATTGGTTATTGACTAAATTATATTGAAATATTAAGGTATCGAAATCCAACCAATGTTTATCCTGGATAAGTTGACCCATAACACACAGCCCATTATTGTACCGATTCTGAAAAGTTAAGTCCACAGTTGATGGAACAAAATTATTATTCAGATAAATGGGGGAGTGAATTGAGTCCTTAGGCTGAACTTTCAATTGTTTCCATATCTTGTTCCATATTAACACCAAAGTACTAGTACAAATTAAAAAATGTTTTATGGATTTATATCCATCTTCCGCATATAATATATGTTTAATACTATTGTATGGGGTTCAAACAGTTTCCATTAATGTGACCTGAACTGACCCAGGGTTTGGAACCACCCATGAGCAGCGGCTAAACTGGCCGCATAACAACAACTCCGGAGGCAGGGAAGTGAAAGTCCACCTTCACTGTAGACGCAGATAGTTTGGATAGTTTAAGGCAGGGCTTCTTCCCCTTCCACAGAAATTTTTTAATAATGGCTTTTAAACCTTGAAAATAATTTTCTGGTATCATAATTGGAACATTTGAAAATAAAAGTAAATATTTAGGTAGGACGTTCATTTTAATTGTATTCACTCATCCACATAGGATAAGTGGGAGGGATTGCCAGTATAACAGGTCATATTTAACTTTAGTTAATAAAGGTTCAAAGTTAAGTGTAAACGTATCTTTCATTTCTTGATCTATAGTGATGCCTAAGTATTTGATTTTGTTTACTTTTTGTATGGGACAATTAACAGTGGTGTTAAATGGATTAGAATGGCAGGAGGTTTCCATAATTTCAGATTTACTCCAATTAATTTTAAATCCTGATATTACTCTGTATTGAGGCAAAATCTGTAACAAATGAGGGTAATTATTATTATGTAAGTGATAAATATCAGGGCATCATCAGCAAACAGGCTGATCTAATGTTCTATCCCCCCAACCATAATACCGTGAAGGTCCTTGCTTTGACAAATGGTGCCAAATGTTCAACTGCAATGGCAAAAATAAGGGGTGATAACGGGGATAAATTTTGGTTTGTTTTGACCTTTGCCACCAGATTGGAGTACTGGATACCCATCCATCTACTGAATGTTGGGCCAAATCTGAAATGGAGCATAACCCTTTTGATGTAATTCCATTTGATTCTATCAAATGTTTTTCCCACATCCAACAGAAGGAGAGATAAATTGGTGTCATTATACTTATTAAGAATGTTTAACATTCCCTGTATGTTAGTCTTTAAAGTTCTGCCCTTTATGAACCCATTCTGATCAGGATGTATGATATCAGGTAGAACTGTCTCCAATCTGGTGGCAAGGACATTAGCTAAAATGTTGACATCTGAATTTATTAGTGAGATGGTTCTGTATGATCCAGGAAGAAGAGGGTCTTTGTCTTTTTTTTTTTTTTTTAAAGAGTAAAACATTGGCCTCAATAGATGAGGGTGAGAGGATGCCTGATTCATATATGTGATTAAAGAGGGTAAATAGGTGTTGTGACAGTGTAAGCACATATAGTTTATAGAAATCTACAGGAAGGCCATTGGAACTCAGGGCCTTACCAGCAGATAGTTTTCTTATAGCTTGTCTAATATCCTCCAATGTAATTGGAGGGTCTAATACTTCTTTTTGGGACTGAGACATTTTTGGGCATGATATTTTGGAAAAAAAACTATGTAATATAACTCTCTGAATCTTTTGTTCCGATTCATATCATTATTGATAACATTTATAGAATATATTATGGATGGCCCAGGAGATTCTGTAATATGACCTGTGAAGCTGGATACACTCGAAACATTGGCCTTGGTTTTTTGGGCTTTTGATCGTCATGCCAGAATTTTGTCTTGCTTTTCACGCATGGTGTAATATTTGATTCTCGTGTACATGACTTGGCAGTCCATGGTCTCAGCTGTGATTCTGTTGTACTGCTTCCTAAAAATGAAAAGTTCTTGAAGTACCGTTGGGTAATTTGTACAGGTATGAAGGTTTTTTTATGAGAAATCTGCTGTTCAAGTTCAGTAGATTTTTTTGAGTGCATTTTATTTCTTTTTTAATGGTATAAGAAGTGGCGGCTCTTCGAACAGTGGCTTTGGAAGCTTTCCACCATGAGGTGATAGTAGTGGAGTCAGTAGAATTAAACCAAAAATAGACATCAATTTCATTTTTAATGTATTTACAGAAGGCATGGTCTTTAATTAAAACTGGTTCAAGCTTGAACAAATAAATTTTTGGGGTATCTTTAAATGTGGCTGTAAAAATAATAGGGGAATGATCGGAGATGTGAATACTTTTATGATCAATTTGTGTTATCAGGGAAACAACAGATCTTGATATATTAGGAAATAAGCTAGTCTAGAATAGTTTTGATAGAGTGGGGAGAAAAGAATATTTTCTAGCCAAAGGGTGGCGATATCTCCATATATCAATTAAATCAAAGTCCTGCGTATACTGTAACGTTTTCTTGGCAGCTGATGTAAGTTTGTCTGATCGGGCAATGGATTTGTCTAATTCAGGGTTGAGAATGATGTTAAGATCCCCAGCTATAATGTAGGGGGAAGGGCAAGTGGCCATTTCTAAAATTAATTCATCAAAAAATTGAGGCGAAGTATCATTTGGGCCATAAACATTAACCAAGGTGTATTTCGTACCCTGTATAGTGGTTTCACATATGATGTAGCTGCCTGAGTCATCCAGGATAGATCTTCTAATGTTAATGTTTGAGCTTTTTTGAAACACTATAGTCACACCTCTGGAATTATGCGTGTGAGGGGGCATTAAGGCTGAAGCCCCATTTTCTAGAGTAAAAGGTAAAATCATCTTGAAGCAGGTGGGTTTCCTGCACAAAAATGCAATTCACCTTGTTTTTATCTTCATAATTTAGAATGTTTTGCCCTTTGGTTCTATCCTGTATGCCTTTGCTATTCCAAGTAAGACATTTTATATCTTTATCCATATTTGAATGGCTGATCAAAGAGTTGACCTTCTGTAATTAAGAAAATGAAAAATTCCATAATCCAAAATGTTAAATATTTGCTTGCACTTGTCAATAAGATGGAAAATCCCCAATACCCCCAACCCCATATGCCCGCTTGCCTTGACATTAGATCCTGAACAGTAAACACCCTCCTCTAGTCCCAAATGGATCCCTACAATGGTGGTCCTTATTAACCAAGTGTGTACCCATATAAAAGGTAATCCAGACATTGATTTTAATTTTTTAAGTACTTGCTGGGTACAAAAAATAATAAAATGTAGTCAACCACGTGTGTAGCCCTAGGGCAATCACATTGGGGCTGCCTGCCCCACCCCCTTTGCACCAACCAAGACACTTGAGGTCAACTGAAGCCCATGCATCACCCCCCGGAGGTGCATCCTATTAACTCTTTATCTCCTGGTGGCCATTTTGTGTCAGGTTAGCAATGTATAGTACGGACTTCATACGAAGCCATTAGAAGTAATTAGCTAAATACTGCAGAGGACTCAAGATAATATGATCAAGGGTTTCTCAGCATTTCAAAGAAAAGAAAAAGAGAAACATCAGATTCTTAATACAGTGAGCCTGTAATCCCATTAGTTGTTCAGTTATTTAGAAAAGAAGTACAATTTAGCCCACAGTGCTTAATCATGGGTAATATGTAACATATCATAATCTCATTCTTCCAATTCAAATAAACATTGTGCTGTCCCCCATCCCCATATGTCCTATTCCCTTAACCGTGAGTGATACCAGGAAAACACCGTAAACAGAGGTTTATTAAAAATATCAACTTATTTTTGCATTACATTATAACATTATAGCATTATACATACTTAGCCTGACATATAAGGTGAAATTAACAAATGTTGTATAGTTACTGAAATACGCAAAAACACATTTAGTTTTCAGACCACAATATAAGCAATGTCCGCATATCAAACTCTGTTGCTCCTGTTTTTTATCTGCAGCATTAAAACCCCAAGGTGAGGGTAAAAAATAGCCAACAGATTATGACCCTTCAATAGTGTGAGGTGTAGGGTCTACCATGGTGAATCAGTATTATGTCCAGAACTGCTAGCAATCAGGAAATGTTTCAAAAGAGGATAAGTTGGCTCAGAAATCACCTGCAAAGGGTTGTGCATAGAAGATGTGTGGAAGGCTAAGGGTCTAACAGATGGACGCTTGACACAGGCTCTGGTAGATGCAGGAATCCTGTAAGGCTCTTTATTTACAGGAACCAAAAAAACAGCAGCAAAATAAAATAAACTGATCGTTCAAACAAAATAAAACAGTATAATTAAATGCAGAACACACCGGCAGACTTCGTTCCATCCTTAACATAACAGGAGTAGCATACTCATCAGCTCCACAAGGTGTTCATGGTACAACACCCAAGCTGAATCTGAAGTGCTTCACACAATAGTCTGACATATAAAGGGAGCTAAGAAACATGATTGGTTCATTCTAGCCATCAATCATATACTTCTTTTAAAACTCATAACCACAACAGGTATGCCAGTACAATTATTAATACATCAACTCCTAATTTGATACTTATAGGGATTTCTATTCTTGCTACCTTTCCCTAAACTCACTTTGCCCCTTGGATTTAGTTTAGCAACGCTAACAGGAACCGCCCCCAGCTTTCCTGCATAAATTGAGGATGAAAGGGGCTGACTGGCTCTTAGAAAGCAGGTAAGCTGGACGGTTCTGTGACGTTTCCAACAGGAAAACGAATAATTATAGAAGTACCAGAAACCAGGATTAAAAAACCCTGTTAAACCATTCAGAAACAAGAATTACATCTCCGGGAGGTAGACAACTCACGCCTAGCCTACCTAACCCCCTTTTATAGTGTTTGGCTTTCAAGCCAGAAATGGAACAAATTAGCAGCGCGAATGTACGCATCTTCGTGGAGGAACTGGGACTACGAGAGAGGAATAGCCTTACTAACACAACAAGTAAGGTAAGCGTTTAGAGAACCAGGAAAGCTTTTCAGTGCACCAACTACTAAAGTAGCTCTAGTCTGCCAGGTTCATTTGGGCTGAAAAAGACGCCGACAGATACAGAGGCGGCAGGAGCGTCCGTTTTGAAAGGCAAAGGGGCTAACACATTAGGAACACTCAGGTACAACTGTCTAGCATTCGTTTGTCAATGCCTGTTCAAATGGGCATTTTACTTGTTTTTAAGAGGGAAGCTTTTTGTGTCTCCTGGATCTCATAATGCTGCACAATGAAATAAGGAACGAAAGAGAGTTCCCTTTTCGTTTTTTATTTGGGAAATGGACTGCAACGTATAGCGGCATAAACAAATGCCAAAATGCGACTATTGGACATTTCTACGAGGGACAAGAGGGGTTATTTTAAATAGTGTGTAAATAGATGGCCAGTCTATTACACACTATTTAGCACAATACCACATAGACAGACATACATAGACAGCATTCATACTACAAGACAATGACAAACACAGAACAATAAAGGGGGAAGGGGGAAACTACTGCCCCTACCACATACTCCTCCCCCCTTTTGAATAAACCCTTCCCTTTGTTTACTAAACACTTTCTGTTACTGTGTTTATTCTATCTCTCAGATCTCCCAGAATGGGAAGATGGAGCTACAGCCCACCCTCTCCATGTCTCCACACCGGTGTCCCTTATACGCATATCAAAACTTTTAACAAGTAAGGGGAAGACAAATGTCTTCCGAATTTTTATTCTGCATTACCCCGGGGTCTGAAGATAGATGCTCTACTATTCCATATCTTGATAGGAAGTCTGCGTTCTCATGTGTTACTCCCTTCCGGTGTTTTATTATTTTTATTTATTTATTTATTTTCTAAGAATCAGTTTACAACCTTTGAGCCAGAGGCTCGTTTCCAAAGGTACTTCGTCACATAAAGACATACATTGTGTTTTTGGTTACATAGCATAGATTTGCAAAACAATAGGCGTTCAACAGAGGCGCCACGTCACACTGTGGTCAGACAAATACAATTAGGTTACAGGATACATGTAATTGATAACAGGTGTTACACAAGTTGGTACCAAGTGAGCAATCTAGTTGATAAACACTGAAACAGCTGGCACTGGCCAGGTTAAACATAGGCACGGTGTACAGGGAAGTGGTGGTGGGGATGGCTAGGTGGAGAGCTGCCCGGGGGGCATTGTCAAGAGAAGCAGAGGTGGAGGCTATTATGAAACGATATGGTTGCAATGAAAGATTTCACTGCATAATTCGGGGAATTTTGTCTTTCATGTTGTGCAACCAACACAACGGATTATGGTCCATCCATATTTCAAACTCAGTACCCCACAAATAGAAACGAAGGGCCTCAATAGCCCACTTGATGGCTAAGCATTCCTTTTCTATAGTGGAATACTTGGCCTCTCGTTCATGTAGGTTTGGGCTTACATATATGATGGGGTGTTCTTCTTCATCAATAACCTGTGACAGCACAGCTCCAATACCTCTGTTAGAGGCATCAGTTTGTACTATAAAAGGACATGTAAAATCAGGAATATGGAGAATCGGTGAAGAGCATAATTGAGCTTTTATAGAACAAAAGGCCTCTTCACATTTAGGATTCTGTCTGGCATATTTCTTGGTTAGATCGGATAAAGGTCCAGTTATAGTTGAAAAAGAAGGAATAAAACGCAGATAGTAACCTGCTAGACCCAAGAAGGCATGGACATCCTTCTTTGTTTTTGGTCTAGGAGAACTGGCTACGACGTACACTTTACTTATTTCTGGTTTTATACACCCCTTCCCTATCAAGAAACCTAGGTATTTTGTCTCCTGCATAGCCCACAGTACACTTCTCAGGGTTTATGGTAAGACCAGAACTGGAAATAGCGGACAGGACTTCTGACAGGTGGTGTAGATGTTCTTGCCCTGTATTACTAAATATCACTACATCATCTAGGTATGCCGCACTATATGCAGCATGAGAAGCTAGAACTTTGTCCATAACCCTTTGAACGAAGGGCACCATGCTGCCCAAAAGGCATTACTGTAAATTGAAATAATCCAAGGGAGTACTAAAGGCTGTTTTATCTCTTGCTTCTTGATCTAAGGAATTTGCCAATATCCTTTGTCAAGTCGATAGTAGAAAAATATTAGGAATTTCCAAGTGATTTAATATATCATCAATATGAGGCATTGGGTAACTGTCAATCTGAAATGGCGTTAGACGCTAAAAATCCAAACATAAACGTACTCTCCCTTCTTTCTTATTTACAACAACTAATGGAAAGCTCCATTCACTGGGTGAAGGCTCAATAATCCCCATATCTTGCATTATCTGTAGTTCTTGTATTACATTTTCCCTAACTCTTTCAGGTAGGTGGTATGGTTTCTGTCAGATGGGGTTACTTTGGGACACTACAATACTATGTGTTGCATCCGTCACCTTCCCTGGTGTTCCTTTAAAGGTGTGCTTATGTGACTGTAGTATAGTTAATAATTCAGCATTTTGCTGAAGTGTTAAGTTGGGGTTTATTTTTATGTCTTTAATATTCCCTTCCATTTCCAATTGTCTGTAGGCTATATCTAGCTCACTAGTACCATCTTCTGGGTATACATACCTACATAGTTTGGGTGTTCTCTCTACCCAAAATTTGAGAAGGTTAGCATGATAAATCCGCTTTTTATTGGTCTTGTCATGTACATTGATTTCATATGTAACGGGTCCCACTTTTTGTATTACCTTATAGGGGCCCTGCCATTTCATTAACAATTTATTGTCGGAAGATGGTAATATAATAACACCTGATCCCTTTCTATGAAATCCTTCTTACCTGTCCCTTTATCATAACACATCTTTTGTGTCAACTGTTGTTTCTGGCTGTTAGCATGGGCCTGTTGGCTACACGTCTTTATTAGCTCTCTTAATTGATGTAGATATTATGGGGAACATTTGTTTTGGGCATCCTTACTTTCTTCCCACCATTCTTTTATTACATCCAAGGGCCCTCTTGGATTTCTCCCATACAATAGTTCAAATGGTGAAAAGTCAGTTGCCGCCTTGGCACCTCTCGATACACGAACATCAGATAAGGAAGGTAAATGTCCCACTGTCTACCCTCATCCTGTACGAATTTTTGAATCATTTTTTTTCATGGTTTGGTTGAAACGTTCTACCAGACCATCGGTTTGAGGGTGATATGGTGTAGTCAGTATAGCCTCAATACCCAGGGTCTGGTAGAGCCGCTTCAGAACCTGAGAGCAGAAATTCGGGCCTCGGTCAGTGAGCATTTCTTGTGGGATAACTACTCTGCTGAACATTTTTCCTAGCTCATCAGCAATTCTAGGGGCAGTGACCGTACGGAGGGGTATAGCCTCCGGATATTTGGTTGCATAGTCACATACCACTAGCATATACTGATTACCCTTGGCACTCTTTTGGACCGGACCCACAATATCCATGGCAATTCTTTGAAAGGGTGTCGAAAATAAAGGCATTACTTGCATAGGGACCTTACCTTTCTTTATGATCTTAGATACTTTCTGACTTTCTGGGCAACTTTTGCAATACTCAGCAACTTGCTCATGTATTCCAGGCCAGAAGAATCGATGTAACAATCTGTTTAAGGTCTGATCCCTCCCTAGATGTCCAGCCACGGGAATGTCATGAGCAAGGCTTATTAGGATCGGATGATACTTTTCAGGAACTAACAGTTGTTCAACAATTTCTTGAGTCCTAGGATTTGTTCATATCCTATACAATAACCCTTCTCTTACTTGATATTTATCTCCGGTCCCTTGATTCTTATCTTGGGAGGAGAAAAATGGTTTTAAAGATTCATCCCCCCTCTGTAATTCAGCAAACATATGTTTTTCACATCCCTGTATACCATACATCTTACTATTAGTAGTATTACTATTTTGATTTATAGTCCAGTTATGCTTTTCATTTTTCTTCTGTCTTCTAGTCTTCTTATCGTTCCCTAGGGTCCCATAAATATCCTTGTCGAAGGGGAAGAAGTGCTCTAGAGTCTCAACATGTTGATCAGAGAGAGTCTGTGATCTGGTCACCATGGCAGAAAGATTAGCAGATATGAGTTTCTGGAAAGCGGGACAGTCATGCCTGATTATTACTGGAATAGGAAGGTGAGGCACAACACCCACCTTCATAATTTGTACCTGTCCCTGTATGGTTAGTTCAGTCTCTTCCAAAGGATATTGATGAGTGTCACCATGAATACAGGTTACTTCTGTAGTGGGACGTTCTACGGATGGGGGTACACTCAACAACTCTGCTTGTATCAGGGTCTGTTTACTTCCTGAGTCTAGAAGTCCTGTAACTAGGTAATGTCCAGTTTGTACAGTTACCATGTATTGTCCCCAGTTAGCTAAAGCAAGATGGGTAGACTCAATCGTTTTCTTGGAACAAAACCTTGCAATGTGTCCTTTGGCTTTACATTCATGGCAAACAATATCCGGATTGTACCCCTTTCCTGCTTTACCAGTGCCTTATACACCGGTACTTAGTAGTGCTACCAGTGCTTCCCATAGCAGTAGGAGTAGTGAGAGGTCTTACCGGATGCTGATGACATGTCTCATGAATGCCTCTCTGCTTATGGGGTCTGGCAGCAATGTAATCTTCAGCCAATCGAATTGCTGTATCAGAGACCTCTGGGCAATGTTCCCTGACCCATAATTGGACATCTGGAGGAAGAACTCGGATAAATTGCTCTAATACTATTGTCTCAATGATTTGATTTACAGTCCGGGTATTAGGCTGCAGCCATTTGGCACACAAGTCCTTTAGTTGGGTAAACGCATCCTGGGGATTGTCTGCAGCACCATATCTATATGATCTGAACCTTTGTCGATAGGTCTCAGTATTAATGTCTTAACGTTTTAAAATGGCTTGTTTGACTCGATCGTAATTATTTACATCCACCATCTCTACTCAGCTGTAAGCAAGCTGAGCCTTCCCAGTCAAAAGGGGGCTAGATGGATGACCCATTGATCTCGGGGCCAGTTACAGGCGGTAGCAACTCTTTCGAAAGTCAATAGGTAAGCTTCAATGTCATCCGAGTCAGTAAGTTTGGCCAATTTGATATCTTTGTGACCTCCTCCAGGGACAGCAGGGGGTCTACCCATGCCCATCGCTTGAAACGCCCTTAGTGTATCATTCCACCTGGCCTCATACTCCCTCCGATCTCTATCCCTCTGTCATTCCATTTCCAGCTGTCTTGTACATAGCCATTGTAACAGATCCTGGGGTTCCTCAGGGAGGTGCTCCTCCTCTTCACCTCCAATAGCTTGAGCCAATCCCTCTGTTTTTGGTTCCTCCATCTGGGTTTCTACCATTACTGGTGTTCTTTTCCGAGTAACTGGATCCAAACCTGGGAGTAGAGGTAGCTGATATTTTGCTGTCACTGATCTGGTTTATGCTCCCCGAAGCCTCTGCTGGTCCGTCAGGTCCACTTTCTCCTGCAGCATCAGGAGTACACCAGGTTTTGGCTCAGGTCCTCCAGTTGTTCAGCCCCAACCAGCCTATCCCACTTCTAACACCAATGTGGAAGGCTAAGGGTCTAACAGATGGACGCTTGACACAGGCTCTGGTAGATGCAGGAATCTTGTAAGGCTCTGTATTTACAGGAACCAAAAAAAACAGCAGCAAAATTAAACAAACTGATCGTTCAAACAAAATAAAACAGTATAATTAAATGCAGAACACACCGGCAGACTTCGTTCCATCCTTAACATAACAGGAGTAACATACTCATCAGCTCCACAAGGTGTTCATGGTACAACACCCAAGCTGAATCTGAAGTGTTTCACACAATAGTCTGACATATAAAGGGAGCTAAGAAACATGATTGGTTCATTCTAGCCATCAATCATATACTACTTTTAAAACACATAACCAAAACAGGTATTCCAATACAATTATTAATACAACTCCTAATTTGATACTTATAGGGATTTCTGTTCTTGCTACCTTTCCCTAAACTCATTTTGCCCCTTGAATTTTAGTTTAGCAACGCTAACAGGAAACGCCCCCAGCTTTCCTGCATAAATTGAGGAAGAAAGGGGCCGGCCGGCTCTTAGAAAGCAGGTAAGCTGGGCAGTTCTGTGGCATTTCCAACAGGAAAACGAATATTTATAGAAGTACCAGAAACCAGGGTTAAAAAACCCTGTTAAACCATTCAGAAACAAGAACTACATCTCCGGGAGGTAGGACAACTCATGCCTAGCCCACCTAACCCCCTTTTATAGTGTTTGGCTTTCAAGCCTGAAACAGAACAAATTAGCAGTGCGAACGTGCGCATCTTCGTGGAGGAACTGGGACTACGAGACAGGAATAGCCTTACTAACACAACAAGCAAGGTAAGCATTTAGAGAACCAGGAAAGCTTTTCAGGGCACAAACTAATAAAGTAGCTCTATTCTGCCAGGTTCATTTGGGCTGAAAAAGACACCGACAGATACAGAGGCGGCAGGAGCATCCATTTTGAAAGGCAAAGGGGCTAACACATTAGGAACACTCAGGGACAACTGTCTAGCATTCGTTTTTCAACGTCCGTTCAAACAGGCGTTTTACTTGTTTTTAAGAGGGAAGCTTTTTGTGTCTCCTGGCTCTCATAATGCTGCACAATGAAACAAGGAACAAAAGAGAGTTCCCTTTTCATTTTTTATTTGGGAAATGGACTGCAACGTATAGCGGCATAAACAAATGCCAAAATGCGACTATTGGACATTTCTACGAGGGACAAGGGGGGGTTATTTTAAATAGTGTGTAAATAGGTGGCCAGTCTATTACACACTATTTAGCACAATACCACATAGACAGCATTCATACTACAAGACAATGACAAACACAGAACAATAAAGGGGGGGAAGGGGGAAACTACTGCTCCTACCACAAGGTGTTTCAGAGTAAGATTCAAGTAGGAAAGCTTCAGCTTGCCTGAGGTTTGAAAAGACGTGAGATTTGCCATGCAAGAAGAATTTAATTCTGGCAGGATGCAATAGCGCAAATCTTACATCCTGTTGTTTTAAAAGTGCTTTGACTTTATCAAAAGTTTTTCTGGATTGGAAAGTCTCATAATTGAAATCTGGGTATGCGGAAAATTTAAATTGATCTGTGCATAGTCCTCAGTTAATGCATGCGGAGCGCAAGATCCACTCCTGATCTTTAGATTAATGCAGCTTAATGCACACAGGATGCGGGAGTCAACAAAGCTGAGAATCCATCGATCTGTTGTCTGCCCCCCCCCCATGAGTACAGGAAGATATTTTCATTGGGATAGAAACATAGAAACATAGATTTTGACGGCAGATAAGGACCACTTGGCCCACCCAGTCTGCCCATTTCCCTACCTAATGGATAAGCTGCAGATCCTAGTTAACCAGCAGCCTACTTCTTCCTACCCCCACCCCTAGAATTGCCTTATGACTGTCCCACGCATGCTTGAATTCCACCACTGTTTTTGACTCCACAACCTCCTCCAGAAGGCCGTTCCATGCATCCACAACCCTCTCTGTGAAAAAATACTTCCTTAAATTACCTCTGAGCCGCGCCCCTTCTATCTTCAAATTGTGCCCCCTTGTTCTTCCACACCTCTTTTTTTGAAAGATGTTATCCTTTTGGACTTTGTTGATTCCCTTGAGGTACTTGAAAGTTTCTATCATGTCCCCCCTCTCCCTCCTTTCCTCGAGACTATACATATTCAGCTCCTTAAGTCTCTCTTCATATGTTTTCCAGTGCAGACCCTGCACCATTTTAGTTGCCCTCCTCTGGACAGCCTCCATCCTGTCTATGTCTTTGCGGAGATTGGGTCTCCAGAACTGCACGCAGTACTCCAGATGGGGTCTCACCAACTGTCTGTACAGAGGGATAATAACTTCCTGTTTTCTACTGGTGATGCCTCTCCCTATGCATCCCAGTATCTCCCCAGCCCTTCTTGCTGCCCTCTTACATTGCTTGCCCACCTTTAGGTCATCTGATATGACTACCCCCAGGTCCCTTTCCATTTTTATTGTTGTTAGTATCTCACCCCCCATTGTGTACTCTGCCCTGGGTTTTTGTTTCCCAGGTGCATTACCTTGCACTTCTTAGCATTGAATCTAAGCTGCCATACATTTGACCATTCCTCTAACCTTGCCAAGTCCCTTCTCATCCTTTCCACCCCACCTTGTGTATCAACTCTGTTGCAGATCTTTGTGTCATCTGCAAAGAGACATACTTTTCCTTCCAGTCCCTCTGCAATGTCGCTTCTAAAGACATTGAAGAGGACCGGTCCTAATACTGAACCCTGCGGTACCCCACTAGTAACCTCCCTTTCTTCAGAGTGGACTCCATTTACTATTACTCTCTGTGTCCTATTCTCCAGCCAATTCTTTACCCAGGCTGTCATCTTGGGACCCACTCCCAGGCTGGCTAACTTGTATATTAATCTTTTGTGTGGGACTGTGTCAAATGCCTTGCTAAAGTCTAGGTAGGCTATGTCCACAGCCCCTCCTGATCTGCTACTTTGGTCACCCAGTCAAAGAAATCTATCAGATTTGTCTGGCATGACCTTCCCACTGTGAATCTATGCTGCCTTGGGTCCTGAGCCCTCTGGCCTCTAGATACTCAACAATTCTTTCCTTCAGAAGTGATTCCATCATTTTCCTACCACTGAGGTTAAACTAACAGGTCTGTAGTTTCCTGCTTGCCTTGCTCCCACTTTTGTGAAGGGAATCACATCTGCTCTTCTCCAGTCCTCGGGTACCACCCCATCCTCCCATGATTTGTTAAAGAGGGTAGTCAGTGGTGTCACTAGTTCTACCCTTAGTTCTTTTAGAATTCTGGGATGAATCCCATCAGGCCCCATTGCTTTGTCCACCTTCAGTTTTAAGAGTTCTTTCAGAACCCTTTCTTCTGTAAATGGGCTGGTATCAACTTCTGTATCCAGAGTGTTTCTACTGTTTGTTTTAGGTACCTCCCCCACTTCCTTTGTAAATACTGAGCAAAAATATTTGTTTAGTATCTCTGCCTTTTCACAGTCACCCTCTGCCCACCCTCCCTCCTCTTTATTAAGCCTCACTAACCCTCCCTTGGTCTTCCTTCGCTCCCTGATGTACCTATAAAAGGTTTTATCCCCTTCTTAACTGAGTTGGCTATCTTTTCCTCGGTTAGGGCCTTTGCTGTTCTGACTGCCTTCCCAGCTTCCTTTTGCTTTAACTGATACAGTTCTCTGTCCTGCTCCTTCTGTGATTCCTTGTACTTCCTGAATGCTTTTTTCTCTTGAACCTTCACTGCCACTTCCTTTGAGAACCATAGTGGTTTCTTACATCGTTTCATTTGTTTATTTGCTTCACACAAAGGCTTGTTACCTCTGTGATGGCAGTTTTTATTATTCCCCATTGTTCTTCCACCCCTCCTTCCTGCCCATTTGCTAGTGCATTCCTTAGGCACTCACCCATTTTGGCAAAGTCAGCCCTCCTAAAGTCCAGTACTTTTGCCTTTGTATGGCTTGACTCTATTGCTGTCTTTATTGTGAACCATACTGTTCGATGGTCGCTAGTTCCCAGATGGCTACCCACTTCTACATCTGTGATCCTCTCTTCATCTCCATTTGAGAGAACCAGGTCTAAGATTGCTCCCTCTCGAGTGGGCACCAATACTAGTTGTCTAAGGCATGCCCCCTGTAGGGCATCTAGAATAACCCCACTCTTTGAAGTGGCTGCTGCAACTGCACTCCAGTTAACATCTGGCATATTCAGATCACCCATCAGCAATATCTCCCCTTTGTCTGCCATTCTAAGTATTCTTTCTATCATTTCCTTGTCCATTTCCTCCCCCTGAGAAGGGGGTCTGTATACAACCCCTGTGCAGATTGTGGTGCCATTGTCGGTCTCCAAATTTACCCACAGTGCTTCTTCCTCCCTGTTTTCCCTTTTTGTTCTGTAGCTTTGATTCCTTCCTTATGTAAAGAGCTACTCCTCCTCCTCTTTTACCCTCCCTGTCCCTCTTGTAGATAGTGTATCCTGGTATGTTTATGTCCCAGTCATGGTTTTGTGTGTACCATGTTTCTGTGACTGCCATGATATCCAGATGTTCCTCCTCCATCAAGGCCACTAATTCAGGAAGCTTGTTACTCAGACTACGGGCATTGGTACTCATTGCTCTCCATTTTTTGATGACTTTACCTTCTTTTGCAGCATCCCCCACTGACCTTTCTACCTCGGTCTTTTTCTCATTTAGTACCCTGTTTTGTAGGGAGAGGCTGGGATTTTTCTGCTGCTTATCAGTGTCTCCCCCCTTGACTAGTGTAAAAGCTTGCCAATGAAGCATTTAAACCGACTGCTCAAAAGACTTGTTCCCTTCCTGGAAAGATGCAGACCATCATGCCAGTATAGGCTGGTGTCCCTCCAGGTGGAACCCCAGTCCCCAATGAAGCCAAACCCCTGTGCTCCACACCATTTTTTCAACCATTCATTAAACTGCATGGTGCAAAGTACCCTCACTTCACTCATGCCACTGATATTTTAAATTGAGAGCTTTCGTGATCAGTTTCTCAAAGTACAGGAGGGGATAATCTGTATCTTTCAGATCTTCAGGGATAGCTTAACATTATTCCTGCGGGACCGATCTTCAAGATCTGTGATTTTTTGTTTTAGTTCCTGTATCTGAGATTTTACTGTAGCATTATCAGAGCTGACAGGGAGTAGTTTATCTTCCAAATTGCTAATCTGTTGCTTGCTCTGCTTCAGCAGTGTGAAGATTTAGAGACATCATTTTATGACTGAGGTCTACTACTGCCCTATTGAGGTCAGCTGAGGCAGTAGTGACCGGGCTGAAACCAGCCTGAATTTACTGCTGAATTTCAGCTTTAATTTGAGATGCTGAAAGGTTTGATACTTTTTATTGGACCAGTAAGTGTCTTGTACAAAGATGGAATTGTACACAAGCTTTCGCAGCCTCAAAGGTCCCTTCTTCAAGTGAGGCCCTGAAACCTTGTGTATAATTCCATCTTTGTACAAGACACTTGTTGGTCCAATAAAAGGTATCAAACCTTCCAGCGTCTTGTGTTTTCCAATGACCAATATGGCTAGAATCTCTTTCTACAGCTTTAATTTGAGCGATTAGAAGATTTTCATTAATGGATGTTCCTGAACTGGGCTGACCACGCTTAGCATCTGCATCAGCTAGTGACCCTGTTTGTACCCCCACACACTGAGTTGGCAAACGGGTATCCTCTAACTTGCAGTCCTTGGACTGGGAATCATTCTGTATTGTATGGCAAGTAGTGTTCTCAGAAGTTTGTGAGAAATGTACATGTTTACAATTAGTGGAGTCACCAACCTGTGCTAGGTTACCCTTCGGCAGTGGGCCTTAGGCGTTCACCGCAGTAGTCAAAATAAAGATCACAGTTTCCTCCATCGGTGGTTCCTCTTCTTCTTCTTCATCGGCAGTATAGTACTTTAATTCCTCCAGCTCCACATCCAGCATAGTTGGATTCAGGACTCCAATAACTTTCAGCGGTTGGCAGTCTCTCTGGTAGTGGAGAGAGAAGTTTGTCAAGCAGTGTGGTAGGGGTGTGGCCACCTCTGTCTTCATTCATTTAATAGCAGACCTCGATTTAAAATCTTCTTGATGGGTTTTGGTTGGTTAGTATTTTGGATGAAAAGACATTTTCCTCCTAAAGTGGGACTTTCATACCACCAGAGCTCCCACTTGTGGAATCCATTTAAGACGGTGGGTGTCCTGATGATGCAGTTGGTACTTACAAAGTCCAGTCTCACTTGCAGTCTCAATGGGCAGTATTCAGAAATGTGTTGGGCATGCCACGAGTCCCAGTTGCACCAAAAAAATGGTTCACGGTGCTTGCAGCATTCTGTGGCTGGCAATCAGGTTTCAAGGTGCTGTGCACCACTTGCTGTGAGTTAGACCAGCTTTTTACTGGTCTAACTTTGTGGCACTCTTGGGACATTTTTACGGGGTTTGCACCAAACAGTTGGCACAAGCTGCCCTAAAGTGGGAAAACTGTTGCGAATGCATGTGACCTTTCTGAATTGGGTGCAAGCTGTGCCAATGTGTTTGGCACAGCTGCAGGTGTGATGCAGGGCTTGATGCAAGCCCTGCTTCAGCCTTTCTGAATCAAGCCCAATATCTTTAAGGACAGAGTTAAATGTCGAAGGAACTGTAAGATGTCTGTTTCAATAATGTGAGGTACTCTGTTGTCTGGAATGAGTGTCTTTAAACAATAATTGATGACGGTTTTGACTGTAATGTCTTTAGAGGGGAAAAAGGAGGGGTAGCCGGAAAACTGGTCTACCACAATTACAGCATGCTTAAATCCTCTCTTGGCTGTTGGTAATGGTCCAATAATGTCCATATATACTTTGTCACATATTGCAGAGGCAGTGACATGTAGCTAGGAATCTCTCTCTTCTGTATTCTACCTTGATTGTTGCATACACAAGGAATGTAATTATGTACATAGGTTTGGATGCTCAGGGTTTTGGCTGGCCACCACCAAATGTCCAATAATGCCAAGGTGTTATCCACAGAACCACATTAGCCGGCCACACCTAAATATGCTTGTTTGAGTAAACCCCCCTCAAGTTAATTTGAGGTATCTGTTTTGTGTCCTTCCAAATCCAGTTGTCTCACATCACAGGAGGTGTTCCTTTCAGACAAGGTTCTGATCCAGGTGGAGACAATGATCCTGGCAGTGGCTGTTGCAGATGATGTCAGAGGTTGAGAAGGTGGTCATCTTTATGATAGGGATCTTTGGGTGCGGGTTTGGCTGCACCATGCCATCATCCTTTTACATGTCAAGGAGTTTGGTATGGCAGTGGGTCAGGAACACATGACCGGCTACAGGGCTGCTCAACTCTTTATAGCAAACCTCCTTAGCTAATTTATCTGCCCCAACATTTGCCTCAACATGTATACCGTCCTACCAGTTATTTTCCGTAATATGGACTAACCCAAGGTGGGGAAGTAGTAAATTGTAGAAATGGAAAATTAAAAAAGAAAGAAAAACTAATAAAAGTAGGAATAGGGAGGGAAGGCATTTGGCACTAATTTGAGTCAGTAAGAACTAGTACCTCAGGTGGACTACCAAAAGTAGAAATTGCCTTTGCTAGGGCACAGACCCCCGCTTCTTATGATGAAGATGTTGTAACTGGGAAAAAAATCCAGTCACCCAAAGCTATGTTGCAATTTTGGCATTGCCTTATTACTATAGCAATTCCTGCATGGCATTTGCCTTGACACTTGTTGGTAGGATCCATCAAAAAAAAATAAAAAATTGTGATGGGTGGAGATTCACCTCAGCAGTGGTATGAATCTCCTGCTCAATTAGTGCAGGTATGTGGTTTTCTTGTTGACTGCATTCAAAGTGTAACAAAGGATCACTTAACAAGGTATCCCACAGATACCATCTTTGGCCCACAGCTCTCCTTAACGTATCTGTTTTCCTTTGGAGCATGTTAGGCATAGGGGTCAGAACAAGTACTGTAATCCATTCTGAATAGTAAATGGGATTAGAAAACAGTAAATGCCTGAGTAATAGCCTCTGGAATCTGTTTCAAAACTGGTTTGAAGGATCTGATGGGGGGAGGTTGCACTAAAGAAAATATCTTGAACAAAAATTAGATGGAGAGAAAAAACTATCTCTGAACTGCAAACAATCCGTATGGACCAAGTCAAAATGTTTTTTGGGAAAAAAGGCAAATTTTTTAAAATTAAAAAATATGAGCAGCTCATAAGGTGCACAGTCTGCCTGGAAGCAGCCAACTTAAAGAGTGACTATAGTAAAAAATGACTAGCATTAATACATTCAGAATATGGATCAGCAAACCCCAATCAGCTTCATGCCAAACGAGATCTCTAAGTTGCTTTGTTTAAAAGTTACAAATCATTTTACAACCCTAAACTCACTGCCTGTTCAAAAAAGAAAGGTTCAGTGAAGAGCTGCTGATGATGCCATTTCCTGAACTCACAGTCTAGTGCTCCCTGTCAGCAAGCTTATAGGACCTGTTTCTCCAAAGTTTAAAGATTATGTGTAATGGTTTTCACCAGTAAAACAGGCAGGGTCATTCAATAAACACTGCTTTAAAAACTATGTGGGTTTCAGGTTTTGTAACAAAGCTGGCAAAGTTGTATTTTTTCTGTTTGTTTTTGGTGCCTTTTTATTATGGTCCTTTTCACCAGGGGTGCTGAGTCATAGCACACCGCTATGAGATTTGCAGACTGGATATCTGTGATGTGGTAAAAGGCTATGGGAGAAGTAATGCTGTTTTGAAACCTAACTTTGAGTTTCTATGCAGTAGTCAGCCCAACGTTCAATCAATCAAGCAATCACTATTTTATTCATCATCAAAGTATTAATGAATGGAATACGAATGAATGGGATACTCATTTGAGTACAGCTCATTTTCTATTTTCTCCCTAGCAGGCTGTCAACTGACCTGCATTCAGGCTCATCTGTGTTGTACTTCACATTAAAATTATTGTTTTACTAGGACTAACACTTTCAACCCTAGTAGAAATTAAACACATATAAGGCCCCTATTAAAACTTATTGCAAATCAGACACTGACAAACAGTACTGAAGTTACCAACATTTAAACACTTGTAGCAATACAACTTCCTAACAAGCACTGTAGAGTTACACCACAAATGGTGTCAGCAACCTGGAAGGCAGCATGTTGACTCATCATCCTGCAACTCTGGACCAAAGAACCACACTAAAAAAAGCATTTAAAAATACATATTTGTCAACTTTGTTACAAAACCTGAAACACACAAATTTTATAGCAGTGTTTTTAGAATGGTGCTGCCTGTTTCACTTGTGAAATCCATTGCACAATGCTCTTAAACTGTTAGAGAAATAGGTCCTATAAGCTTGCTGACAGGGAGGACTAGACTGTGAGTTCAGGAGATGACATCATCAGCAGCGCTTCACTGAAACTGGCTTTTTTGAACAGGTAGTGAACTCAGGGTTACAAAACAGCCTATACCTTTAAAATGAAGTAACAAAGAAACCTAATATTTGGTATGATCTTTATTGGGGGCATGCTTATTCTAATTCTACTATGTAGCATTTTTGGCCAGAGTCCCTCTTTAACATAAATGGAGTGGGGGGTTGTTCTCCGAACACTACTTAGTTCTTTTTGGATTGTACTGAAAGCCATTATCCTACCAATTCCACTATGAACTATTCAATTTAACTTACAGGTTGTCCCAAAAAAACTGTTCAGGCACCAGAAATGTTACCGGGTTCAGAGTAACACTCTGTGAAAGTTTTGTTTTACATGTATGAAAAAGACTTGGAGCATACTGGCACAGTCCAAGTGGTTATTACTGTTGAATGTTTTTTATCACTGAACTAGATAACAGTAGATATTCACAATCTCATATCAGAAAGATTTACCCAAAATATGTAACAAAAAGCTATTGTTTCTCAATTCAGCAAAAGCAATATCCAAAAATTACTATTTTCTATGCCCAGTCATCTTATGACCGATGGCCCTGCCTTCTAATGTAAGTTACAAAGCAAAGTAACCTGTACGGACATTCATATTATAACACAGCTTTCATATTGTAAAACAGTATCATAAAGCAGCATTCCTGCTAGAAAGCTATTATCATAAGCTAACCTATGTCATAATATTTGCATACATGTTATAAAGCACTTACCCCATAAGCCAGTAGCCTCAATAACCTGTAGTTTTGGCTATTAAATATTACATGAGAGACAATCATACATGAAGCATGAGCTGAACTGATTTCTTATCCCTCTTGTGACCTTGTCTTGTCAACAGTCTGCAATCAATGCCTGCTAAGGCTAGTTACCAGACGCTATCTATCCATGAGTCTGCTCATACAGTCCTCCTGACTGTCAAAACTCTGTTTTTTTTTATATTCTTGGGCCATCTAAAAAGTAGTACTGACCCAAGTAAGAACTGATATGAGTAAAGTCATTAAGTAGCAGTTTTATGGTTTGCTAGCAATTTTCATTGGCTAGTTGATGGAGGCAAGTAGGAAGTTACAAAAGGTCAGAGGTAAACTAGTACTTTTTGGTTGCTAAGAGGCAAAGGCAAATAGGAACGTGCAAAAGTTCAAAAGGTAAACTAGTACTTTTTGTTACCACAAAGATGAGTAAACATGATAAAATTGCTAGTTGTGGTTAGTACATGATAAAAACTACTTGTTGCTAACTTAATTTTCTGTAGCTGCTGTGCAGTTAGCGATGCCTTTAATTCTTCATATAGTTTGTCTTTGCAAATGCTCAACCTTGCTGTTTTTTAATCAAACTCAGGTCCATCTTTGGTTGGTCCATGCAAATGCTTGGCTGGATTTTAGTGAGACTCAGGTCCTTGGGAAAAACTTCCCTAGTATCAGCTTCCTCGGCAACCTGTGGTTTCCCTGAGAAAACCACAGAACTAGATTCGGAAGAAGAATCATTCACTATGACATCCCATACTTTGGTTGCTGTGCTAAGAAACTTAAGTGCCAAACTGACAAAATTACAGGAGACTATAACCGTGTCAAAATGTGACAACCAGTATTTGCAAGAGAAACACAGTGAGCTTGAGCAGGGCCTCAGCACCACGACGGCCCAGGTGGACATGCACAACTTTGCCTTACTGTTCTTTTGCTGCAGAGACAAATAAATTATAGATAAGTTAGAAGACCCTGAATCCAGGTCTTGGAGAAATAATTTGCGAGATTGGGCTTCCGGAGAATACTGAAACTGGGGACATGGAAGCTTTTTGTCTTCTTGTCTTGAAGAACTCCTTAATCTCCTGGGAGACTTGGACTTGCAGATCGAATGGGCACATAGGGCACTTGCGCCCAAACTGAAGGATAAGTACAGCAAGCCATGCTCTGTGGACCTCCGTTGCATTAATTATAGTACAAAAATGTTTATACTCTGAGCAGCCTGGGACAAAAAATGAGTGACATTTGGAGACACTAGATTGTTCTTCAATCATGATATTTCACCTGGGGTGATAGGTAAAAGGCACAAGATCTTAACCATCCTGAAGCCCTTATGAGAAAAACAATATGAAAGCCCATTTATTAGCCTCTGTTCAGCTCCGTATATTTAAAAACTCCAGTCCTAAATTTTTTAAAGGCTTGCAAGAAGCAAGAGAGACCCTCACCAAACTGGGAATTCCTCTCCCAGCACCTGACAACCCTGCACTTGTGAGGCAGCTGAACAACTCCAGCAACAAGTGTGGTCGGTAGCACCTGCAACACATGAGAGTAAGAGAAAATTGCAGGGTGTCTTAAATGAAGCTTAAAGCTGCAGCTTTAATGCAAAAAAAGCAGATAATGCTCCTAGCACCTCTACTCTCTCACAGACTGGCTGATTATCGATTCCTGTTTAGCATCTTGCAGGTAATGGATATGTCTACCCTCTTCATATGCCAGATGATGTTTCTGCTTTCTTTGCTGCATGTCAGCCTCCTAATTACAGGGTGACCACCTGGTTATTCCTTTTTTTAATTAAAAAAAAAACAAAAAAAACCTGGGACATTTCAACATGGTTCTCTACCACCATTAAATTAGGGGAAGAGATGCCAGTGACCCCTACTTGTCCATACTATGTGGGGTGGGCACATTACTAGTTCTCAGGGAAAGCAAATATTGTTAACTGGTTTTGCTTGTCACATTGGTAATGCATGGTCTGCACTGTTTCCCACTGGGAAGATTTCATCTGTTTAAACTTTATATTAAAATAGCAGGGGAGGGGGCAGAGGCACTGTGAGCCTGGGGAAGGGCTTCCCACTAGTTGCCACAGCTGAATGACATCCAAGTAAAGAGCAGGCATACAAAAATCAAGCTCCACAGCTTGAGCCCATGTTCTACTGACAGGACATGCTCCGATGGTTGGGGGGGGAGAGAGAGACACTAAAGCGAGATTGTACACTTTGCAGATGCTCAAGCAAAACTGAGATGAACACATTTGGGTAATGGCGAGCATAGGATGACAACTCCTTTGACAGCATGGTAAGCAGACCACCACTGAAGGCAGCAACTAGTTTGACCACCAGAATCTGTGAAGCGCCAGATGGCTTCCTACATAACTGGGGCTCCCAGACCACGTGGCTGGTAGGGGAGGATGGGGGCATTAGGTAGTGCCCACTGAACCAGAGTAAAGGTACTTTAGCAAGGTACTACATCTCCATAAGGCACAAAATGTCACAGAACATTTTTATGGTTGCTGCTATATTTCTGTGGGTCCCACTACACTACAAATGGGTAGCTCTGCAGGATCACAGAAGCAAGACTTGTGAAAGATCTTTCTACCTGCCTAAACTCAGGCTGGTGTTGAATAATCCTAAAAGAGTAACTTACCCCTGAGGGAACACTATATTGGGATCTCTCTCCTTGGCCTGGTTATGGGAGTCTGGGATAGTGTGGTGGGGCCTCCTCAGGTGGATGGGTGCCTTCTCTGCTCTCTTTGATTCAAGGATTGGGGGAGGCATGGGGAGTTGTTAATGGTGGTGAAACTTGGGAACTGGCTACAGATAAGAGTGTTGGTGAGCAATATTCTATGGGTGCCCAACAGTGGCATGAAAGGGTTATTACCTGAAGGTGGGCGGAACTGTGCACAAATACCACCTACCATATATACTCGCATATAAGCCGAGGTTTTTTGTACCAAAACTTGATCTGCATTTTTGGTATCTCGGCTTATACGCGGGTCATGACAATTAATCCATTAGCGAGGCTTGGGAATCGATCCTAGAAGTAATGGTAATAAAGTCATTTTTGCATGATACGTGTACAGTAATTTCTTGAGGCAGGATTGAAATAAGCAGGTGAGCAAGTGCTGTAGGAAGTACTGAACTGGATACAGACAGATAATATCCAACAGGATAGATATTAAACCACCACCGGGAGCATGGAGCTGGAGCGAGCAGGGCATCCCACACCTATACATCTTGAAGTGAACTTGTTTCTAAAGTTTATCATGTTACTGTTTTTGCACTGGTTTGTCAAGTCTGGTGAACAGAATATGCTAATAGGTAGGAAGGTGTCTCCCTCTATCCTGAAGGTACTGTTACCGGAACCAGTACCTGAACCAGAACTGGTACCAGATACATCGCCAAGGTTTATATGACTAAATATGAGTACTTAGTTCGACATGTATATTACAGAACAGACCTAGGGTGTACTGGTATAACTCAAGCAGTTTTTATTATTGTCTGAATAGTCCTGTCATTGGACTAGAAAAAGTACATGTTTACAGTCTAATATTAGAAAGATTCATTAGAAATGTAATGACAGAAATTATTTTCTTTCCCTAGCAAAAGCAATAAGCAAATAACTATTTTCTAAGTCCAACAGCCTTTTGTTTTTTAACATGGACTTCTAATCTGAGATACAGAATATGTTGGCCTAACTAAATTACATGGATAATGTTAGTATTCCTATTACAAAGCAGTTGCTCAAATCTAACCTACATCATAATTTTTGCATGGATGTTATGAAGCTATCCCCAAAACAGTAGCCTTAGTTAACCTGTAGTCCTGACTACTAAATTTTGCATGAGAGGCTGTCAATGCAAGAAGCTAAGAACTTACTCAGTTTCTTACCACTTTGTATGGTCCTGTAAGCAGCTTCAGTAATGATCGCTAAGACAACTAACAGTCTCTTCCCAAGAGCTTGCTTTGAGTGTCCTCCCACTTACAAAAAGTCTAGGATTTTTAGGCCCTGTACACACTAGGGATTTTAAAACATTACTGGTGCCCTGTAACGTTTTAAAATCAGGAAACACAGTTTGTATACAAACTGGTAACGTTACTGAACCATGTTTCAAAACTATGTTGAAACCCTCAGCACAGTTTTGAAAACGCTGTAAGACAAAAACATTACATGTCACCAGGGTGTACGGGTGACTGATCCATGTTCCCTGCTGAAGATTTCATTGTGCATAGCTAGACAGAGGGCATCCTTTCACATTACCTGCTGGCCAGAGTGTGGAAAGCATGTTTAGACATGCTTTCATTACAGGAAATGTGGACGGGTGCATAACCGTGTCCACACACTGTTCCCACAAGTGTGAACACAACACCACAGTAAGCAAGATAACGGTTTTAAAACTGTTACTGGAATTTTATCACAAGTGTGGTCAGGACCTTATAATCTGGCTGCAGGGGCTTTTTTCAGATGGAATTAGGAACCAGGAGGGAGATCTTAATGATTTTGGGTACTGGAAAAATGGATCAGCAGAAATAAATAAAGAACCGCACTCCAGGCTTTGTGAGAAATTAAACCACTTTATTTATTATCAAATACATAGCTTTACAGCAAATTTAAAGAGTACATATTAGTCCACATACTTGACAACAAACAGCCCAGCTCTTCGAGGCCTCAGGGAGCTCTTCCTCAGGAGTGTGGCTACCAGTACAACATAACAATTGACAGTGCAGGTGTCATGTGAAGGCTATACACCAATTAATTAAACTAGTGCCACAATTAAACTTGCATAATTTACTTAGGGATAACTCTTACTCAGCTGGCTCACTGTACTCGAGTCATACACTAAAACAATTAAAGGGATAATTTCACTATTAGGTATGCCCTCAAGTTGCTGACTGGGCTAGAGGATGCCAAAGTGACTACCCAAAGAAACAGTGAATTACCTAAGTGCTACAAAACATGGTGCAGTGTTTATACTTCATCTAGAGGTTCCATTTTGTTATTTAACAAATATTAATTCTTAAAACAAAGAATCTCAGAAGATGAAATCGACTCTGGACCTGACCAAAATATAATAGTTATTTTCCCTGTATACTTTATCATGTCTGTCCAAAAAAGACAATAAATACAATATATTAATTATATTACAACATGCTCTGTTGAAATAAAGAGAGTGCAGAACAAATGCAGTACCCCAAACCAGGATGTACAAACATACACTTCAACAACATAACACACAAAGAAAGGAAGTCATATAGCAGTGAATCTGGATAATGCTTAAACTGAACAATCCATTTAAAGCTTTGTTAAACAAAAAATTAGATACAGTGCATGTTGAGACTGACTGATCCTAGATCCCAAACTCTTATTTAATCTTTTGTACTACAAAAATGGTTTACACTCCATAACATCATTAAAACCATTAGGTTTCAGCAGGTTCGGACTGGGGTACAGAGGACCCACCTGGAAAGAAGATACAAGGGCCCACCTGAAAAATCAATAGAGGAGGGCTCAGGTTGACACACTCATGTCAATATTCCACTTCAATCTGATACACTAGCTCTGTGTTTGCATCTTACATTTATCAACAGGGTCCCAGATACCCCATTTAATTAGAAAAAAGAAGATAAATGCAAACGTTTTCAGAGTTCAGAAGGTAACTACTTACCCAACTGAGGGGGGCCCACCTGGAAATTTCCAGGTATCCAGGTGAGCCAGTCCGACCCTGGGTTTCAGGGTTCTGAAGCAGAATATAAATCTCGATTCTTTTTGATCTATACTTTTGTTTCCATCTCCACCTCTGCAGTTCAGGGGGGGGGAGTGATCAATGTCCATGTACTTTAACTCATGCACTCCAACCGGTTGCATTTGTAAATGGTGCGCTATTGGTTGCGACACATCATTCCTTCTGATTGCAAGAAAGTGTTCCTGGACCCTTTCTATTAATTTTCTAATTGTCTGACCTATAAGTTCATCCACATGAACACCAAATAAATAACATAAGTGGTCATGCATGAGATAAAGTGATTAATTTTAAGCGACCTCATTCCTTTCCGACTTGGATTCACAAAAACATTACTTGTGCATACTGGCACGTGACACAATTTTTACACGGAAAAAAAAAAATTTGGTTTTGCTGGTAACCAGGTTTTAAGGGATCTGTCTGTTTTGAATGCACTGTGGACCAAAAGATCCTTAATGCTTTTTCCCTTTCTGAATGAAATTAAGGGGACCATTCAGCTCAATTTCTCTATGGTCCCTCTCTGTTATATTTTGGTCAGGTCCAAAGTCGAATTCAGCTTCTGAGAGTCTTTGTTTTAAGAATTAATATTTGTTAAATAACAAAATGTAACCTCTAGATAAAGTATGAACACTGCACTATGTTTTGTAGCACTTAGGTAATTCACTGTTTCTTGGGTAGTCACTTTGGCATCCTCTAGCCTAGTTGGAAACTTGAGGGCATACCTAATAGGGAAATTATCCCTTTAATTGTTTTAGTGTATGACTCGAGTGTAGTGAGCTGGCTGAGTAAGAGGTATCCCTAAGCAAACTATCCAAGTCAAACCATGACACTAGTTTTAATTAATTGGTTAATAGCCTTCACATGACACCTGCACTATAAATTATTACATTGCACTAGTAGCCACACCCCTGACAAAGAGGTCCCTGAGGCCTCGAAGCACTGGGCTATTTGTTGTTTAGGTATGTGGACCTAATATGTACTCTTTAAATTTGCTGTAAAGCTACATATTTGATAACAAGTAAAGTGGTTTAATTTCTCACAAAGCCTGGAGTGCGGTTCTTTATTTATTTCTGCTTTTTTCAGAGGGGACTTTCCTGAAGGAAATACAAGAAGAGGAACCAAGGACCTACCTGTGATTCTGCTATGCAGCAGCTCTGACAACTACCACCCAGTCATTTCCATCTTTCTCCTTTTTTTGTCAGAGGAGAGATTATTTTATCACTTTGTGGTTAAAAGTGTTGTAGCTGCTAAGATGTATTGGTAAACTCTGCTAGGTGCTAGAAATTGCTCAATATGTAAAAAGAAAAGTTATAATATTTTCGTAGCTAGTTGAACCCAGCTTACTCTAAGTAAGTCTATAACATATCTGCTTTTCTTGTTTCTATAGGCTAAAATTCACAGTGCTCCAGCCATGTCAATTTTCAAGGTACTTTGTTAGCTGGCTTTGCCTAGATTGGTCCCGGTCCTTCGGAGCAGGCTTCCCTGGTATCATTCTCCCCCGATGTGACCATCTGGCTCTGTGGAGACAGAGTCCAGAAATGGCACAGACAGGGGTTTATTTACAACGGTAAGTACGTCATAGGTGTTGTTTGATGGCATGGGTACTACCATATATACTCGCATATAAGTCAGTTTTTTGAGACCCGTTTTCTGGCTGCAAAACATGATTCCAATTTATACGCGAGACACTGAAAATGGAACAAAAGTTTCCAGCTCCCGATTGGTGAGAAATGCAGAAACTGCACCTTACCATGAGTGCCTGAGTGCCTCATACCTCCTTAGCTGTTACTGTGGCTGTTACTGTGCCCACCCAACATCAATGGATGTGCTGTGATGACAATCTGCACCTAATTGACCCCTTTGTCAGCTCTAGTCCATCTGCAGCCACATTAGTACTTAATAGCTTAATTGCTCCTTTCAGTGAACCACACTGCTATATGGCTGCAGGCACTGGCTAAGACAGAAGGCTTGCAGACCAGTAAAACTTTCTATGCTTCAGCAAGGTGATGCACAAGACTCATGCTATACAGTAGGTAAGCCCACCTGAAGTCAGGTTCCGACTTATATGGGGGTCTATCACAAAATACCAGGTGCAGATACTTTAATTCACCTCCGAGTTATACGCGGATCGAATTATACACGAGTATATTCGGTATGTCGTGTTCTAAGCCAGTTAAGGCACAATTGTATAAGGATTTGTTTGTTATATATTATTTTGTTTTAAACTGTCTAAAGCTGAGGATTTGTATTTGATGAGATGTGTTTACTGGTTGCCCCCCCAGTCGTGCACTAGTCAGCCTCTGCTCTCCACTCCCTCCGCCCCTTTTATACCCCCCTCTGTTTTTTCTACTTACCAACACTGTCAGGCTTTAGGTATTACCTGCAGGAGAAGGGGAGGGGGTTGGGGGTGAACAGTGGAGGCGAGTGGAGCGGAGCACCCCCATTAGGGTGATTAAGCCCAGGAGATGCCCTGGGGGGCGAGTGGAGCTTGGAGCGTGGACCACTTTGTTTGGTCCCCATACCCAAGGGCACCATCATTAGTGATGTGCAGGTAGCCAGGGCAGCCCAGGAGTTTTGTCCAACCCGGGCGATGTTGTGCAATGCCAGATCTGTCCGGAACAAGAGTGCTGTAATCTCAGATCTTGTTGCCTCGACAGATCTGGCTTGCATCACCGAGACCTGGCTGGATAATAATGCGGGACCAATTTTGAAGGCCACAATTCCAGCCGGGTATACGGTGATACATCGCCCGAGGTTGAACCGTTGGGGGGGGGGGTGGAGTTGCGGTCTGTTTTAAGACCTAATTGGCTCTCACTAGTGTTCCAGTTGAGGAGACCATTTCCTTTGAATGTGCTGCTGTAGCAGGTGTTGGCTATCGAATTGCTCTCATCTACCATCCACCAGGAGATGAGAAGCAATTCCTTAAGGAAGTATGGGACTTCGTTGTCGACCTGGCCTTTGAGTCTCCCAGGCTGATGGTCCTGGGCGACTTTAATGCATGGGTCGATGATGAACTCTGGCAATTTGGACAACACTTCCTCCAGTTAATGGACTCACTGGGCCTAACACAGGTGGTTACCACTGCTACACATAAAGGAGGCCATTCTCTTGACTTGATCTTCCTCCTGGAGATCGAGGCCTCTGATGTGGGGGTGGAACCAGTCAGTTGGTTAGATCACTACACTGTAAGATTCAATTTTGATACCCCTCCTTGTAGACCAACCCCTGTGGAGATGGTGAAGTGCCGCTCTTTGTGGAATATTTCTTCTAATGGCCTTGTTGCGGCTCGTGACCTATCGCAACTTCCTGTGCATTGCAATGATCCAGCGATGCTGGTTATGACTTATAATATCGCCATTACTTCTGCCCTGGATTCTATTGCTCCAGTTCGTGTGTGTGTCCTCTCTCCCTGCGACCTCGGGCCCCATGGTTTGATGGGGTCTTGAGGGAGTTGCAGCGACTTGGACGCAGGTTAGAACGTTGTCGGCGGAGGTCTGGCCTGGATGTCGACCACTTTAGACTGTTAGAACATTATCAATTCTATCAGTCAGAAATCTCCCGTAAGAAGGCAGAGTTCCTGTGCGGGGAAATTTCTGCCGCTCAGAACCGACCTGCAGGTTGGGTTGCACAATCTGTCCACAGTTCTGAATAGCTGAATTCAGAACTGTGGACAGATTGTGCAACCCAACCTGTCTATAGCTCCGTAGACTGTTTTCACAACTACAGTGTGAGATTCCTCAGTTCTTTGCTGATATGGTGGCTGACATTAGGTCAGACATCTGTTTGACACATTCTATGCTAGTTGCAAGTGGCCAGGATTGGGTCACTACCACCTCGTTTTCCTGGAGTACCTTCGACAGCCCGGAAATTGTGGATGTTATGCGGATTGTCCAGGGGCTGCGTCCTATCTCCTGTAGTTTAGATCCAGGTTCCACTCCCCTAATTTTAGGGTGTGGAGAGCCCATTCTACTGGTTCTAGCACAGATAGTCTGGTCTTCACTTGACTCGGGTGAATATCCCCGTTCCTTGAAAGAGGCAGTGGTGACACCCTTGTTGAAGAAATCATCTTTGGACCCAGACTGTCTTGCTAACTACAGACCTATCTCGATCCTTCCCTTTGCAGGGAAGGTGATCAAGAAGGTGGTAGCAGCCTAGTTGGAGAACCATTTGACCATCCATAGCATCTATGAACCTCTCCAATCAGGTTTTCGTAAGAGGCATACTGTAGTACCAAGACTATGCTGGTTCGGGTGCTCAATGATGTCCTGATGGCGAGAGACCAGAGAAAACGGTCCATTTTGGTTCTATTGGATCGGTCATCAGCATTTGACACCGTCAACCATGGGGTACTACTGGAGCGCCTGAGATGTATTTGTGGACTCTCTGGGATTGTGCTCAGATGGTTCACATCATACCTCACTGGAAGAACTCAGAGGGTGGTGTCAGGGTTTTTTTCCTCTGATCCCATCTCTCTATTTTGTGGGGTTCCTTAGGGCTCTATATTGTCCCCCATGTTGTTTGCTGTGTACATGCTTCCCCTCGGAGACATTGTGAGATAGTATGGGTTGGGATTTCACTGTTATGCAGATGATACCCAACTGTACCCGTCTTTTGCACCCGACCAGGAAGGAGCTATCTCGGTATTTAATAGCTGCCTAAATGAAATCCAGGATTGGATGAGGCCTAGTTAGTTGAAGTTGAATTCTGGGAAGATGGAGGTGTTGGTATTGGATCTGGATCGCCGGATAGGGGGACCTGTGGCCGGCTCCCCATCTGGGGTGCTTTGTGTGGATGTCGAGCTACAGGTCTCTGAATGGGTGCGAGATCTGGGGGTGATCTTAGATGCGGGGCTGACTCTCCGATCCCAGGTGTCAGCAGTGGTAAAATCTTCCTTTTATCATCTAAGAAACATCGCCAGAGTCAAGCACCTCATTCCGTCTGGCGATCTGCCAACTCTGATCCATGCCTTTGTGACCTCACACCTGGACTACTGCAATTCACTTTACCTTGGGCTTCCTGGGGTTGATATCCACCGCCTGCAGCTAGTGCAGAATTCCGCAGCCCGAGTACTTGCAGGTACTCCTAGATCTTCTCATATTACTCCAGTGCTGCGGGAACTGCACAGGCTGCCAGTTCAGTAGCGGATCACCTTCAAAGTCGGATTACTGACTTTTAAAGCCCTGCATGATCTGGGCCCAGACTACCTGAAAGAACTCCTGATTCCTTACCACCCTGTGAGGTCGCTCCGTTCAGCCTGTGAGAGGTTGCTAGAGATTCCTAGGGTTATATTAAAATCAGCTGGGGCCCGGCTTTTATGTTTGTGGCCCTTCCTTTGAATATTTTCACCTGGGCTGGACAAGGGAGTGTACGACCGTCGGGAGTTTTAAACAGGCTCTAAAATCCTTTTTATGGGAAAAGGCCTAAGGTTTTACTGATTAATTGATGTATGTGTTTTTAATAGCTCTTTGTATTGCTGTTTGTGTATCCTGTTTGTATCATATTTTACTGGAATGCGCCTTAGTACTGTATTTGAAAGGCGCAATACAAATAAAAAATTATTATTATTATTATAAGTGACACTGTACATAAGTAGAAGATGTAAATATACAACCATAAAAAGAGGTGAAAAATCTCCAGACTTGTGATCTCACACTTTGAGGGAAGGAATATAGGTGGTGGTCTAGCTTTATAAAAGTCATAACGTCAAAATTGTCCTAAAAGATGTTGTCAATTTTAAGTTGAAACAATTGCATGAGATCATCTCTGTGGTTAGAAGGAAGACTTCCTTGAGGCCTGAGAATGGTGTTGGTGATGTAAAATAAGGTGGGGAGTGTATATTGGCAGTCTGTTATGTCTAGGATGCAGATTTGAAGTAGTGTACTTTCCCTGTTGACGGACAGCAAATTTCAGTACTAATAAGAATGCAGTAACAACCAAAATGACCCTCAGCCATGTCCTTAGACTACCTAACAAAGGTATAAGATTTCCTATGTAGGATAGTAATTTAGAGATGGCATTTCATGAGGTTTTAGGCTTAAACAGGAGAGTTTGGTTCATAGGAGATTGTGCTGACTGAAGTTGTTTAAGGGCCACCATTAAGTTCTAACAATACTGGTTCAAGTTCTAGAATTTCTTTCCGAAGCAAATAATCTTTGAGACCATAAGGAACCTCAATAAAATGTATGGATGAGATTGCCAGGGATGTGGTGTATGCCTTTAAAAGGGCTGGGAAAATTCAAAATTAGGGGCAGCGAGGCAAGGTTGAGAATGTAAGAAATACTGGTGTTGGGGATTTCTGTGTCAAACTACATGCAGGATCAAGAATGCGATAAGAACCATATGCAGTGTGAAAGACTGCGTTAAACTGAAAATTAATGTTGTGCATGACAGTAAGAGAACAGTTCTTTGATAGGTCACATAATTGATAAGGTCTTCCAGAGCATATATGGACCTTATTATACCAAGTAGTACAGAAAAAGACTTTCCAGGCTGAGTCATAATATGTAAGAAAATCATAGATAACTTTCAGTTGTGCATACATGCTGTAGTCTGGTGAACAGAATCCAATATTATGGATCGAGAAGCCTGCACCATATTGGGTTTTATAAATGACTGGTATTTGAGTGACAAATTTTAGTTGAGGTTACTCGGCTACAGACAAGAATTGGTACAGGGAAGTTGTGGCTGTATAGGCCATGGCACCAATCTCCATGTCTGACAGGGAGTCATTACAAGAATTACATAGTGGCATTTCAAAGAACTAAGGTCCCAAGGGCTCAGTTGGTATCAATCCATTTCGTAAGTCAGAGACTAAGTTCTCTGGTAATGAGTGTATGGTAAACTGTACAACATTGTCATGTTGAGCTTCTAAAATATTTTTCTGGGTAATATTGAATGATACTTAAATTCCCTGGGCTAATTTCCTAAGATTTTTATGTTTTATTGATGGCCTATGTGATAGTAGAGGATGTCTTAATTAAGTGATCTATAGCCTTTCCTTGAAGGCATAATTGGTAGGTGTCTTATATCCCTAGTGCTGCTGCCATGACATCTATAAATCTTTTACGTCCCTGGCTTTGCTCAGCTCAACAGTTCCCTTCAGTGGAAAGTAATATTGGGTGTTACCACACATTTCCCCTAAGCTACTTTACTCTGTAGTTCTGAAATGCCTTTGCAATTCTCTACTTCACAAAATGTCTTCAACACACTGTTTTGCCAGCAGTGTCACATTATTGAAATTCAAGTCTTCATGAAAATACAGGGGATGCTGTGGCTCACATGAATAAATGATGTGTTCTATATCTTCCAAATGGCCACCCTTCTCCAACCTAGCAGCCTCAGATTGCAGTAATGTATGTAGTGGGGGCAGGAGAAGGCTTTGGCGAGTGTACACTCAGGAGATATTAGATAATAGCTACTGACATAGCTCTCTGTGTCCTGTAAAGTTCACATTATGTTTACCATCTTCCCTTTCATAACATATCAAAGTGGGATGTATTACACACATGTTGCCTACTTTTCTGGTGTTTTCCCGAGGGTTACAATAAAGGTAGGGTCCAACTTCTGTGTGGATTGTATTAACAGTTATGCTGTTTGTACGTACAGCAGACTGAAAATTTTGGTATGAGTTCCTAGCAGGGTTCCGGAACTTGCACAAAGGGTCAGGACACGCCAAAATTAACTGGATATTATTAAAAATGGTCTGGTGAACCCAGATTGTTGGTTTGATCGGATAACCCAGAATCTATACTTGTTACATAGTTGTGTACCTGTAGTTGTTTTTCAGACCTATGACCAAACACAACCCCGGAAGCATCAAAAGCCAAATGTTTCTGCCTAGTCATCAAAACTAGGGTATCGAAAGGTAAAATCAAAATTGGGGATGCTTTGGTAATAGGTAGAGAGGAGATTACTATCCTGTGTGATGGAACTTAGTAAGGTACCTGAAGCTTGATCAGGGTTCACTAGCTTGGCGGTATAGCCAGAATCACCAGCTATCTGTCTGTACAACTTCACAGAGTTCACTTGTATCTTAACAGGTGTTACCAGTGCTTGCCCACTATAATATTTCATGTAGACAATTTCCTGACTGTTGTGCCATGGTGTATCATATGGGGGGCACAGTAATGTGTTCTGATTTCAGGATTTGATCTACATGTATAGTAAAATTAGTTACAATGCAAGGGTAGTCACCGAGCTGTGTGACATTTCCTGTGGGAGGTGCCCCCCATTTCTCAGTACAGGATGTGTATAAGGAAATTTGAACCAAACAAAATATAACATATAGCCACCAAAGAACACTTGCAAGAATGAGAATTGCAGGAATACAAAAGTAATAAGCTTTTAGCATTTTGACACTGGTTTCAACGGTGCAATAGAAACAGCTTTATCAGGTCCTTTATGTAATATTCTTGCTGTCTTTGCACTTAAACCTTGATGATGGTTATAGGAGGATGTATTCTTGGCTGGAAAGACAACTTCTTTTTAAAATAAGTTTTCCAGACCACCATACCTCCCACTTTTGGAGTTCATTTAGGGGTTCTGTTTATGCCCTGATGATGCAATTGGTAATTGCATAGTCCATTTTTTTCCTTTAGTAATCAGGTAAGGCCCACTAGGCACAAGTGCCTGTTTTCAGGGGTGTCCCGAGAGCACTGGTGAGGTTAAGTGACTTGCTCAGGGTCACACAGTATGCAAGTGGAGGTTGTGGGAATCAAATTCTGCTGGATTTACCAAGCTCATTCACAGCTCATTACTCTAACCTCTCGGCTATACTGCCAGCCCCAGCATTTCTCATGCAATTGCAACATCTTTAAGCAGGGTTTCAACTGCTGGAGGAGCTAAAAGAGAAGCAGATGCTAGTGACTATGGAGTGTTGATATTTTGGCCATAGAATAGTTCAAATGGTGTAAAGTTGGTTGCTGAATGTACTTGACTTCTTATCCTTGTCAGAACCCAAGATATCAAATCTGTCCATTTGTTGCTTCAGGATTGCAACTCTCCCTGAGCTCTCTGGGTGATGTGAGACATGCAGCAACTGTTTTGTCCTTAATGCTTCCCAAATGCTTTTAACAAAATCACTTGCAAAACGTTCACCTCTGTTTCAATAATGCGGGGTACCCCATTGTCTGGGATGAGTGTCTCTAAGCAGTGCTTAATAACAGTGGTGGCTGTATTGTCTTTAGAGGGGAAAATAAAAGGGTAGCTAGAAAACTGATCTATTACAATTAAAGCATGTTTAAATTAGGGCTGTGCGAATACCATTTTCTAAATATTTGGCCGAATAGTTGGTATCTGGCAGCCAAATATTCGGGTATTTTGTAAAATATTCAGTCCTACACACACAAAAAAAGAACCGGCCCCCTCCCTCCACTCCCAACCCATGCAGGCAGCAGCAGCAGCAAAAAAAAAAAAATCGCTCCACCCTATGCAGAAAAGCACAGTCCTAACCCCCAAGCATCCACAAATTGTTTTTTAGTATAGATCCCCCAGTAAAATAATAGGTGACCAGCTCAACCTGCCCGCCTCCATGCCCGGCCACCATCTTGTTGTAAACTTTGTAAAGTGCTTTCTGTGCTTAATAAAAGAATTCATGATGACCCCTCCCCCCACACACAGCACCCGACCCTGGCACCAGCACCCAGTAATCTCAGATATAACATGAGAAGGTGACCGGCACAACCCTCACTCCTCCACGGCCGGTCCCCTCCTCATGAATGAAAGCAGCCAGGTTTATGCTATTGAAAACCAGCTGATATGTGATCAGCTGGTTTTACTATAGCGTGCAAGTGCTTTCTTTCATGAGAAGGCAGCCGGTCGTGGAGGAGGAAGAGTTGTGCCAGTCACCTTCTCATGTTATATCTGAGATAACTGGGTGCTGGTGGGTGGGTGCCATGGTTGGGTGCTGTGTGAGAGGGGGGTCATAATGTATTCCTTTTTTTAAGTGCAGATAGTGCTTTACAAAGTTTACATCAAGACACTGGCTGACTGTGGAGGCTGGCGGGCTGAGCTGGTCACCCATTATTTTATCGGGGCATCTATAAAAGAAAAAAACTAGTGGGTGCTGGGGGGGGAGGGTGAGACTGTGCTTGTTTGACAGAGGGTGGAGGGATGGAGGCTTCCCATTGCTTGCTTGGGGTGGGACAGGAGCAGTGTTCCCATTAAAGCTGCAGATCCAGGGGTGCACTGCACCCTCTCCAAATATTTTCAGGGGTACAAAATAAATTATAAGGGTTCATTCTACTAATTGTACAACATTTTTGTGGGGTACATATACTTCAAACAGAATTATGGGGGTACAGTGTACCCCCTTCACATAAAAATTTACTTGAATTTCATAATTTGTACTTGAATCAAGTACAGATGGGGGTAAATGGGAACACTGGACAGGAGGGAGGGGGCTGTTTCTTTACTTTCTGTTTTTCCAGACAGCGTTTCCCCGAACACCGGATGAATAGTGCCACTATTCATTATTCAGGATCTGAATAACGAAGATTGCATTATTCATGGTATTTGGGAAATGATATTCGGACTATGCACAGTCCTAGTTTAAATCCCCCCTTGGCAGTCGGTAATGGTCCTATAAAATCCATAAATACTCTGTCACAAATTCCAAAGGCAGGAACATGCAGCTGGGTTTCTCCCCTCTATATTCTACTAGGACTGTTGCAGTACATTGACTGGTTAAAACATAACACTAACCCTGTCTCACTATCTTTAAATAAATGGCTCCTTTCCCAGATAATTACTCAACCTACCAGATTCTCAAAGAATAGTCAGTGCGCCACATTGATTGACTGAATACTTGTTCCCTACACAAACAGAATATCTTGCTTAGGCATTCTACCAGGCTCTATAATGACCACTCCAGAATATACTGTTGTTGGAGAGCAAAGGTTCTCAAGCTCTCTCCTCACCTAATCCACTTCCATGATTTCTCCCACCTTAATCCCCTCCAATTTAAATCTGACATTGCCATTGCTGACTGGTCCTTCCTCTGGTCAACACAAGATATTAATCGGGCAGCCTCTTACTTCAATACCACATTCAATTACATCCAGGACAAACACACTCCTATTACCACCAGAAGAGTCCGTGGTTCATTTAACAAATGGGTGGATTGTCCTCTACCAGCACTCCAAAAGGAAAGAGATAAAAGCTGGGCTTGCTTTAAGGCTACCAACTCTCAAGGTGACTGGACCACTTATAGGAACCTCAGAAATACATACAAAAAGACCATTCGACAGAAAAAAAAAAAACAGTTTTACAAAACACAGCTTAACTCCTGCAGCAATAACCCTCGTCATTTCTGGAACACCATCAACAAATCCAAGGGTATGAATGTAGCCCCCAACCCTTCTGACACTGAGGTTGATGGTGTGAAATTACAAAAAACCCTCCACCATTTCAAATACATTGAACTTATTTTCCACTGACCTCGCAGCATACTCCTCAGCCTTTCCCTCCCCCTTACCTAATCAGTCCCATCTCCTTGATACGGACCCCAGACAACACCCCCCTTTCTACCTCAAGTGTGTAAAAGCCTTGGAGATTTTCAAACTCCTGAGAAGCATCCCTGAGTCCAAACCTGAAGGCTCTGATGATATAGAGCCTTGACTTCTAATATTAGCTGCCAGGGAACCTTCAATACCCATTGCCAGGATCATGAACTTATCCGTTACTACAAATACAGAGCCTACCATCTGGAAAAAGTCTACTATTGTTCCATCACCCAAGAAAGGCAATAGCAAAGTCATAGATACTACAGACCCATAGCTATTCAGCCTGCACTTAAAGAAGAACTGCACTGAATCTATAAGTAATTGTTCCCAGCAGAAGCTGTTTTTTTAAATACTGGGTCAAATTCTGTTTTTCCTGATGCTCTCCAGGCTTTTTTACTTATCCTGGTGGGTGTTCCTGGTTTATATGCTGCTGGTAAGAGCAATTTTAGAATTGTGTGACATAGTTCATGTCCCTGTTCTACTCTTCTTTTGTTGGCACAATGCATTTATATTCTATTATAAAACTCTGAGGTAATTTGGGACATAAACTACATCATACAGTTCTAAAATGGTACTTACAACCAGACTGTAAAGCAAAAACACACACTGCAGTTACTAAAAGGCCTGTATGACAGGAACAATAACATAATTTTAACCAGTACTTAAAAAACAGCTACTATCGAGAAAAATGACATACAAGTTAAGTACAGTTCTCCTGTAATCCCCCTCTGGTGGCTTACATGTAGTTGCCCCCGTTTGTCCCTGTTTTGCTGGTGCTCCTGGGTCGCCCACATTATTCCCTTAGAGTGTTGTTTCTGCCCTTTCAAGGTGTAATTACTTCATTGCAAGCTGCCGGTATGCTGAATTCATCCAGCACTCGCGTATGTGCAAGGGACGCTTTGAAGCTGCCGACCGCTGTTGCAGTGCAACAACAGGAAGTCTGTCTGTGGTCCCGGTGCCCCTCCTATATCTTTGGGGACTGGAGACCTGAAGGGGATCGGGCATAAGCCCGTAGTTGGCCAAATTAAGAGTTTAAACAATGTGGCTGCTTAGGGGTTAATGAATATTAATGAGCAGTCCCATGAATAGTAATGAGTGCTGCCTGCTGCCTAGGGGGACAGAGTTTTGGTGGCAGCGACTGTAGAACCCCTGGGGCTAATGGAGTGAGAGTGGGCTCATTTGGCAGGGGGCAGTTGGGGCTACAATCTGGTGGGGTGCCTAGCTAGATCAGGTATTGTGTTGGGCTGCGCCACACTCTTGGAGTGGAGAAACTGTGTTAAGCTGTATTGACACCATAAACACAAATTGGAGTTGACATATTTGTGACACTTAACCTCAGAGCTGCAGCCAATCAATGATGTAGGCACACACAACCTGGACAGAGGGACTCCTGGGAAAAGGAGGGGGCTAATTCTGGTGCCAAGATCATGCCCCAATAAATAAGCAGGAAATATTGATCTCTATGAATATCGAATATTGATAGGCTCCATCAGCCAATCAGAACCCTGGATTTTCAGCTGATACTGTGTGGGCTTTCTGGGATTTCTTCAGTCAGTTCCCAGGCTCTGTATGAGTCAGGACGGTTCTGTGAGAGTGGACTTTGAGCTTCAGGGCTTCTCCAGGCCCCGTTTGCAGATTTTCCTGTTAGCAGAAGTGGATTGGAAAGGGATAGAATGAAGAAAGAGACTGAGCTAAGATCCTGATTCCCCAGGTACTTGCTGCTGGCCTGATTTGAGAAGGGAAAGAGAAAGAGACTGAACTGTGATTCCCCAGGCATGGAGAGGTTGCTTGTTGTTGATGAAAAAAGCTAAATGCTGCAGAAACCCTATACTGGGAAGTTGGACTAGCTGAGAAAACTGTGCAGATTATCAGAGTGCTACAGTCAGGACTGAGAAGTCGTTAGCTTATGTGGGACTGTAACTGAAATTCTGAAGAGGCAGAGCGTCTCTGGTCATTGGGGTGCTAGCCAGGTGGTGTGTGTGTATCCTGAGTGAACTGGTGAAAGGGCTGAGAGCTGAGGCCCAGATGCAGCTGAAGAAAAGGTTGTGGACACTGCTTAAATGGAAAGTGTGGACTGGTGTACAGGGGATTTTTGTTTCAGAGTCCTCCTGCTGAATTGAACTTGTGCTTATTGAAATAGAGGCTAGCACCCACTCAAATTGGCACTGGGCTTTATTGGAGTGACTGCCTGGAAACCTTTCTTGCTGAGAACTCTGAGCCAGGACTGCAGGAGGACACCAGCCATTTGGGAGTTCTCACTCAGAGCCAGGGAGGGAACTTGCTAACCCATTTCAAGTGGGGTTCACTGTCTCAGGAGGTCACAGGCACTTGCTGAGGAGCTAGGGCACCTGTAACCCATCAGGGGAGCTGGGCTGTCGAGCCACTCTTGGGTCTGTGCCTACTGGGACTGGTGTTGTCCTGCCACAGTGCTCTGCAATGGTCCAGAAGCGGCCGGAGGTGACAAGTGGCTGGAACTATAATTAAGGTGTCCAGCTGCAAGACCCTCAAGCAAGTTCCATTTATTCAGAGACCTCCTGGCCAGCCTGTTTCTGTTGTGCTGCACTAAGCCAAGGAACTCCGTTTTCTCCGGTGCTGAGAATGACAAAACATGAGTACTCAGGACCTGGTTCCTGGGAGGGGAAGGGGAATTGGTCTGTTTTGTTCAAAACATAAGTTTCTACAATATTTCAGGGCCCCAACAGCTGGGCAACCTGTGGCACTGATCAGGCCTGCAGTGGGTACCCCTAAAGACAATTGGGGACACTGGTACCAATGGGGATGGGTGTGGCCAGTGGGCCCAGCAGTTTATTATTGTTGCCTGTTCCACTAACCATTTTTCCTTTCACAGCTACCCTATGTCCTAGTATCCCTTCCCTAGTCCTTACCCCTGAATAAAGCTGTGAATTTGTTTGTTGAAACTTCTGTCTTAGTGAAATTCATTGTATGTGCTTACTGCTGAGAAACATGGTTTATGGTGGAACGAGGTATTTGGGGACACAGGGTGCAGAATGGTTGGTTGAGGAGGTGGGGAGGTACAGTATCCCAAGGGCTGTAACAAGTGGATACCTGCCCCACTAATACTTTACTCTGGGTGGAGGCACCATGCTATTATTAATATTTCTGGGACCGAACCCCCAATTGTCACCGTTGCAGGACCCAGGCATCTTGCCCAATATCGGGACAGCTGGCAAGGGGGAGGGGTGAGTAGCCCACTGCATATACTGCTTTAACAAGATGCTTGAAAAAATTGCATCTATGCAGCTCACCAGCTATCTCACTACATACAACCTCCTTTCCTCAGCCCAGCATGGCTTTCGTCAACATCATAGCACCACAACTGCCTTGCTCACTCTAACCAAAAGTATTGCTAAATCTCTTGATAAAGGAGAGCTTACTGGTGCCATTTTTATTGACCTATTGAAGGCCTTTGATATGTAGACAACTTCCTTTTCTGAATAAACTCACCGATCTATTAATTTCCAATGCTGTTCTCTCCTGGTTCAAAAACTACCTGTCCAACAGACATCACAGCATCCTTGTCTGACCCTGCCTCTGTCAATATTGGTGTCCCTCAGGGCTCCATCCTGGACCTCTATTCTTCTCCCTCTATGTTAACATGGTTCATCACTGCTTCAACAACTGTACACCCCTCATGTGCACAGACGATCTTGTCTTGTACACAAGTGCCAATAACACTACTGACCCTAACAGAAAACTAACTGCTGACCTAAGGACTGTCCAGTCATGGCTCCAGTTGAATAAACTATTAATGAACACAACCAAATCCCTAGCAATGCTATTTGGCACCCCTTCTTGTCTAAAGAACATCCCAGTACCACTGCAGGTAACTAGCACTGATGGTACTCCACTCGACACCGTCCTGCATTTAAATACCTGGGTATCACTTTGGACCCTTCCCATGACATCTCCCTCCACCTGACCAATATTTGTAAAGAAGTTTAATGGCGGGTTAGGATTGGCGTATCGAGCTAGTCGGAACCTCACCCCTTCTGCCTGTATGCCAGTGGCCAGGAATATTCTACTTCCCAAACTATCCTATGGCCTTCTTATCTTCTAAAATACCTCCAACCATAATCTCCATAAATGGGACGTGGCTTGCAACATCTGTCGCTTTGCACTAGCTAGCAAATGACTAGTCTATCACTTCACTTTATATTCAAAGCTAGGATGGCTGCCCCTAGCTGGTCAGCACAACCTCTCCCTCGGGAATGTCATTTATAGTGTCCTGAACAACCACTCCCCCTTGTCACTCTCCTTCCACTTGGTGCCATACAGAACTGCTTACCCTCTCAGGTCTACAGACCTGGACTTGCTCACCCCTCTATGGTTAAAACTAAATTCGGCACAACAGGCTTTGCTATATCTGTCGTGAAACTGTGTAATAAGGTGCCCCCCCCCCCAAATATCAGACAATGTATAACTGTTGGCACCTTTTGGAAACAGTTCTGAACCTACCTTCTACAGTTAGAGCATATGCTTGTTCCTGTACCTAGGCCTTAATACTGTAGACCTATGTAACACTATGTAATGTTCTGAATGAGCTCTTGTATTTTGCTGCCATCCCTGTCTTGACCTGCCTTCTTGTTTACTGTATGTTTGTAAATCTAGATTCTTATTGGATTGCATTGTTAATGTTATGTCTGTACTTCTCCTGGGTCGTGCCAGAAAATAGGCAACCGTTTGTCTACTGCACCTCACCTGGTAAATAAAAACTAAACAAATAAATATACAAGGAACGCAGTTATGTACATAGGTTCAGATGTCCTTTCTTATAGTTGGCCTCCACAAATTGTTCAATAAAGCTGCTGTGTTAACAACTGAACCATACAGGCCCCCTGTGCCTAGATGTGCTTGTTTTATTAAGACCCCTCTCATGTTCCGGGTCGTGCCTGAAAACAGTCATTGTTTGGCTAGTGTACTCCACCGGTTAAGAAAAACTAACTAACTAAATAAATAAATAATAGGAGGGATCTTTTTTTTTTTTTGTTCCATATCCAGTTGTCCTGGACCACAGGAGGTGTCCCCATCAGATATGGTTCAGGCCCGGGTGAAGGTGTGGATCCCAGGGCTGTTGCAGATGGCACTGTAGGTTGCGGAGGTGGGTGGTCATCTTTGTGGGTCCTCAGATGGGGGGGGGGGTTATTTATTTATTTATTTAAAGCTGATAACCAGGAAAGGCACGCAGAGCCACGTCTCATTTCTATGTGTGACCCAGGGCAGGGAAGTGGGATATGTATGGTACAATGATAAGGAGATACAAAACACTTATAATATATAGGTATCTACATATTTACAATGTACAGGTATTTACAGAAATATAGATAATATATTTGATAAATAGTGTTATAATACAGAAATTACAGCATTGATGATAGGGAAGCATTTCAGGTAATTTTGTAGAAGCTGAGGCACCTAAGATAAGGGGAGTGGGTTTGTGCGAGAGGTCTTGGGAGCTTCGGGTGGGGGGAGGGGGGAGCAGAGGCAGAGGGTTGGCGGCATCATGCCATTGTCATTCTGGCCAGTAAGGAGTCTGGCCTGGTGGTGGGTCAGGACTGCATGACAGGCCACAGAAGTGGTCAGCTCTTTATAGCAAGCCTCCTTTAATAATCTATCTATTTCAGCATTCACCTCAACATGTATACCTCCTTCCTGGTTATGTCTTCTGATGTAGACTATCCTAAGGTGGGGGAGTAGTTATTTTAAGGCAGCAATATGATCCCGTCACATTCAATAGGCTATGGCTTTATGCCTGTGGTCTGTAAAACCATTGTTAACGCAATCTGCTAAACAGTAAGTGAAGGTTCTTTGGCAATAATTTGAGTCGGTCAGTATTAGTACCTCAGGCTGACTATTAAACATGGAGATTGCCTGTTCCAGATCACAAACATGGAGACTGCCTGTTTCAGGTCACAAACTTCTGCTTAGGAGGCAGTATAATGCTGTGGTTTAGGGCACTGAGCTGCAAACCTGGAGACAAGGGTTTGAATCCCACAGTCCCTCCCCCTTGCATACTGTGTGACCCTGAACAAATCACTTAACTTCCTTGTCACACCTAGAAACAAGCTTTGGCTTAGTGTACCTTTTCTTGTTAAACATTTTCCTCCCCCCCGCTTCTTGTGCCAAAGATGCTGCAACTGGAAGAGAAATCCAGTCGCCCAAGGCTACTTTGGCATTTTGGTATCTCCCTGTCACTATACCTATTCCTGCTCTGCCATCGCCTTGACACTTTTGGTAGTATCCATCACAATAAACAAGGAGTTGTGATGGATGGGGGGCCTCCACAGTGGTAGAGGGTACCTCTTGGTCCATTAGTGCAGGTAGGTAGTTTTCTTGCGGGCTGTATTCTAAGTGTAACAATGGATCACTTAACAGGGCTTCCCACAGATGCCACTTTTGGCCCACAGCTTTTCTAAATTTGTCTGTTCTTATGAGTATATTGGGGATGGGGATTGGAACTAGTACTGTAGTCATCTCTGACTGGTAGCTGGATTATAATACTGTAAGTGCCAGTGTAATAGCCACTAAAATTTTTCCTCAACTGTAAAATTATTTTCAGTTGGTGTGAATGTTTTCCCTACAAACTTAAGTACTCCCTGTCAGAGTTCTGTCCCTGCTGAACATTGCATAGTAGGACACATTGCCTAATGTAATCTAAATGCAGAGTGGTTTGGTATTGTCTCTGACTGAGGTAATTACACTATCTTGTACCACTTGTTTCAGAAAATCCAGATGTGTTTGCTCCTCAGTGGTCCATGTAAATTTAACTTTCCTTCTGGTTTTCTCACATAAAGGTTTGCTAGTCTACTATAGTCTGCTACAGTAGCAGGTCAAAAAAGCGCTGCAAGAAACGCTCTGTGAAAAGTGCGAAGGGATTTGGAGTGACAGGGGTATAATAGCGATAAGGTATTACTGCTCCCCCCGTTGCTCTCTGTGTTTCCTGATGAAGGCTGAAATTGCTGTGTGCTGGGGTGGCTTGCTGAGCCGCTCCCATGGTGGAGTGTCTAGGGCACCAGTACAATGCGTGGTAGGAGGCCTGGGACCATGGTTCGATTCCTGCTAGATCTCCCTTTTTTTCATGGAAACAAGTAATTTCCCCCCTCCCAAATTCTCCCCATCCCCAAAGTCCATGACCCCTGACAGTTGATTATATTAAGTCCAGGTGGTGTGAGAGGCAAAGCCCCATGTCGGGGGTGCAGGGAGTCCCCGGCATATAGAAACAACTGTCATTTGTTTTGCTGGGGCTGCACTGTTGCCGTTGGGCTGCTGTATTTCCTGACCCTGTTTTGGACAGCGCTCTTTTGCTTGTGGCGTTTATTGCTGTGCGGGTTTTGCATGAGATAACTTGACCCTGTGCCATCTAGTACCTAACATCTTGCAACATTTAACAGCCCTAGTATACTCTGTAGTTGTTTTATTGTCTTGGGGGGCGAGGTTTAAGATGTAATTTGTCTTTAAACTGTTTGGACAACCCTATTCCCTGTGGGAATATGTTAAGTCTTTTAAAAATCTACCTTGAATCTCCCTATTCGGCTGTTTTTAAGGTTAACTTTAAAACCATCAGATTGCAACTTTGCAAGGACTAATTCAAGGCATTCCAAGTGATCTGATTCAAGGTCATGGGAAAAGTACAAGTCATCCATATAATGAAATAACCCCTGAATGTCATTTAAGGTTTTTGTCACTGCTTCTGAGAATATCCCTGGGGAATTCGTGACCATGCATACTGTTGCCCCCCAAAGGAAAATATTGTGTTTTCTTGGTCCTCCTCACAAATATGGACCAACCAAAATCCATTTGCTAGCTCTAAGGTGGTTTGGTATTTATTTACCTCTAGTGTGTTTAGAGTGGCTTGCATGTGAGTATTTTGAACTGTGTAAGGTTCAGTCTCTCTATTTGAAGCTCGATAGTCAACCACTTATTGTGTAGAGCCATTGGGTTTCTTTATAGGTAGCAGAGGGGAGTTTGTTTTAGCCCTTTAATTTAGGGATCATTAAAAAGTAAGAGTTCAGCAATTTAATTTGTAATTCTAGCTGACTTTTCATTTCATTTGGGATTGTGTATTGTCTTTGTGGTTTATGCATACCTCCTCTGAGTTCTCCTATGGTGTATGATTAGTCCTGCCTGGTTTTTAGTATGTGGACATAGTGAAATGAGATTTTTTTAAATATATTTCTAAGTTTTATTTTGTCAAGTTGTGTGTGTAAATACTACATGAGGATGTGGTCCCAAACTAGGGGAGCAACTGAGCAGGTCACTGCAAACAGATATTGGACCTGCAGTACACAATCCATTCCCAGGACCACTTCTACGGTCATGCTCACCCACAAAATGTCCATGTTATGGTAGCCAAATCACGATGTTATGGTTACAATGACTGTATGTGAGGGGGACTTATTTCCATTCATCCCTATATTTTGTGGTGCTTCTCAAAATTCTGTCATCCCTGATATTGCTTGTAAATGAACTAAAGTATGGATAGACCCAGTATCCACAACAGCATTGTATTCTGAACCCAGAATGTTAACTTTGTCTCTGGGTCTAATGTCAGGATTGCCTGTATTAAATGCATGTTGTTTGCGTGGTTGATAGTGGTTGGGTCTGGGATATAGTCTTGCAGCTTACTTAAACAGCTGGTGACACGTTCAGAAAAACTTTAACAAAATCTAATATTTAGACACAGTCCAGCTTGTATTTCCCATTAGTGCTGTATTCCTGCTCCCTATTATTTATTACTGAGGTCATCTATATGAAAACAGGATCTTTGCTCCTGAAGAGTTTGACTATTCCTGCTGCTTTCTCCCTACCTGAAGTTACAGAGCACTGCTTGTGACATCACAGTTGCTCCCATGGCAACAGATTGTGATGTCACAACAGAGGGTTATGACTTGAAGTAGGGAGTAAGCTATAGAGGCAGGTGGACTCTAAAGAAACTCTAAGGGATAAAGATCATACATTCATGTGCATTTCCTAACTAATAAATAATGAGGAGGATGCCTATATATATAAAATATAAATGGAATGCAGTCATAATTGTACCTAATTATTATGCTTTTTAAAGTTTTCTTTGAGGCGTCAGTAGCTCTTTAATATTGGCTGTATTACATAGTTTACAGTTTGGTCCTGCAAAATACCCTTGATTTGAATAGGGAAGGAAGTATCCTGAGGGAATTGTTAAATTTGGAGGGGTAGTACTGTTATGAGGAGCTGTAGGGTTTTGATTCCCGTCCAGTTGAGGGTCTGATTACTGTGGCGGTGTCTCTCTACTTAGCTTGAATACCATTTCACCTGGGTTTCCTACATCAGGCATTAATTGTGTTGCTTTAATGAGAACTACAATGAGACATTTCCCATATGTGCTAGTGAAATTACGTTCATCTGAATGTATGGCTTACAGCCACTGACAACGCACAAAATAAACTATAGGAGTCATAGGAGTCATATCATTCATGCCTTGCTTGCTAACCCCCTGAAAATATGCTGACTTGAGTCTGTCCGCAAATTGCCTGTTTCATTTTATACACTTTAGCTCTGCCCCCTGTTCAATATGTATTAAGAGTGATGTCCACTAGATCTACTATATTTTATGCAGATTTCCCGGTTTCCTCAGTCTCCACTATTTCATCCCATACCTCTGGTTTCATACAAAACCGGATAAACTTTAATTTTGTTTTGTCAGTCCAGTCTGAAGTGTCTTCCAGTTCTCTCATGCACTGCCTTTTCCACACGTCTGGGTCAACATGTCCTGCCTTATCTACTCTTTTCATATTTTTTGCTGTTTTCTAAGTCCTTTGGTGTTGGCTGGAGTGGGATTAATCCCATACCCTCAAACCCTGAGGGGTAAAAGTTTTGAAGTGTTGTTTGCTAGTAAGATTGTTGTCCTTCTATTTGAGAACTGGTAAAGGGTTATCCCCCTTGAACTGAAGTCTGAGGTTGTGGGGGCACCATCTGAGGTGGTGGTGGTGGGGGGATTGTTTTCTAAAATCACTGTTAGGTAAACAATTTACATTTGGGGGAAATTGGAGGTCATGGGGACACTGCAGGGATCCCTATGAAATTCCCAAGGGTCTAAATTAAGTCTAGATGCATTTCTTTGTAAAGTCTTAACATTATTTATAATCTCTAAAAGTCTCATCCAGTCTTCTCCACTTAAAGTAGGACCCATCTCACTACTTGTAGTCTTTCGTCAGCAGTTTCACCACTGGTAGCACTGTTACCAGTAGTTTCTCTGCACATTCTCCCTAGTATTGTGTTTGCGATCTTCTGTTTGAGTGTCTGTTTGTGTGAGTCTTGCAGAAATTTATAATCTGTTAAGGGGAAGGTTAGGGTGGTGGAGCACAGGCACATCCCAAATCCCATACCACTACAGAACTCATATACCACACTGGCAGGGTTGGACAGTCTCACAGAGGCACCTGAAGTAGTGGTGGGGACAGATGTGGAGGTCCGCCAGTGCAGAGACTTCAAGGGGGATAGCAAAGGACTCCAGAGGAGGAGGAGGAGGAAGCAACTCCTGGTGGGGGACTCCATAGTCCGTGGAGTGGAGCTGGGGCCAGTTAGCAGGGTGGAGGAGGTGGTTAAGTGCCTGCTGGGAGGCACAGCTCAGAGGGATGGAGAGCAGATCCAGAGGATCATTAGGGCAGCAGCAGGGAGAGGGAGCTGGATGTCATTGTCCATCTGGGGACAAATGAACTGGCTAGGGACAAGACAGAAATAGGAAGAGTACAGGAGGAGTTCAGGGAGTTGGGGGAGGGACCTTGGGCAGGTAGTAAGCTCTGTGACCTTATTGGAGGTGGTGCCTGTCCATAGCAAGGAAAAGGATAGGGATCTCCACGCCAGGGACTTTAATACATGACTGAGGAACTGGTGCAGAGAGAAGGGTTTTGGCTTCATTGGGGACCAACCTGGAGGGATAAGAGTCTGTACAAGGGTGACAGCCTGCATTTATTCAGGGAGTGGATTTTTTTTTTTTTTATACTTTCTCTTTATGCGCCTTCTCGCTGTACTGGATTCCTTTCTTTGGGGATCCCTAGGCTGCATAATCCCATAGTCCCACCCAAGGTACCTCCCTCCGGGTGCTGGTTAGCCTTTCCCCATCCTGCCTCGGTTTACCCCCCCCCCCGGGTGGGGAGGAGAGGGACCCACCCCTTTAGTCCCCCTCTCACACCTCAAGTATGCGTCGGAAGGCGTCACCAGCCCCATTTATGGAGCCTGGTTAAGGGTTATCTCGGGATAGCCGGGTCCTGTCTACAGGAGCCCAGCACAGGGTTTTTCTGTTTTTCCTGGTCCCAGCCCACAGGACGTCTGCACGCAAGGGGGACCATGGAGCGCCGCACGTCGTGACATGCTAACGCTCTGGCTCCCGGCAGATGTCCTCCCTCCCATTATATGCTGTCTCGCTGCACCTCCACCCATGGTCACCCAGGTGGTGGTATCGCAGTGGGACCTGCATCCTACCCCACCCGGAGGAGGAGGAGAGCAGCCCCTGGGCACTCAATCCTCCTCCCCAGCCGACCCTCCAGCCCGCGAGTCTGTTCCCCGAACTTGGGTCGCTGGCGCCGCAAGCGGTAACCCTACCGCTGTGCCGGCGGGCCGGCAACAGGGAGTGGATTGTTGTCCTTAGTGAGTGGTTTAAATGCTTCACTGGCAAGCATTTAAACTAGCCAAGTGGGTGGCAGAAGGAAGCAGGGAGAATGAAACTGCCCACCCCCACAGGTTAATGTAGTCTGGAGGGAGGACCCTAAGGTTGGGAAATTGCCAGTGGCAACTAAACTAGGAAAAGTCAGAATGGCAGAGAGAAAAAAAAGAAAGGTGATTAAACACAGGGGTAGTGAGGGAAGGCATGAGGATAAAAGAGGGGATAACAGGAGGGGAAGTAACAAGATATGGAAGGCCATGTGTGTGAATGCTCGCAACCTGGGAAATAAAATCCCGGATCTGGGAGTCTTAATGGCAGAGGCTGACCTGGACATTGTCACTATTACTGAGACATGGTATAATGGGAACCATGACTGGGATGTAGCTCTACCAGGTTATACTCGATTCAGGAAAAACAGGGAGGGCAAAAAGAGAGGAGAGGTAGCTCTTTATGTCAGGGAAGGTATACAAGCAACTGAGGTACAGGGATTGCAAGGGTGGGTAGGCCCTGTGGGTCACCCTGCAGACAAGCAGTGGCACCGCTCTTTGCACAGGCATGATCTACAGACCTCCAGCACAATGGGAAGAGTTGGGCAAGGCTCTAGTGATATCCATCCATAAGATAACAACTAAAGGAGAAGTGCTGCTGGTAGGTGACTTCAGTCTGCCAGTTGCTGATTGGAGCATACCAGTGGCAGCCTCAGACAGCAGCAGGGACATACTGGACTAACTGCAGGAGGAATGCCTCAGGCAGTTAGTGCTAGAACCCACCTGTGAGGGTGCAATTTTGGACCTGGTACTTACCAATGGGGAAGGAAATGCAGATGTCATGGTCGGTGGACACCTGGGGTCCAGTGATCATCGCACGGTGTGGTTCAATATGAGTACAGTGGCAAAGTCAAACCACACTAAAGCGAGGGTCCTGGACTTCAGGAGGGCAGACTTTGCAAAGTTGGGGGTATGTCTCATGAAAGCCCTAGCAGGGAGGGAGGGAGGACTGGGAGGGAGAGAGTTGAGGAACAGTGGGCCCATCTAAGAGGAGCCATAATGGAAGCAACACACCTTTGAATTAGGCAAATAAACAAAGGCAAGAGAAAAAGAAAACCACTATGGTTCTCAAAGAAAGTGGCCTGGAAGTCCGGCCCGGTGGCGCTGAGGGTTGAGGCGCTGGATGCCACATCTCGCACCACGCGGCGAACCTGGGTTCGGGAACGAGCAGGTCGCCCGGTCGGCTGGGGGAGAAGGATAGAGCACCCGACGGCAGCTCTCCTTCTCCAGGGGAGGGGTGACTGCAGGCTCACCTAATGCTCCCACCTAGGGAAGCCCGGTGGATAGCGCGGTAGATGGAGAAGCAGCAAGGGGATTGGGTGACTGTCGACAGAGGGGTGGAGCAAGAGGTACGTTTCAGCATGCCTCCCACGTAACAGCTCCTCATTGCATGCCAACGTCAGGGGGAAGAAACCAGAAAAACACCTCGTCCTTCCTAGGTGACGACACCTCCCTAGGACTTCTCCGACCACTCGTCAAGACAGACTCCGCTGTGTCAGATCTACGCACACACACAGAGTGCTGGTTTGAAGAGGTCCCAAGGGTATACCTGGGGTCTTCAAGGGAGTGTGTGTGTGGGATCGAGACACTTTAGGGGCAAACCATGGCCGGGATCAGGGGGTCCAATGAGGATGTCCGAGAGAGTGGGGGGAAGAGACAGGTCAGGAGGATAAATATAAGGGTTAAAAAAAAATAAAAAGTGGCCTGGAAGGTAAGAGCAAAAAGTTGGCTTTCAGGAAGTACAAAGAAACACAGGAGGAGGAGGACAGGGTAGGGTATCTGGATAAGCAGAGGGAGGCAGGGTAGGCAATCAGGAGCACAAAGGTGCAAATGAAGAAAATATAGCCCAGGTAGTAAAGAATGGGGACAAGACTTTTTATAGGTACATTAGTGAAAGGAGAAAGACAAGGGGTGGGGATTGTAAGGCTTATGGGGGAAGAAGGGGAAGGTGCAGAAGGGGACTTGGAAAAAGCAACAGTCCTGAACAAATATTTTATTTCAGTATTCACAGAAGTGGGGGAAGGTGACACACCACAATAAAGTGACAGGCGCAATAAGGGGAGGGAGGTGGACACCAATCCATTTATGGAGGAGAGAGTCCTAAAGGAACTTGCAAAACTGAAAGGGGGCAATGCAATGGGACCAGATAAGGTGCATCCTAGAATATTAAAGGAGCTTAGAGAGGTGCTGGCAGCACCACTGGCAGCCTTGTTCAATGAATCGCTGGAAACGGGAGTGGTTTCAGAGGACTGGAGGAGAGCAGATGTAGTCCCTCTACACAAAAGTGGGAGCAGGGAGGAAGCTGGAAACTATAGACCAGTCAGCCTGACCTCAGTGGTGGGGAAAATAATGGAAACAGTACTAAAAGAAAGAATTGTGGAACATTCTGAATCCACAGAGCACAGGATCTGAGGCAGCATGGATTCACAGTGGGAAGGTCATGCCAAATAAATTGACTGGGTGACCAGGGAAGTGGATCGGTGGGGGGGGGGGAAAAGAGAGTGGTGGATGTGGCCTACTTGGACCTCAGCAAGGCCTTCGACACTGTTCCACATAAGAGGCTTGTAAACAAGCTAGGCAGCCTGGGAATGGGTCCCAAGGGGGAAAACTGGGTTAGAAATTGGCTGAGGAATAGAACACAGAGGGTAGTGGTAAATGGAGCTCAATCTGAGGAAAGGAGGATGACCAGTGGGGTGCTACAGGGATCAGTTCTGGGGCCAGTCCCATTTAATGTCTTCATAAGTGACACTGTGAAGGAGCTGGAAGGAAAGGTATGCCTGTTTGCAGATGACACTAAGATCTGCAACAGGGTAGACACTCCAGGAGGGGTAGAAAAATGAGGAGGGACCTAGGTAAACTAGAGGAATGGTCAGGAGTGTGGCAGCTAAGATTCAATGCAAAGAAGTGCAAAATTATGCATTTGGGGCACAGGAACCCAGAGTAGGATTACATGATTGGGGGGGGGGATTCTGACAGCCACCAAAAAGGAAAGGGATCTGGGACAATCATAACAGATGACCTAAAGGTGGCCAAACAATGTGCCAAAGCTGTGGGGAGAGCCAGTAGGTACTGCAGTGAATAGGGAGAGGTTTCTCTAGCAGAAGAAAGGAGGTGATGATGCCACTGTACAAATCATTGTTGAGACCCCATCTAGAGTACTGTGTGCAGTTCTGGAGGCCACATCTCCGAAAGGAGATAGGGTACAGGCATTTCAGAGAAGGGCAACACAAATGGTGCTGGGTCTGCACCAAATGTCATATGAGGAGAGACTGGAGAACCTCAGTATGTACACCCTGGAAGGGGGGAGGGATATAATAGAGACCTTCAAATATCTCAGGGGCATAAATAAAGTACAGGAAGGTAGCATCTTTCAGGAAAAGAGATGTTCTAGAACAAGGGGACATGAGAAGAAGCTGGAACGTGGGTTGACTAAGGGGTAATGTGAGGAAGTATTTCTTCACGGAAAGGGAGGTGGATGCATGGAACAGCCTCCCAGTGGAGGTGCTGGAGGCTTACTCGGCAGGGGAATTATAAAATGCATGGGATAGGCAAAGGGAAACCCTAGCGATAGGAAAGAGAATAAAGCTGGAGATCAAGTAGGGTCTGTAGTTTTTGCAGCAGAAGGTAGGGAAAATAAGCAGACTGGTGGGCCTTATCTGCTGTCAATTTCTACGTTTCAATGTAAGATTTTATTGTAATTTTTGATTTGCTGTTCTTGTCTTTTCTCAGAATTTTTCAGTTCTTGCCTAACCACTCTTTCTAGTCCATATAATGCACATAGTAAGTAGAACTGTGTATTTTTGGTTATCTCTTCATGTACCATGTCCCATAATTCAGGTGCTGTGATTGCACCAGTTAGGCCTTCATAACTTTAGTTTTTAAACTTTGAACAGTATACATATTATCAGCAGTTCTATTCAAATTTTGAGTTAGGGTGAGGTGAACCATTTCAGGATATTTAGACTCTGTTAAAGTAACTGCTGTGGGAACCATAGGGTACAGCCAGTTCCCCTGTGACGGAGAAGCCAGATGATCCATTAAAGGTCCCTTATCAGAGTTCTGATCATTTTGCCTCATGGCAGGGGTGTGAGTGCCTTTTGGTACCCTATGGTTTGTTCTGATGATTCCAATGGGGGGTGGGCTTGTGGGTCGACTGTGGTATCTAGCAGAGTCCTCTGAACCTGCTATATGCCATTTTCGGTTATGCATGAACCTATTCAGTTTATCCTTTATTGCACTATAATTCATTGTCCTATCAGTTCCACTATGGATTATGAAATTAATTGGATTTAATCCAATTTAATTAAATTTAATTTGAGGTATTCATGAGATGCAAGGTGTGTCTGGAAGCAGACAACACAATAGCAGCACAAATTTCTTTTGGGGGGGTTTGTAACAATTGTATTGAGCAAACGTAAAGCTGTGTAAATCCTACTAAGTTCCTTTTAAACTGTCTGGACTTCTGCACTAAAGGATATAATCCTACCAAGTCCACTATGAATTATCCAAATTAACTTCCTTTCTTTTTCTCTTTTTTTAATTGTTCAGGCACCAAAATGTCATTGGAACCAGTACCAGAACCGATGACAGGAGTGTATGACAAAATATAAATAGGGAAAAATATGACAAAATATAAGCACTCAGTTCTACATGTATATTATAGAACAGACCCAGGGCATACTAGCATAACTCAAGCAGTTTTTATTATTCTTTAAATAGTCCTGTCATTGTACTAGAAAAATTACATTTACAATCTCATATTAGAAAGACTTATTAGAAATGTTATGACAGAAATTATTCTTTTTTTAAACCATCAAAAATAATAAGCAAGTAACTATTCTCTAATCCCAGCAGCCTTTTGACTTCTAATCTGAGGTACATAACAAGTTAGACTAAATAAACTACAGGGACAAAGTTAGTATTCCTATTACAAATCAGTTGCTCAAATCTAACCTATATTATAATTTTTTGCATGCATGTTTTAAAGCTATAACCAGAACAGTAGCCTTGGACTTCTGGTGCAGCTCTGGAGCTGATGGCAGCCTAAGATCGGATCTCCACTCACACTCCCTCCAAAAATTGCAAGAAAAGCCAAAATTCAACTAAAAACACAGCTGATGGAGAAATTCTTACAAACGGCTTCAATTTCACAAAAGGGAACTATAAATAGATATGCAGTGTTACCGATAGAAGAAGAGAAATCAGACCTGGGGACCTCAGAGTTGTCGCAGGCCCAGACAGCGTCCTCAGGCAAAAAATTAAAACGTAAAAAAACAAAGATATCATCTTGAATGATAAATTGGACAGAATAATAACAGACCTACAAGATATTCAAAAAGATTTCCAGGACTTTCGTTCAGACCATGATCTCATTTGTGCAGATGTGTTAACTTTACAATCCCAAGTAACGGCGTTAGAACAGACTAGCTCGGATCAGGCCGCAGTGACTTCACAGATTCAATCAACTTTGACTCAACTTCTGGAAATAACTAAAGCCCTAGGAGAGAGACAGGAAGATGCAGAGAACAGACAGAGACGCCAGAATATATGGGTATATGGAATACCGGAGAACAGTGAGGGAAGAGACATGAGGGGATACATAGAGAACATGCTGAAAGAGGAACTAGATTTGGAACAGGATTTCCCCATGGAGATAGAGCGGACACATCGGGCACTCGGCCCCAAGCCCTTGGGACCAGAGGCACGTCCACGTTCTATAATTATTTGATTCCAGAGTTACTGTACGAAAGAAATAATACTCCAAAAAGCATGGTCAAGAGGAAAAGTATTTATGGGCAAGCAGAGTCTCTTTTTTGATAATGACCATGCGAGGGTCACAATGTGGAAAAGACGGGAATATGTGCCCCTATTTCCAATCTTAAGACACCTTAAACTAAAATTTCGTACACCTTATCCCTCAAGACTGATGATACAGTATCCGAACGGACAGGTTACCTACGAAACAGTGACGAGTGCGATGGAGGACTTGAGGCAGAAAGGATTTGAATTACTCTCCAAACTCCCAGGGAGACTGAACAATGTGAACTTGGGTCTGATTAAGAATAAGCTACCGGGGAAGGAATCACAGCAAGTAGTTCTCAATGAGATAAAGAAACTATTGGGTCAAGTTGCTACTAACATAAAATGATTGTCCCCTTTCCGTGAGTAGGACTATGGGTTAGAGTGCAGTGCCTTGGTGAGGAGGAAATCCAGCGCACGGGGGAGTGGGTCCTCCATCTAGATGACATGGTAGCTCGGGGAAGGAAGCTCTAGACCAGGTTCGGGGGGTATATATCCTGCAGGGAAGTACACAGATGGCTCCAGTATGGAGAAGGGACCTTAAAGAGTTGAACTAGAGGTAAAGAGCTCTCCGGGGAATGTGGCAGCTGAATGGAGCCAAAACAAATCTGTGGGTCAGGTCGCTTGTGGGAATGGCACTTATGTGCCCTATTTCAGACACCAGAAAATGACAGTAGCAAAAGAAGAGAGGTCGGGGAGCTGGCCTTTGCTTCCTCCTGAAGAATCGTATCTAAAAACGTTTGGGAGTCTGAGGGGGTGGGTGAACCTGTAGTGATCGACACAGTGGATTGTTAAATACATTAATAAATAATGGGGTGCCTAGATCTAAACAAGGGACGTTTGCTCAGGGTCTGGCTGTGGAATCTTGGGGGGACACCTGGACTAGGCCTGGAGTGCCTCGCGCGGGCCAAGGAGTTGGGAGGGGGGGGACCTACTGACCTCAGAAAGCACGCCGGAAACAATCATTTTGGTCTCCTAGTGGTAGAAGAAGGCAAAGATCAAAAGCAATACCCACCATGAGACACACACTTCCTAAGGCGGACAGCCAGGGAGACTCTCTAACAAAAAAACTCTTTCGATCACATCTGGAGAGAAAGAGACTGATTTGATTGGGAATATGGGATAAAATATGGTCAACACGATTGGAAAAAAGTAATTTGAAGGGAGATCTGAAGTCTGAAGACATATCTGCAAATAATAAGGACTGAATGTTTAAATAAAATAAATTCCCTTGTGAATCTATATTGGAGGGGGAAGGAGAAAGTGAGATGAAGAGATCAGAGTTATGCACCTGTACTAACTACCTCAGTTTGGTGATATTTTGTGTTAGAGTTTTAAATTTTTATTTGTAGATTTTCTTTTAAGGCACCAGACGGCCAAACAGGAGTTTCGGCTATGGCCCAATTTAGTTCTTTGTTGTATTATGGGGGACATGTGCTACCATCACGGCAGGCCTACCGAGTAAGGCAAGTAGCCCATATTCGATGGAATATTCTGCCCTTGTCAGAGATGATTCTGACACTGGAGTCACTATGTACAAAGTTCATAATGGGGGGGAAGGGAAGCTGCTTGGGGGGACAAAATAAGGAGGAGACACAGAAACATCAGGGAGAACAAACAGATGATACATGAAATCAGGATAACATGGAGGAAGACAAATCAGGAAAAGTTCAGGGAAATAAGTAGTGGAATACAGACAATATAATAAAGATGAGAGAAAGAGAAAAGAGAAGAAGTATCAAGTGCATGTAGATGTCTCAGACTAAGAAACTCCTTAGAGTGGTATCCCAGAATGTCAATGGATTGAATAATCCTATAAAAAGAACTAAAATAATTTCTCATCTTAAAAAATGCACCCCCCGATCATTCTCCTCCAAGAGACACATCTATCCAAAGACAAGCACCAGAAATTGCTTAAATATGGAATGTTGAGTATAGTAGCTAGTGCATACATGAGGGGACAAAGGAAGGGATCGGCAATTCTCGTACCAAGGTCCTCAGCTTTTCAAATTCTCGAATCATGTCAGGATGACGAGGGCAGGTTGTCCTTGATTAAAGGGAACTGGGAAGGGCAGGTTTACACACTGGGAAGTATATATGTCCCCCCCCCGGGTTCAGAGAGCACTGTCTATCAAACCATTTTTTATAAAATCATAGCATTTAAGCAAGGGATATTGATATTAGGTAGAGACTTGAATCTTCTAATCAATCATTCATGAGACAGCTCAAACCCTAACACACCTAGCATTACAAGGGGGCAGAAACATGGTAGGAGGTTAATAAAAGATCTAGCCCTAATAGATACCTGGCGACACTGCTATCCAGCATCCCATAGTTACACACATTTCTCGGGGGTCCATAATACCTACTCATGAATTGATTATTTCTTGGTAGAAGTCGAATCTATAGATATAACACATAATGCAATGATCTTACCAATTCATTTATCAAACCATGCTATAATTACTGTGGAACAAGAATCAGAACAGGAAGTTACAATGAGACAATGGCGGTTTAATAATATGTTTATCAAAGATCAACTGTTTAAAGAAAAGGTCCAGCAATGGATTTCTAGAATCTTACAGGAGAACAGTATGGAAGAGGTACCGGAAGGAACATTATGCGACACTTTAAAATCAGTACTACAGGGAGAGATTACAGCATATGCAACCCACCAAAAGAAACAGAGTTAGGAAACAAAAAGAGTTAGAAACAGAGCTAGAGAGATTACAGCAACTACATGCAGGAGAAAGGGGTGTCACAACTGCACAGATAAACCAGGTAAAGACACAGCTACAAGATTTATTAAACCAAAAGACAGAACAAGCTTTGATGTATGTGAAACAAAGATACTATGAGGGGGTAGCAAGGCTGCCAAAATTCTGGCCTATAGAGTACAAAAACAGCAAGCATCCTCAACAATAACTAAAATTAAACACTCTACACAACCTCAAATATTGAATAAAACAAAAGATATACTCAAGGGATTTAGGGAATTTTACTTAAAATTATACAATCAACCTCAGGAACCAGACGAAGAAAAGTATTAAAATTTTTTTACAAAAATACAACTACCCCAAATTACAGAGGAACAATGTAATTCCTTAACCAGGTCTATTACTTCTCAGGAGCTAGATCTTGCCCTACGTAATTCTAAATCGAGCAAAAGCCATAGCCCAGACTGATATACCGCAGAATTCTATAAAACATTCCGGAAAGCACTACTTACAACGTTAACCAAATTGTTTAATGCAATACAAGAGAACAGCTGGCAATATGCTAATATATCTACCATACTTCAACTAGATAAAGATCTATTAAGCTGTGAATCCTATCGTCCCATACCAGTTTTAAATCAGGATTATAAATATTTCACAGCAATTATAGCTAAACGATTAGAGAACATATTGCCACATATTATTAATAAGGATCAAGCAGGTTTTATAATAAAATGCCAAACAGCAGATAACATTAAACGAACAGTGTTCCTTTTGGAAGAGATACAAAGAGAACAAACCCCCTTTATACTTTTGAGTATGGATGCCCAGAAGGCATTTTAACAGGACATTTAGAAATTTCTGAGATACATGATGGGGAAATTCAATTTTCCAGCAACTTTTCTGAATATAATACAATGATTATATACCACTCCACAAGCCATGATAAAAGTGAATGGGTCATACTCGACCCGGTTCCCCTAAACAGAGGTACCCATCAGAGTTGCCCCCCATCCCCCTCCCTATTTGCCTTGTATGCTGAACCTTTAGCCTAAGCCATCCTAGAAAATATATAGGTTACAGGGGTAAACTACCTAAATACCGTCCACAAAATGGCTTTTTTTGCTGACAACTTGTTAATATACTTAACAGAACCAGAGACTTCCATTCCGAAGTTGTTCTCTCTTTTGGGAGAATTAGAGTTTATTTCAGGATATAAATTAAATACAAGTAAAACAAAAGTACTGACTTTTAATTACCAACCGAATGTGGAAACCCAGACGAGCTACCCATTGAGATGGAAAAGTTATAAATTTAGATATTTAGGGATAAATCTTACAAATAAAACCCATAACCTTTATGAAGCTAATTATACACCACATGTTCAATCTATTAGAGAGGACTTCCAGAGATGGGACCCTCTACCCCTCTCGCTGAACCAAATAATTGATGTTATAAGAATGAATATACTTCCAAGATTCTTGTAACTCTTTCAGACTCTCCCAGTTTTTCCATCAAAGAAAGATTTAAAAAAAATGGAATAGTATGATATCTTGTTTTTTATGGCAAGGAAGAAAACCACGGATAAAATACAAGACCCTTCAGTTACCTAAAAATAGAGGAGGGCTAGCCCTACCAAATTTAGAACAATATGCACAGGCAGCGGTAATATCACATACTGTATATTACACTGGCTAGATGAAGGGATGGACCTGCATTAGAAGGAGATAGAACAAGGAACCAAATGGTGGAGATTGAGAAATACCCGTTCGGACAGACCATACCAAAAACAATAATGGAAAGAGAGATCAGATTTAAACAAACTAGACAGCTCCTGAGAATTTGGAGAACAATAATTAAAAAAAATTAAAGATCCTATAGTAAACTTCCTACAGAAAATCACAGCAGACCCCAGGTTTGACCCAGCTAGACAGGATTACACCTTTAAAAGGTGGCAACACCAGGGACCTACCAGATTTTACCAATAATATGAGCAGGGAATTTTTTGTCAATTCCAGACACTGGAGAAAAAGTACCACCTGGGGAAACAAGATTTTGTTAGATTTCTTCAGGTAAAAAATTATTGCAGGAATCTGATGGGCATCTCCTGGGATCCAGGGGGGATACACCCACTAACGGGAATTATAATTAAAACAATAGAGATAGCAATACCAGAACATGTCATATCCAGGACTTATCAAGCCCTAAACAGTAAACAGAAAGAGAGTACATTACAATCACAACAACTCTGGGAGGAAGAGCTAGGTATTAACCTAGAGGAGGAGAGATGAGAACTGATATATTCAACAGTCCATAGAACCACAAGGTCCTTGATCTGGAGAGAGTTTGACTGGAAGTGTTTATTAAGATTCTTTAGAACACCACAAATAGTAAGGAAGTTTGATGATCAACTAGGATCAGAATGTTGGAGAGGATGTAGGGAACCTTCGGCTAACCATAAACATGTATTTTGGAGCTGCTCACTCCTAGAGACATTTTGGAGGGAGGTGGGGGGGAGCTTTGGGGGAACTGTTCCCAGAAATAGGGACTTTGACACCTGAATGTGCATTTATTTTTGATTTCCCTACTAGGGATAGGGAGAGGTAACCCCAGGTTCTTACTAGCTATGTTACTTCTTGCAGCTCATAAAGCTGCAACGAGGAAATGGTTTCGGAAAGTCCCCACCAACTTCTCAGGAATGGGAAGACATAACTTATCAAATATATAGAATGGAGTTTTTGAGGGCTCATATCAATTTAAAGGTCCAGAGATGTGCTGACTTCTGGACTAAGTGGTGGTTATGGATATCCAGGCACAGACCAGATTTGATTCCCATGGGGAAATTAAAACTTCTACAGACCTGGGATTACCACAAGGTAGTATATAAAATATTTAATAAATGTATTAGAATAATAATCAGGATATGTATCCCCTGACAAATACATGAGAAAATGTCAAATGTCTTATCTATATTGTATTTATTGTAATGAGAATGAACACAAGATGTACTCTGTCCTCTCCTTGGAAAACTTTGAAATAAAAAATATATCTAAAAAAAAAAAAAACAGTAGCCTTAGTGATTCTGTAGTCCTGACTACTGCATTTTGTATGAGAGGCTGTCAATGCTAGAAGCTAACACCTTATCTAGTTGCTTATCACTTTGTGTAGCACTGTCAGCAGCTTGCTCAGTGAGTCCTCCCAAAAACATCTAGGATTTTTATAGTCTGGCTGCAAGGGCTTTTTTCAGAGGGGACTTTCCAGAAGGAAATTAAAGAAGGAGAACCAGGGACCTACTTGCGATGATTATATGCAGCAGCTCTAACTACCACACAGTCATTTCCATCTTTTTCCTTTTTTAGTCACAGGAGAGATTATTTTATCATTTTGTGGTTGGAAGTGTTGTGGCTGCTAAGATGCCTTGCGTGAACTTTGCTCTGATAGATGCTAGGTGTTAGAAATTGCTATACTATCACATTTTTTAATAATATTTTTCTAGTTAGCTGAACTCAGCTCACTCTAAGTGAATCTGTATGTGTCTGCTGAAACTCAGAGTGCTCCAGCGTTGTCAGTTTTCAAGGTGTTTTATTAGCTGACTTTGCCCAGATTGGTTCAAGTCCTTGGGAAGAGGCTTACCTGGTATTAGTACCTCCATTATCTCCTTATAGGTGATGATACACAGTGAGCTAAACATCATTATGTACAATGTCAAGGTGCTGTCAAACTTCATTAAATGCAGTAGGGTTCTGCGGGAGTTGCTGAGACAACATACCTTAATAGCGCTATTGCAGAAGACCCACCTAATGTAGACTGAGCACCAAAAAATGAAACGCTCCTGAGTCGGGGAGTGCTATTCCTCCTCCTTTCAGAAACATCCTCACCAGAGGGGAGTGACGATTTTAATCCTTAGAGGGCTCCCCCATACATATAGAAAAGGTAAAAGAGGACATTGAGGACCAGTTTATATACATAGAAGCAGGGTATGAAATTCGTGAAAAAAAGTACATGCCCACTCGGGCATGTAAGCAATAAAAATACATGTCCAATAAATTATTCACATGCCGCCCCAATGTTTTTGTTTGTTTCATTACATAATGTCAGTTTCAAAGGACTGTTCATTTTTAGAGTGAGACTACCTAAACTAGAATTAAGAGTGGTCTACAACACTGCTGTTTTCCACAATAAACTAAAAAAAACAAAACTGTGTGTGATTTACTTCTGTAGTGTTGATGTTGAGGACAGGTTGGCAGACAGTTTTAGCAATTCATGGTGAAGCAGAGCCCAAATGATGGCAGCCTGCTGAGCTGTGTTTGACTACCAAATACTCCTATAGGAGTCCTCTCTTAGCCGTGTACGGATGTTTGGTCCCCCGACATAATGTCGCAGTTAATTAGTTGTGGACATTATGTCACAGGGACAAAAGAGAGTTACTGAAATGGTCATTCAGAATTCTTGTCACCGGACAAAATGGACCAAATCCCCAAACGGAACTGTTAAATAACTGCCTCACCAAACAGTCTACAGGTTATTTTCTATGTAGTTCTGCATTTATCACCAATTCTTAACCAGTTCTTTATTTATATGCTCTCAAATGAACTTATTTATGGTACAACATTAGAATTTTTATTTTGGGACTGAATTTTTGCTGTTAGAGGAGGCTGGATCACTACCTACAATCACTTCAAAAAGCTCAGGTACAAACTTGCTTTAATAGGGCTGTATTTTGTGGTTAATCTGTTAGTTGTACTTCTTAGAACTGGAAGGAGTGGGTGAGACTATTCCGCATGAGTTAGTTTGTGTAGAGAGTAAAGACTCATACCACATATTTGTTTCTAAGCACCACAGTAGTGTGACTGTTCTTAAAAATTATAAAGAGCCCAAAAACTGACTTGACTGACACGTACTGCTGAGAGGAACAGTACTGCACTTCTGAGCCACAAAAATTAATGGAAGTACAGAGCTTCTGTCTCCCAGGTGATCTTTGGGGTGCACAACATGTTAAATCGTTGAAGATGATTAAAGCAGCCTTTTTTGGAGCCTTGTGTATTTCCATTCATTCTGCGGCTCAGAAGTGCAGTACCGTTCCACTCATAGATGGCAGGAACAACACTTACTGGTCAGTGAGTACACTCCGTTGAAAGTCCCAGCTGTCCATTATCTGTGCTGTGCCTAAGTATGCCCGCTGTTCGTGACACCACGTTAGACACTGGTCTCCCGCCTATTTTTCTGTGTAGTCCGTGCAAGTGGAGCCCTTCACCATCACGTGGTAATCATAACCACAGTCACAGAACTCTGAACAGTCTTGCTGGGCTCCCACTGCAACTGCTGGCGGCCCATCATTTCTGTGCATGCCGGCCGAATGTCGACAATCCCGGAAGCCGCATATGAGGACTCGTACAACACTGATCGACAAAGTTTAGTCTGGGATAGAGAGCTGCATCTTAAAGGTGCAGTAATTAGAAAAGTGCTGCGCAGGTCAGCAAAGCAAACCCCAAATACCTTAGGTGCCCCAGAGGGGAGGCACTAAGGAGCTGCAGGTGTCCCAAGACAAAGGTGCCTGCCCTGTGGCACCTAAGGTATAGGAATTTTGCACCCTGCATAGAAGGCTTTTACCGAGATACACCCTGTGCCATAATAAATAAATTGCATATGTGTGTGTGTGTATATATATATATATATACATACATACACACATATATATGCCTCCTACTCAGATTAGGAGAGGTTGGCATTTTATAAAGATGTCCTGGTGAGCAGGGGAATGAGAATACCACATAGAAAGATCAATGAAGAACATTCAGAGGGAAATCTTAGATGACCGCTTGAGAGATGGCCATGTAGCATAGTGCTCCATGCATATGTAGCCTAAAATTTAAACGTTTGGGACTGAATCCTACAAACATTTTCAGGCATATGGTGAATGAAAGTGATTCTCATTTATTATTTTCTTGGTTGCTGTAAGATGTCGAAGTCCGTCCGCCGAGTGAAAGACCCTGCTAAGTCAATACTAATTATCAGTAAGCGACAGAACGCATGGTCTAAATAAACATTAATTGTTGAGACAATGGCTTCGACTACAAGTGAAAACTTGGGCTGAAACCAGCTGCAACAACAAAGTTATTTTTTTTGCATTTCTGAATCAAAATCCTATGCCACTGTTCTCACTGTTACCAGCTACTCCTGACCACCCAAGTGGTTTGAAAGATGCAGTACCTGGCCTTTCCTCAGACCAGAATGCCACATTGCATATATCCAACCCCACTGTGGACACACAAGGCATGATTCTCAAAGCCCCCGGTGCAGCGCAAGGGGCTTGCACCATAAAGAATGACGCAAAGTGCCCCTTGTGCCAAACAATACACAGGAAGCAGTCTCAATGGCAGCCTGTGTCAACCACAGGCTGCCTGCCCAAACCGGGCTTGCGCCAACCATGTGCCCAAATATGGGCTGTGGCATGGCGCTAGGGGGAATGTGACAAACACAAACTGCCACATCCCTGAAAATGAGATTCTCAGATCTCTGCCCGAGGGAGAGACCGTAAGTACCCTTAGACCAGCCAAGGCTGACCTTAAGGTACTCAGAAAATTCTCCTCTGGGAGATGACCTGTTTGCAGCAATGTGCCGTGGTCCTCCCTCCCCAGAAACGATGTCGCAGATATTCACATTATTAAAAGTACCCCATTTCCTGGTGGTCTAGTGGCCCCCTTCCCGATGTCACCCATGTTATTATTAAATTTAGCCCCTCCCTGGTGGCCTAGCGCCCCCTCCCAGATCCCAGATGTCCACCCGTAGTATTAGTATTATAGTTAGTACTATATTTAGCACCTCCCTGGTGGCCTAGCACCACCCCTCCCCAATCCCTGATGTCTGCCCGTATTATTAGTATTTTATTTATCCCCTTCCTGGTGCCTTAGTATCCCCTTCCCGATTCCTAATGTCCACCCATATTATTAGTATTATATTTAGCCCCTTCCTGCGGCCCTAGTGCCCCCTCCCCAATTACCAATGTCTGCCCGTATTAGTATTATGAAAACTATCCACTCCATGGTGGTTTGGTGTCCCCTGTCCCCAATGCCCATCCATGTTATGACAAGAATCGCTTTCCTGGTGGTCTAGTAGCCCCTCACTCCCCCCACCCCAGCAGGCCTGCCCACCCCCCACCCCAAAACACAGCCAGCACCTGGCACAGCCCACCTCTCACCTCCATGGCTGGGCACCAACTGAAACTGCATGGAGCATGTACTGTATAGTGTATGTGCTCACTGACAGACTGTCAGACAATGAGGGCATACACTATACTGTACATGCTCCATAACAGTTCAGTCCGGTGAGGGGCTAAATCAGGGCAGGGGATTGCTAGATCACCTGGTAGGGTAATTATTACACATTAGCAGATACAGGCATGTTGGGGGATTGCTAGACCACCTGGTGGGGGTAATTATTACTTATTTGCAGATATGGGCATGTTGGGGAAGACCACTGGACCACCAAGGTCTAGAGTGGTGCACAACACCCCTGCGGCTTGTGGCTAACCCTCCCAGTGCACCCTCAGTTTGGCATATCGCCAGGGTTGCCACAAGCCATGAGACTTTAATGCCAGGACCCTGCATGAGAATCTGGCGCAGAGTCCTTGGAGCACCGGGCACTGATGCAAGCTGCCTGTGGAGGCAGTTTGCATTGATCCAAGGGCTCTTTGAGAATTGAGCCCACAGAATCTGGGCACAGAGCCACTGACGGAAAAAGGAGATTTGATTCTTCGAGAGCAACACTTGGTAACTAGTGGTATCCGTCCTTTGGAATCTCAGCTTTACTCCAAACAGGTTGCTGTACTTATGGATAACTCTACACAAGTGGTCATTTCTGAGAATACTGCTGTTAATGTATCACATCCTCAAACAGAAAAAGTTTCTTTACTCTTGACGCAAGATTCTTTGAATATGGATGTGTCATCTAATTTTAGAACCCTCCCATGCTAACACTGATAAAGTACAGATAACACTCTAACCCAATTTAGGAACAAAATTAAAATTGATATTAAGAATGGCTTTGATTCATTGTCATCAACATCAATATCTATGACTAAATCCATTAATGATTTGGGGGATAAGATTACTGCCTTAACACTCAGAACTACCGAAATAGAACGACAAGTCAGTATACTGGAGGATAACTATAACCCTGTGCTGCAAACACTCTACAACTACAACATTTACAGAAAAAACAATCGTGGACCAGGAAGATCGATCCAGAAGGAACAATCCAAAATTGACAAAAGTACCAAAGGGCATGGAAAGAAAGGGGGCCCGGTCCCCTATTTTGAGAAACTTTTAACTATTGCCGTAGGATTTAAATATCCAGAAGAGCGAATTATTTCAGATTGTGTATGTCGGGAGTGGGGGTGGGGTTCCGAATCAACAAACATTTGATTCACACTCCAATGCTCATTTTTCTGCCAGACCAGTTTACACAAAGCCCATTACTACCAGGATCATGAAAAAATCCTCAGGAAGGCACACATCGATAAAGGTTTACTAGCTGATGGCATTAAGTTTTCAGCTTATCCACACTTCAGTGTTGAAACTGTACAATCACGCAAGGTGTTTGTTAAAGTGAAAGCTATGCTGCTTGAAATGGATATTAGGTCCTCCCTTCTTCCCCTAGCTAAGATACGCTTCTTTTGGCATGGTGAGATGCATTTCTTCAATGACCCAGGTCATGCCAATGCTTTTTTGAAAACTCAATTCAACACTGGATGTGCCACTTCAATCTACAGAGTTGCCTCTACCGTATCTATACAAAATAAACATGACTATCAAGGAGGCTTGAATTTGCACTGTGAGCAGAATGGAGCAGTCTCTAGTATAAAGGAGCAACAGGAACATTCAGCTATGCAACTGTCTCAAGCTCCAAATTGTGAATGTGCACCGCACAATCAAGTGCATCAGGAGACTGTGACTGATATATCAAAGCCTTCTCACCAGACTGTCAACTCTAGGTACAAAAATTGGACAGAGCTTGTACTGGACAGTAATAATGAAGTAGAAACAAACAGCTGTATCTAATTTCAATAGGGCAGAAATGAAGGGAAGTGCTAAAAAAAAAAAAAAAATCAGGGTCAGAACCACCTAATATAGTGACCTATACAGTGATGGGGGGAAGGGTAACTAGATTTGAGTTATTAGGTGAATGTAATCAATTGTTTGCATCAATCAGTATCTATTTTCAATTCTCTTTGTTTTTGTAAATTCAGTAGTGGGTCCTGATGCATGTAGTACTAGGCAGTGTAAAAGCTGCTGTCTTTCCTTTATGGCCATGTTTGTTGGTGAATAGCAATATAAAGTAAGAAGCCTCCACAGGGTCTTTTAGAATTTGTTATGGTTTTGCTACCGTGTTTAATTATCCCATAGATATCACAATGTGGTCAAAGGTAGAACATATATTATTAACTAACTGGGTTGCTTCCAATGGGTGGGGACGGGTTGGGGCAACTGGTTGGATGAAGTGCTTATGTCTTCCAAATTAACATATGATTCTGATAGCCCTCGGGGAAGGGAAAATAGATTGGGGTATCATTTCTTTTGTTCTTTAATTTGTAGGCAAGGAGAGCAGAAATATCATAATGGAGAAAATAATAGTATGCTCGGGGTATAAGGCTGCACTTTAGATATATGATGGGCAATATGTTTATTTCTATAAATTTTAGATGGACAGTTCTTTAAAAATAATCACATGGAATGTTAAGGGATTAAAGGATAGAACCAAGAGTAAAAAAATATTCAACTATGCCGACCGATTAGCTGTTAACCGTCTAATGTTGCAAGAAACACATCTTATTCAAGATGTAAAAACAAAAACAAAGCACTGCGTCAGCATGTAGTCTAAAAGCAAAACAAAGTGGTTATATTAATTGCATGCTGAAAACAGAAAATAGAGTTAAAAATCTACGTTTTGACCTTAGGTCTTCTTCAGGAAATATCTAAAAGAGAAAAAAAAAAAAAAACTAACTTTATTTTTTTCTCTTTTAGATATTTCCAAAGGAAGACCTAAGGTCGAAACGTAGATTTTTAACTCTATTTTCTATTTTCAGCTTGCATTTAATGTAACCATTTCGTTTTGCTTATTCAAGATGACTTTTTATATCTGTTCAGGAAATGGGGACCAGAGGTTAATGCTCCATACAGACCTAACTCTAGAGGTGTAGCCATCTTTTTCCAAAAGAATGTTGCAGTTTCAATTAATCTGATATTCATATTCATTGACACAGAGGGGTGCTACACTATATGCAAAATTATATTTAAAGGAAAAATGCTTACATTGGTTAATATATATGTGGCCCCAATGAAAACTCTCGAGTTTTTTGATGCAATTTTTCTAAAAATAGCCTCTTTTAACTCCCCGCTGGTTATTGGGAGAGATTTTAATTTGGTTTTGAACAATAATATGGATAGATCTAACCTTTATGGAGACAGATTACAATCAGCAGCAGTCAAACTATCTAAATATATGTCAGATTCTAAACTACTGGATCCTTGGAGATATGCCCACCCTCCAACATTACAATATTCATTTTTCTCAGCAATTCATCAAACATACTCTAGAACAGACTACTTCATCATTTCTGAATCATTAATGTATTGTGCTGAGGATACCAAGTACAGAGAGATTCATAGATCACTCCCTGGTGGTGTTATCTATTAATATTAAATGCTCTAAAATCCCTATATATTTAAAGTGGATCCCACACTTTAAAAAGACTTAGACTTTAATAGTAAAATAATTCAGAAAATTACACAATTTTTTTAACATAACACTTATAATGACATACTTGCATCTGTAGTTTGGGACAATTTTAAAGCTTATATTTGTGGCATAATAATAGAGTTTCATAATAAAAAGAAGAGAGCTAGAAAGCAAAAAATGGAACCCTTGGAAAATCTTATTAATCAAAAAGACAATTTATTGCATTTGACTCAAGACCCCATAATATTACTAGAATTGCTTGATGCGTGAAATCAATATAATAATCTTGCAGCATATGAAGCTGAAAAACAAATGTTACTTACTCGTACCAAGTACTACACACGCAGAGACAAGCCAGATAAAATATTAGCATGGCAACTGAGAAAAGAAATGAGTCAAAATTGATTACAAATATTAAAAATGAAAATGGAAACATAACTGTTGACCTAGGTGAAATCAACCAGATATTTGAAAAAATTATATAAACAGCGATATACCTCATAGAAACATAGAATTTGATGGCAGATAAGGACCACTTGACCCACCTAGTCTGCCCATTTCCCTACCTGATGGATAAGCTGCAGATCCTAGTTAACCAACAGCCTACTTCCTCCGACTCCCCCCACTAGAATTGCCTTATGTCTGTCCCATACATTCTTGAATTCTCCTACTGTTCTTGACTCCATGGCCTCCTCAGGAAGGCTGTCTCATGCATCCGCAACCCTCTTCGTGAAAAAATACTTCCTAACATTACCTCTGAGCCGTCCCCCCTCTATCTTCAAATTGTGTCCCCTTGTTCTTGCACATCTTTTTTTCTGAAAGATGCTACCCTCTTGGACTTTGTTGATTCCTTGAGGTACTTGAAAGTTTCTATCATGTCCCCCTCTCCCACCTTTCCTCGAGGATATACATATTAAGCTTCTTTAGTCTCTCTCTCTTCATATGTCTTCTGGTGCAGACCCTGCACCATTTTGGTTGCCCTCCTCGGGACAGCCTCCACTCTGTCTATGTCTTTGCAGAGATGGGGTCTCCAAAACTATATGCAGTACTCCAGATGTGGTCTCACCAACTGTCTGTACAAAGGGATAACAGCTTCCTGTTTTCTACTGTTGATACCTCTCCTATGCATCCCAGTATCCCCAGCCCGCTTACTGCCTTCTCACATTGCTTGCCCACCTTTAGGTCATCTGATATACTTACTCCCGGGTCCCTTTCTGTTTTTGTTGTTAGTATCTCACCCCCATTGTGTACTCTTCCTCTGGGTTTTTGTTTCCCAGGTGCATTACCTTGCACTTCTTTGCATTGAATCTGAGCTGCCATACATTTGACCATTCCTCCAACCTAGCCAAGTCCCTTCTCATCCTGTCTATCCCACCTTGTGTATCAACCCTGTTGCAGATCTTTGTGTGTCTGTAGAGAGAGACCTACTTTTCCTTCCAGGTGATCTGCAATGTCACTTATAAAGACATTAAAGAGGACTGGCCCCAGTACTGCACCCTGTGGTACCCCGCTATTTACCCTCCTTTCTTCACTATGGACTCCGTTTACTACTACCCTTTGCATCCTGTTGTCCAGCCAATGTTTTATCCAGGCTGCCACCTTGGGACTCACTCCAAGGCTGATTAGCTTGTATATTAATCTTTTGTGTGGGACTGTACAAATGACTTGCTAAAATCTAGGCAGGTCATGTCCATAGCCCCTCCTTAGTCTACTACTCTGATCACCCAGTCAAAGAAATCTATTAGATTTGTATGACATGACCTTCCTGCTGTGAATCCATGCTGCCTTGGGTCCTGTGCCCCAAAACCTCAGAGAGAGGAGATGATATGGGAGATATTGAATCATTTCTCCAGTCTATTCCATTGTCTACACTCAGTCTTCAGCTCTAGAGGATGAGATCACAGTTACTGAAATTGACCATGCTATCAACACCCTTACTAGTGGTAAAGCTCCAGGTCCTAATGAAATACCTATAGACTTTTATAAATATTTTTCAGATTTCATAGCTCCTTATTTAAAACTCTATTTGATTATATCCTAACACATCACATTCTTCAACCTTTGGGTTTTGAAGCCACTGTGCTTTTATTTAACAAGAAAGACAAAGATCTGCCCTTACCTGGATCATATAGACCAATATGGATGATTAATTCTGCTGTCAAAATATTGACAAAAATATGAGCAATCAGATTGGAAAAGATCCTACCATTAATTGTTCACACAGATCAAAATGGCTTTATTAAGGGTAAACAACTCTAATCTAACATTAAACGTAGCATTAATCTAATTGATGAATTTAAAGATTAAAATTATTCAATACTTTCATTAGACACGGAAGAAGCATTTGATTGCATTGATTGGGGTACATTAAAACTTTATTGAGACATTTGAAATTTGGACCTCAGTTCACAAAATGGATTGATATACTGCATTTAAAACCAAAAGCTAAGATCAGGACTAATAAAGATATCTCTGCACCTATCTCTCTGCAACAAGGAATGAGATAAGGGTGCCCCTTCTTGCCACAGATTTTTGCTATCGCAATCAAACCATTATCGCCATTATTACCAAATCACTATTAGAACAAACAATGAGATCAAGGGGTTAACAGTAAGATCTGTGGAACATAAAATGAGTTTGTATGCTGATGACACATTGATATATACTACTAACCTTAACCAGATATATGAAGAGTTAAAAAATATTATACTACAATTTGGGCGTATTTCTGGACACAAGATTAACTGGAATGAATCCAAACTGTCAGGCAGCTAGTGCTACAGCCCACCCGGGAGGATGCAGTTTTGGACCTGGTACTCACCAATGGGGACAGAATTGTGGAAGTCAGGGTGGGTGGACACCTGGAGTCCAGTGATCTTCACATGGTGTGATTCAGTATGAGTACAGTGGCAACGTCAAGCCACACAAAGGCAAGCGTCCTGGATTTTTGGAGAGCTGACTTTACTAAGCTGGGGATATGTCTCAAGAATGCCCTGGCAGGGAGGGATGAATTGGGGGGGGGGGTTGAGAAGTAGTGGGCCCATCTGAGAGAACCATAGTGGAGGTGACATACCTTTGCATTAGGCAAGTAAACAAGGGCAAGAAAAAGAGAAAACCACTATGGTTCTCAAAGGAAGTGGCCGGGAAGGTAAGGGTGAAAAAGATGGCTTTCAGGAAGTACAAGGAAACACAGAAGTAGGAGGATGACAGGGTAACAGAGGGAGACAGTGAAAGCAGTCAGGAGTGCCATGGTGCAAACAGAGGAAAAAATAGCACAGGAGGTAAAAAAAAAGAGGACAAGACTTTTTATAGATACATTAGTGAAAGGAGAAAAACCAGGGGTGGGATTGTAAGGCTTAAAGGGGAAGAAAGGGAGTGTGTGGAAGTGGACCTGTAAAAAGCATCAATACTGAACAAATATTTTTGTTCTGTATTGACAGAAGGAGATGGTGCAGGATCACAGTTAGGCAACATGAGCAGATACGGGAGGGAGGTGGACACCAGTCCATTTACAAAAGACAGAGTCCTAAAAGAACTCACAAAACTGAAAGTGGACAAGGCAATGGGACTGGATGAGATACATCCAAGAATATTAAGGGAACTATGGGAGGCACTGGCAGTCCTTTTCAATGAAACACTCAATACAAGAGTGGTTCTAGAGAACTGGAGGGCAGATGTAGTTCCTCTTCACAAAAGTGGGAGTAGGGAGGAGTCTGAAGACTACAGACCAATCAGCCTCACCTCAATAGTGGGGAAACTTATGGAATCACTACTTAAAGAAAGAATTGTGGAACACCTTGAATTCAGCAGAGCACAGAATCTGAGACGGCATGGATTCACAGCAGGAAGGACATGTTAAATAAATCTAACTGATTTCTTTGATTAGGTGACTGGGGAAGTGGATCAGGAGGTGCAGTGGACATGGCCTAACTAGATTTCACTAAGGCCTTCAATGTCTTTCCTCATAGAAGACTTGTGAGCAAGCTGGGCAGCCTGGGAGTGGGTCACAAGGTGGTAAACTGGGTTAAGAACTGGTTGAGTGATAGAAGACAGAGGGTAGTGGCAAACAGAGCTCAATCTGAGGAAAGGAGGGTGACCAGTGGGGTGCTGCAGGGATCAGTTCTGGGGCCAGACCTGTTTAATGTCTTCATAAGTGACACTGCAGAGGGGTTGGAAGGGAAGGTGCGCCTCTTTGCAGATGACACTAAGATCTGCAACAGGGTGGACACTCCAGCAGGGGTTGAAAAAAAATGAGGTGGGACCTAGGAAAACTGGAGGAATGGTACAGAATGCGGCAGCTGAGTTTCAATGTGAAAAAGTGAAAAATCATGCATTTGGGGAGCAAGAACCCAGGGGAGGCCTACATAATGAGTGGGAGATACTGACGGTCACCAGGCAGGAAAGGGATTTTGGGGTAATCATATCTGATGACCTAAAGGTGGCCAAACAATGTGCCAAGGCTGTGGGGAGAGCCAGTGGGATGCTGAGGTGCACAGGGAGAGGTATCACCAGCAGAAGAAAAGAGGTGGTGATGCCACTGTACAGATCATTGATAAGGCCTCATTTGGAGTACTGTGCCTAGTTCTAGAGGCTGCATCCCCATAAGAACATAGACAGGGTGAAGGGCAACAAAGATGGTGCAGGGCCTGCACCAAAAGTCATATGAGGAGAGACTGTGAGACCTCCCTATGAATACCCTGAAGGAGAGAAGAGACAGGGGAGATATGATAGTACCCTACAAATATCTAAAGGGCATAAATATGGTACCGGAGGGCAGCATCTCTCAGAAAAGGAGATGTTCAAAAACAAAGGGGCATGACATGAGGAGGAGGGTAACATGAGGAAGTATTTCTTCATGGAAAGGGTGATGGATGCATGAAATAGACTCCCAGCAGAGGTGGTAGGGGCAAACACAGTGTGGAAATTCAAAAATGCATGAGACAGGCATAGGGGAACCCTAGCAATAGAAACAAAAAGGTAAAGACGGAGATCAAGCAGGGTCTGCGTTTTTTGCGGTAGGTAGGGACAATGGGCAGACCGGATGGGCCTAGCAGTCCTTATCTGCCATCAATGTCTATATTTCCATGTTTCTATGTTTAGAATCAAAACACATTTTGACCCCTTTACGTATGCACATGTTCTTAATATGAGAAAAATTACAGTTCTGAAATACTTGGACGTAAATTTAGATTAGAATTTATCACATCTATATACAAATAATTTTAAGTATCTAATATCAAAAATTAAAAATTACCTTGACCACTGGGTATCTCTTCTTTTAACGTTAATCAACCGCACAAATGTAATCAAAATAATTATTCTCCCTAAGCTGCAATTTTTGCTTCAAACATTACCCATTATCCTGAACGATAATTTTTTAAAATCATTGGAAAAGATTATAAAAAAAAAGTCTCATGGAAGGGTAAGAAACCCAGACTTAAATTGGAAAAATTAAATATTCCTAAATGGTTTGGAGGTCTGTCACTGCCTAATTTCTATTGGTACTATCTCGCAGCCAATATGGTTACAGTTTATACATGGTTCCACCATAAATACGATTGGCTACCATGCCAAATCAAAACACATTATACACCATTTGATGATATTAAACACACACTTTACATAGGCTCCTATTGGCAAAAATAAAAAATAAAACTCTGTATTAGTACTAGAATGACCTGTGCAATATAAGAGAGAGTCTTGAAATTAACTCATACCTATAAAAACAGTTCATTATATACTGCTACATACTTTTACTCCCTCCATTATGGATACAGGGTTTAAACAATGGTATCATACGTACGAACATATGAATGTGCTAGCAGAAACAGACCACCCAGTCTATCTAAGTCTGCTCGAGTGTGCAGCTAGCACCCCTTTGGTGCCTGGTGGCAGCTGCCCCACCCTCCCTCCCATTTGTCATCCCACTGCCACCCCCCACTTCCCCCACCCTCACTTCCCCTGTTCCGTGTCCCATGCCCTTTTGAAACTGTTCACAGATTTACATGATATCACCCATCCTGGTAGGGCGTTCCATTTTGCTACCACTCTCTCTGTGAAATAGTGTCTCCTCATTTCCCTCCTAAATCTTCCCCCCTCTATTCTTAACGCATGCCCCCTGGTGACCCTCCCCCTCCTTAACTTAAAGACACCATCTGCTCCATCCTTATTGATTCCCCTCAGATACTTGAATGCCTCTATCATGTCCCCCCTGCCCCATCTATCTTCCAGGAAATACATATTCAGATCTCTCAGCCTGCTGTCATAGTCTGACTCTTCCATTTCACATATCATCTTTGTTGCCCTCCTCTGCACCCCCTCCAGTAGCCTGATATTACGCTTTAGGTATGGCCTCCAAAACTACACACAATACTCTAAGTGCAACCTTACCAGTGACCTGTAAAGGGCCAAGATCACCTCTCTTTGCCTGGATGAAAACCCCCTTGCTATGCACACCAGCATTTTGTTCACTTTTACAGCCACTCTCCTGCACTGGGCAGTGTTGTCCATGGTCCCTGATATCATTACCCCAGGTCTTTCTCCTCCTCAGTGATCCCCAGCTTAACCCCTCCCAGCCAGTATTCTCTTCTTGGGTTCTTCACCCCAAAGTGCATAACCTTACACTTCTTTGCAATGAACCTCAGCTGCCACCTCTCTGACCACTCCTCTAGCTTGCTTAGGTCCCTATGGGAGTGTTCAAGGTTTATTTGTTCGACTTTTCTTTAAGTCATTACAAATGAACACAAAAACTTCACAAGCACTCTACAAGCACAATAAAGCACCAAATATAGAATAATACAAGAAAAATATCAGTTCATCATAATTTGTCTTCTGTCACAGTTAATCAAAGAAACTAAGAAAGAAAGTGACACGGAGGAATACAGAGCAAGACTCAAGGAAGCAGGGAAGGCAATCAGGTTAACCAAAACTTGAGAAGAAAAAAAGAACAGCAAAAAGGGTTCAAAAGGGGGCTAAGATCTTCTACAGATACTATATATATGGGAGAAAAGAAAAAGAAAGGAAGGTATCATAAGGTTGAGAACTAGGGAGGGCCAGAATGTTGAAACCGATGGACAGAAGGCAGAGGTTCTAAATGAATACTTCAGCTCAGTTTTCACCAAGGAGGATCAGGGAAGTGGACCAATACTAAAGAATGAAGAACACAACACCAGTGAAGCTGACACAAACCCCTTAACAACTGAAAGGGTTCTAAAAGAACTAGCAAAATAAAAAAATTAAAAAGCTATGGGACCCGACGATATCCACCAGAGACTACTAAAGGAACTCAGAGAAGAACTTGCCACCCCATTAGCAGACCTCTTCAACAAGTCACTGGAGAGTGGCACATTACCAGATGACTGGAAAAAGTAATAGTGATACCGCTGCACAAAAGCAGCAGCAAGGATGACGCTGGAAACTGCCATCCAGTTAGCCTCACCTCAGCAGTGGGGAAAATCATGGAAACATTACTGAAATAAAGAATTGTACAGCATCTAGAAGCAACTAACCAAATAGACATAAAGCAGCATGGCTTCACAGCAGGGTGGTCATGTCAGACAAACATGACTGATTTCTTCAAATGGGTGACCAGAACGGTGGACCAAGGAGGAGCAGTAGACATAGTATATCTGGACTTCAGTAAGGCATTTGACTCTGTTCCACATAGGAGGCTGATAAGTTAGAACACACAGGAGTGGGACATAAAATAGTAGGCTGGATTAGAAACGGGCTCCAAGGGAGAACCCAGAGAGTGTTAATAAATGGCACTCTGTCGAAGGAAGGAGTGGTGACCAGTGGAGTCCCCCAGGAATCGGTGCTGGGGCCAATTCTATTTAACATATTCATCAGTGACATCACAGAGGGTTTGCAAGGAAATGTATGCCTGTTCGCAGATTACACCAAGCTCTGCAACAGAGTGGACACGCAAGAGGGGGTCACAGAAATGACTGCTGATCTAAAAAAAAAAATAGAGGAACGGTCAAAACAGTGGCAGTTGAAATTCAGCAACAAGAAGTGCAAAGTTATACATCTGAGGAGGAAGACCCTAGGCTGGAAATATAACCTGTTGGTGGGCAGCTGACTGAAACTAAGGTAGAGAGGGATCTGGGGGTACTCATATCTGACAATTTGAGGACAGCTAGGCAGTGTGAAAACAGCAACTCAAAAAGCTAGCAGCATTGCAGGCCCAGTGGCACTGAGGGTTGAGTTGCGGGACGCCTTACCTGGTACCATGCCGCGGCCAGGTTCGGGAGCGAGCATGGGCCGCGGGTTGGCCGGGGAGGAGAAGGATGGAGCGCCCAGCAGCTGCTCTCCTTCTCTGGGAGGGGGGGTCATCTGCACACTCCCACCGCAATACCGCCACCTGGGGGAGCCCGGGTGGAAGGTGCAATAGTTGGGGGTAGCAGTAAGGGTATTGGGCAAATGTCGACAAAGCAGGAGGCACATCTCAGCGTGCCTCCTAGCTCACTGGCCCTCATTCAAGCCGATGTCTGGAGAGACGAACAAGGTAAAAAACCTCGGTCTCTCCTAGGTGACGACACCTCACTGCACATCTCGGCTTGTCAGGGCAGACTTCGCTGTGCTGGATCCATGACACAGTATGTATGGCTCGGGAAGGTAAGAACAGGGAGTCCCTCCTCACCCCGCCCGTGGAGGGGTAATCCTGGTACATGGCTAGTGGAACCATGTACTCTAGGGGCAGACCACGATGGGACTAGGTGGTGCAGTAAGAGGATGTCTGAGAGAGTGGAGAGAGGAGACAGTTGGGGCATAAATACAGGGTTTTGAAAAAAAAAGCTAGCAGCATTCACGGATGAATAGGAAGGGTTATCACAAGTAAGAAAAGCGAAGTGATAGTCCCATTGTACAGGACCTTGGTGAGGCCTCACCTGGAGTACTACGTCCAGTTCTGGAGACTGCACCTCAAGAAGGACAAGGATTGCCTGGAAATCGTGCAGAGGAGAACTATGAAGATGATACATGGACTGCATGAAGAACTGTATGAATCGAGATTAAACCATCTTAGGATGTATTCACTGGAGAGAAGAAGGGACAGGGGAGATAAGACAGAGACATTTAAATACCTCAAAGGTATCAGCTCAGTATAAACACAAGATCATTTCAGGAAAAACACAAATACATGGACAAGAGGGCACAGCATGTGCCTGAAGGGAGGTAGTTTCAAAACAAACAGCAGGACGTTTTTCTTCACGGAAAGGGTGATGGAGCCCTGGAACAGTCTGCCCCCAGAGGCTGTGACAGTGAAGACAGTGGGCAAGTTCCAGCTAGCATGGGATAGGCACTGTGGAAACATAAGGCAGTAAAGAAACTGGGAGGGGGTAGCTTTCACGTGCAGGCTAGATGGATCGCAAGGTCCCCTTCTGCTGGCACTTTCTTAAGTTCTTATTTTCTTATCATAATTTCATTAACAAAGCCTTGTGCATAACTTTTAGAATATAATATTCAGTAGTATTCCTACTGGGATCACTCTATGTAACTGGTAGCTCAAGGCCCTTAGATGTACGTCAGCCTTCAAACAGGGAACAGTTATCAGGAACCAAAGAAATTATAACAGAAATGCCTAACTTGCAGGTAAAAACATCTTGTTAGACATACATGTGTTACCTTTGAAAATCAGCTTTCCTGTTACTTTTCTGAGACTCACTACGTTACATAGATTCTAAGTGCAATACATGGGTTCCCATAAATGTGGAGAACCATTGTATGTCAGTACGGCTAACTCTACATGGTCCACTAAATCCCTTGGGTGATACTCATCCATACAAGCTCCTAAACCACAACCCTTAGGGAAAGGACCCCTGAGAAGCCCAATAACTAACTATGCAAATGATTACTATTAACCCTGTCCCATTATGTACATTTTATCCTTGAAAACATTACTTGGCCCCACAATTTCAAGGGTTAGCAAGTCATGGCAACAGTCTGTAATTTCCAACAAAAAACATCCTCCCTTACTTTGGGCAAAATGATTGCGTAACCCTGGTCCACATGAACTGTTCCTAAAAGAGAAAACTGAGTAACAAATCAGGGCTATGGTATATAAACTGACAGTATTAGCAAGTAAACCATATTTTAGTGCTGGGGTACTAACATAAAAAATATAATCACATATTTGACTGCTTACACACATGATACTATAATTAGGCTATTTAAGCCATCTCGCCGGCCTGGAGGCCTGACAGTTGAGGTGCTGGATGCCGCACCATGCCGGTGACCCGGGTTTAGTGACGGACTTGGGGAGCCGGGGCTCGGCAGAGGAGAGAGGATGGAGTGTCTGGAGGACAGCTCTCCTCTTCCTGTGGAGAAATCCAGAGTTGCTCAGTGTCCTGGCGGCCCCCGATGGAGGTTGGGGGTACTGCAGGAACACCAGCCAATGTAGGGGGCAGAGTCGGCAGGCAGCCAGCAGGGCCAGCCATGCGCAGCTGCCATTGTACGCCACACTCCAAGGGGAGAAAACCAAGAAAATCCCTGTCCTTCGGGATAAGCAATAGCACCTCGCTCCGCTGAGCCACACTCCATCCCTGGGCTTCTCTCTCCACCAGATCGACTGCCCAGCCAGGCACTTTGGATTATAGGTAGAGCACCCTGGGCAGATAGGGCAGTCCCACTTCGGGGGGTGCAGAGCCGTGGAGTCTGCTGGGCTGGTGCAGGGTGGAGGACAGCTTCAGGTAGGAGGTAGAGCTCGCGGGTGCGGTGGATGACCAAGAGAGTTCCCGGTAGCGGCAGCGAAGAAAAAGCATGTACAAAAAAAAAAAACCCAGAAAGCCATCTCTGCGTACAGTTTAATGCTCCAAAGCCTTTTATCTTACGTGAGTGCCAAAACACATTAACAGGTAACAAATGAGTCAAATTACTAAAAAGATCAGCAAGGAGAGTAAGTATTTAAGTTGTTAAACAAATTTCACCCACATAACAGAGATAAACATTTTAAACGATTCATAAAATATTTTAACATGAAAATGTTAGAAATGACTTTAAACTGAACAAGAACTAGAAAGCTTCATTGCAGTTAGGAGTTTATCCATTCTGAAAGCTCCATTTACACTCAGGAATCCATAGGTTTGTAATAGAGTCTAAAAGGAACTAATTAAATGCTGGAGTCCATCAGTTTGCAAACGGGTTAAAAGGCTTCGTTTCGGCCCCAGTTACACATTAGGGGGCCATCGCCCTTTATGGCAATAACCTGCTCATTCAGGATCTGAATTATTTTGGGGACTGAGAATTACAGTCTTCCTCAGAAACTACCATGTATTCCACAGTGAGCATAAAAACATGCCACCAGATATAATACCTTATCCTTCAACAGGCTATCAGCACAGAACCTCAAAGTGGAATAACATTAAACAACCACTTGAAATAAAGTATTGTCTTTTGTGAAATACATTCTTTCAAATTCTTACAAATCCAACTGAATGCTTTTCACTGGAGTTCGAGCTCCGTATAAAAAGAAACAAAGCTAGAGGTGTTCATTCTCTCTGTCAAAACTCCATTAGTCACTGAGGAAGTAATTTTATAAACTTAACCACAAATGACCGCAGGAGAAAAACTGCTGTTAACACTGTATAACGACTGTAAACAACATTTAGTGGATAGTTCAAAAATTCAGACTTCATAAACTGAGAGTTCTGGTTCCCACGTAAAGAAAGCACTCGTGGTTCATTAGCCTGGATGTAAAATTATCAGCTACAAATAACAAAAGTAGTATCTTTCGAAAGGATTTTCCCACAGTCAACCGCCAACAGTCGCCAAAACAGCATCCCTTTAAGTATTAGCAGAGGGATACACCATAAACGAATCACACTCAACAACTGAATCCACTTTCCTAATCTGAGGGTTCAGGCATCCAAAGCTCCCTGCAAGCCATGACCAATTTCACAATTTCTCCCTGTTGATATTTTTCCGCTGCTGTGCATCATCGTTCTCTCGCATACCTGGGAACACCTGAAATGGTAAAAGAAAACTGCTCTATGAGCACAGTAAGTAAGTAATATCAGGAATTTTAAAGTCAGTCCCCAGCGACCCTTGGCAAGGTTAGCGTATCTGTAAAAATTCGCATACAGCACCTCATGGTGCAAATGTTGCTGTAGCTCAACAGAAATTGTTTGTCTACCTCCACAAACCTCCAGACAAGTCACTAGATGCAAATCTAGGAAGCTGAGGTGTAAATCTGTTTCAGTTCCAAACACCACACTAGAGATGCAGCAAAATTTTTATTTGCTGGCGAAGTGAACGCAAAGTGGTCCACTTCGAATTTGCATATCACTATGTAAAATTTCCATTAAAAAGTCAAAATTCACCTTACTTCGCGTTGTCCACTTTGAGTTCCGGTTTGATAAGGTGAAGTTGGTAAGAAACAGGCCACTGATCTCATGCCTGACCATCTCTGCAGGTCCGCAGGTCACATGATTTAGGGAGACAGTTAAATAGACAGGAAATCATTGTTTTACTTTCAACAAAGTCTTGCTCAGCACCCGTAGCAGTGGAATGGCTTGACTTAATGGATGCAGTATCACCACTCACTGCCTGTGTGGCATGTTCAAACAGCCTCAAAATTAATATGACTGAGTCCATGAGTCTCTACTGTTCAGCTGTCATAGACAACTGAGGCTCCAAACTGTCACAGCTAGTGTGTATAACTAGGTACTCGGAGATGGCTTTGTACTGCTCATACAACCACTCTGCCATGTAAAGTGTTGAGTTCCATCTCATGACAACTTCAAGCTTGAGCGGGTGCTGAGGGAGGCTGTTTTGAATCTGCAGCTACCTAAGCTGGTCATGGGCCTTTCCAGAGCATGCAAAGTGGGAATAGATGTGGCACGCAACAGTCAGCATTTGCTTTATTTCAGGGTACTGCAGAAACTCTTGTACCATAAGATTTAAAGAGCTAGTGTACTGCCTGCAATTAATTGTAACTTTCAGATGTAGTCAGCTTTCATTTCTTATATATCAAGTAATTTTTCCTTTCTGTTTGCTAATTAGAAGACTTTTCCACCTGGCAGTACTGGGGTGATGTGTGGAGCTGCACTCTGTCTGGAGGGAAAAAAGTCAGTTCTGTTCCTCCCACTACATCAACACTGAGACCACACTGACTATGATATTACTAGTAACCAATGAGAACCATTTCTCACTGCCAGGTTTCACTTTCACATGGAGCAGCAGGGACTGGTTCTCCCTGGTTACTAGTGCATTCACAATTTCCTGCATTTTGATTGGTAGCTTTGAAAGTCACTGCTCAGGCTGCAAGGATTCTGGTGCCTCAGGGTGTTTTGTCTCATTTCTGAAGAAGTAGTGGGAGGAACAGAACTGACTTTTTTTCCCTCTAGACAGAGTGCAGCCCCACACATCTCCCCAGTACTGCCAGGTGGAAAATATTTTAATTAGCAAACAGAAAATAAAAAAAATACTTCGGATATTGGAAGTGATAGCTAACTACATCTGAAAATTACTATTAATTCCAAGCAGTACACTAGCTCTTTAAACAGTGGGGCCATGCAGGGAACCCTCACAAAGCCACCATTGCTGATACATGTAACAACAGTTGATCCATTATCACTAGCTATGAAGCCAGCTTTTAGGGACAGAGGGCGCAGCCACTCATCAATTTCTGTCAGTTGCAAGTCTAGCATGTTTTCACCTGTATGTGACCCTGCTATACTACGCATTGCAGGCGTGGCATGCTGTTTAATGCCATGAAGGTTGCTAACACCACAGTCTGGCTTATTACACTGCTTTCTCGTCCCACCATCACAGACATCCCTAGGTAACTGTGCACTATGTGCAGAAATACACAAATAGGAACTACCTGCCGTTTTACGACTTGTCCACGTATCCATGCTTAAGAGAATGTAAAGTGATGCGGAAATGCTGAATGTTGAAGGGCATGTCTTACAGACTCTGTCACCATCCGATATAACTCAGGGGCAGCACAGGTGGAAAAGTTGGTCCTGGACGGGATCTTCCATTTAGGACAGGTGCGTGCCACAAAACACTGGATTCCTGCATTCTCCACAAAGGAGAACGGCAAAAGGTTAATTGCCAGCATTTCCGCTACTGCAGCATTGAGTTCATGAGCAACTGCATGATTTGGTGGGTATTTACTGTTCTGGGCAAAAAGGCTGTGCAACATGGGCTGTATTGTTCAGTGTTTTGCATGTGGCATGCCAAATGGCTCTCATCTGCGAACTGACATGGATGGGGTACCTCTGATGTGTGATGGTGGGTGCACAGGTGACAAGCCAATAAATGCAGTTATTTTACCTGTTTTAAGCACATGGGTTGGTTAATGTACTAGAATTACTACATGGACCACTGCTACTCTGACCACTACTTGAGCATTCAAAATCCTCCTCCTCCTCCTTATGCCTGTAGTAATTCTCCAGTGTTATTTCACCATTTTTACTGACACGGCAACTTACACTAAAGGAAGGGGGTACCATGCTCACTAAGGTGGCTGAGGGCGAATGCCCCACTACGGCATTAGCTCCCCTCTGCTGATGAGTCCACAGTGCCATGTGCCTGCTCTTGAGATGAGTATGCTGGCCCCCAGTGCCCAGATTGCTACCCTTTTTACCACACTTCATATGCATTTGGCAAAGCTGACAGACTGGCCTGTTTCATCGTTACCATCTTGCACAAAAATCCCAAACTAGGGATTCCGATGCCCCACTCTTCATATGTCGCTTCTGGGGTTGTATATAGAACTGCAGTTTTGGTGGTGATGAAATGGAGGGTGTACTGCATGAATTATGGTGTTGTGCACACTTGGACTTTGACTGAACATCACAATCGATGACTTATCCCTTTAGGGTCAGCAACAGACACAGCTACATCATAACTTTGAGGAGGAGGAATGACGAACAGACTGTTTACAAACAGACACCTTCACTTTCTTTTTGTCCGGTTCCCAAATGGGGTTGCTAGCATCATCATCATCATAATCACCATCGACAAATTCACTTTGGATGCTGTCCTCCTGTGGAGATATTCCAACCACAGCCTCAGTACTATCATCCACACTTTTTTGTCAACATCTGAATGTTTGGATGGCCTAACCTCAAGATCAGTGGAAACATGAGACCGTGAGTCATTAGCATGATCACAATCATGTTCAACTACTGTGGGGAGTGGGACATCAACTACACTCCAGTCTGCAGATTCAAGCAACATTTCCCCCACCTAATAAGTTTGCCCAGGTTGAACTTGTAGCAATACTCATGCTGGGGAGCACGACAATTCGCTCCCGTCATTTCGCTCTGCAACAACTGGTTCCCAACAACTCGCTCCCGTGACAACTCGCCCCCAACAATTCGCTCCCTAGCCAGCCAGCTGTCACAGAGCAAAATGAACCTCCTGAAGTCGGTAGAGGCAAATGGGTGCAGTGGTGGAGATTGAGTGAGCCACAGAGTCCGTACCGGCCCAACAAATTGACATGGACCCACATTAAAGAACTGACCAAGCAGATTACCATCATAATTCAGAGTAGACTCTGAATGGCTATTAGATCACCAATAACCTAATAATAAAAATAAAAAGAGCCCCCAGTACAGTGCTGTGTTTGCAGCAGGAATTGGCTGAGAAAACATGACTCCTTGAGAAAGAACAAGCATGCCATGTTAAACGATACTGCTTAGCTATGGTGTCTTTCTGCCTCACATGGATAACTGACAACAAGGCGGTTGCTGCAGGAGATGTTTCTCCTTTTTCCCAGGACACTGCTATGATCTCTTACCTATTTGCTAATTGTGGGACTCCAATGATTCAGGCCGGCCCTGACTCCCCAGCTGCTCCCTGTGCTATTGCTGTGTCTTCCCCTGCAGTGGACTCATCTGCCGCTCCCTCTACCCCAGTAATTTATGTGGATTTACAGATGGAGTGGTCAGTGCTTTCTCAGCCCCCCAAACTATCTGGCTCTACTGAACATTTGCTGGCACTGACTCCGGGTGCCCTTGAGCGTCTCCCCCCCCACCTACTACCTCTGCTGCTGCCTGCCATATGCGGAACCATCTTCATTGGTCTGCTGAAACAGTTCTTCTTGCAGCAGCCTGGATGAGGGCAGAAAGTTTTTCTCTGGGATCATTTCATTCCATGACAACTGGCTGGTAAGGGAATGAACTGTCAGGGGCCGGTTGTCTCGGGAGTGAACTGTTGCCGGTGCAAGTTGTCGGGAGCCAGTAGCCAGGAGCGAATTGACATGGACCCCTCATGCTGTTACCAACCATGCCATCACTAACTTTACTACCAGCATGGACAACAGCATCTCCAACCAGCACTGAAGTGACTGATTTCGCTATGAAAAAACAGAGTCAGAGAAATCCCTTTACTTGCAACAACTGCTACTTTTCCCTTCTGCTACGTACTACCATGGCCACGACCACTACTCTTAACACTGCTAGACTTGCTACTAGCCCGGATGAACCTGTCTCATCACAACAACAACTTCCACTGCTAATAGTCTTATTGGCAGCAGTGCCACAGCCAGAAACAGTTTTGCATGAACATCTCTTCGTGGGCATTTTTTAAGACTACATAGACAATTAACAGCAACTTATTATTTTGGCTGTTTTTGGGGAGGGTTGGAAGCAAAAAACACAAGCGATGCAGTTGCACAGGCGCGAGTAACACAAGACCTGAACCAGTCTTCAAAAATCAAAAAGTCATAAAACAATACCTTGTTTTGCGGGGGGGAGGGTACAGCTTTAGCTACACATGCAGAAGCAGGGAAGCAAAATTCCAGACAGGCTGCGAAATTCAGAGAACTGCTATTGTGGTGCTGCAATAAAATGTGTATCAATTTACACAACACACACACATTAAAGGTCAGTCACAGAAACTTTAACAGTTCAGTACACTACAATAGAGACAGTCTTTTAAAACGACTGAAACAATGCCCAGCATACAAAAAAAACTAAAAAAAATTAAGTAAAGTTGTACTGTGTGTATCTGAACACACAAATAAAAAACTAGCCAACAAAAGTTAGAAAAAACTGCCTTTCTCACTAATCTCCCTTATACACCACAGATCCGCCCTTCCCCCGAAGCACACTTCTACAGTGTCTGTCACTGCAGAGGCTGAATGTATTAAATTAACATTAAATATTCACACAAAATCAATAAATGCTCGATGATATAAACACATAAGGGGTTCCTACAATTGATGTACTAAATTTTGACACTAAAGTTTGTGGCAAAAAAGGTGTTTTTAATGGTTTTTTGATGGTTTGAATCTCAGAGCTCTGAGAGCAAACAGTCTCCAGCTTTCCATTACACTGAACTGAGGCTGCACAAAACAATATACAGCCCATGGAATGTTCTCTTTAAAAGCAACAAAACAAAAGTGATAATCACGAAGTACACAGAGAAGAATAGCAACCAGTACTTGGATGCAAAGTTTTTGCTTAAGCTATGCAGAAAATTACCCAACATTCAGATTCTACGTGAAATACTATGCATAGCGAATTTTAGCCACTTTGCCCACCTCTGCACCGCACCATCAGTGCAGCAACACTCCCGACCAGACTTTCCCGGAGCAGCTGTAGCCTATAGCCATATACTGTAGAGTACTCCACAACTTTTGGCCAACTTTAGCCAGCTCAGTAAAATAATTAAAATATTTAACAGGTAACATTAACAACAGTACCTGAATAAGAAACTCCAAAACAGAATGGAGAGGGTAACACAGAGTGGAGCAGCGTTGAGGCCATCTTGCTGCTCCGCCCCCTCAGTATGAGCAGTCATATGGGAGTGAAAAAAATAAAAGACCCATTTAATAAAGAAGATCTATTAAATTTCAAAATAATTAAACAAATCTACCATCTTCCAAACTCACACTGTTTTAAATTCCTTCAGATTAGGGAATATATATGTAAAATTTGGGATTTTTCAAATCGAGCCACAACTAAATACAGTATATGGGAAGATTAGTTTAATTAGTCGAATAACACTAAGTTGATCTCAAAAATATATATTGTCTCTGAATGTGGAACCAATCTTCAAAATTTGAAGACAAAATGGGATACGAAAGTAACAGGCAACATAACTGAGCAAGTGTGGGAACCCATTATATATTGGCCCAAATTGGGTATTGTATCATCAAAACTTGTACAGATTTACTTTAACATGATTCATCGAACCTATTATACCCCCATAGGCTAAACTTAATGAATCCTGAATGTTTAAATACCTGCCCTAGATGGAGATCAGAGAATGGTAAAATCAAATCCTAGGCAACATGGTTTCACAGAGAGGAAGTCTTGCTAGACAAACCTGATTTTATTTATTTATTGAAATGCTTCACCAGGAAGGCACACTGAGCAATAAGTCGCTCATCTCTCGATGTAACCTGAGGGTAAGGGGTACAATAGGAATGAGGTATTAAACAATCAACTTACAAGATCAACATTAACATACAGTTGTAAGGCAGGTGTTACAAACAGTGTTACAACAGTGTTGCGTATAATAGGTAGAAACAGTGGACAATAAGTAGTGCCGGGTTAATAAGTAAACAAGTGCTTATGTGAAAGAAAAGGGGGAAGGAGAGGGAGGGAGGGGAACAGTCGTGACCCTGGAGACCCCTTCAGGATATGAGGAACCCTGCAAGGGTTCTGGGGGGACCAGAGAGAAGGGGATAGGGCAGTTTCCCAGAGAGATCCCATCAGGATGTGGGGAACTCTGCAAGGGGGCTGTGGGGCTAGACAGAAAGGGGGAAAAGGATGTAGGGATTTAAAAAGAGAATAAAGAGAAAGAGGAGGTGTGACTTAAAGCTAGATGGGGGAGTAAGACCTAAGAGAGGGCCCTTCAGGATGTGGAGTACCCTGCAAGTGGGTTGGGGAAGGTCAGTAGATATGGATTAAGAGAGTGATAGGAGAGGGAGTGAGTGAGAATTCAACCCTTGAAGGGAACATAATTTGCACCTTTGGAGAGGATGGGGCCTAATGAAAAGTCCATCACGATGTACTGGACTCTGTTAGTAGTCATGGAAAGCCAATATAGTGGCTAAATAGAATAGGGGAGATATGCTAAGGCTCAGTTGGACCTCTTCAGGATGCTGAGAACCCTGCAAGGGGGCTGTGAGAGGTAGATGGGGAGTGGAAGATGAGGAGACAAGACTAGGCACTATAGGACCCCCCTCTGGATACTGAGAACCCTGCAAAAGGGACTGAGAAGACTAGGGAGAAAGATAAATGGGGGAGGGGAAGGAGAGGAGACACGCCTAGGCATAGTAGGACTCCTTCAGGATTCTGAGAACCCTGCAAGGAGACTGCAAAGGCTAGGGAGACAGGTAGTTGGGGGAAGGAGAAGGGGAGGAGACAACCCTAGATGCAGTAGGACCCCTTCATGATGCTAAGAACCCTGCAAGAGGACCACAAATCTAGGGAGATAGGAAGGATGGTGGGGGAAGGGAGCAGATGAGAGATACAAGACCCTTGAGGGAGCAGAAGAGAGACCCATGGACAACATTCAGGGTCCCTTACATTCTGTGAGAGATCAAGGGAGGCCAGTAAGGGGGGAGCAATTTGGGGAGGAGGAGAGCTAGAAATTTGGGGGTTAGGGTGCACAGGGTAAAATGAAGGTGACAGTAGAGGGGTAGGGTTTGTCCAAGGCTTACAGGAGGGAATTAGGGAGGGACATGGCAGGGGCAGCTAGGTGCAAGATAATTATTGAGGGTAGAGCTGATGGAGTAGGTGGAGGATGAGTGCCAGATTTGAGCGGGGAGGGAATTCCAAATTTCTGAGAGGCGGTGAGAGTAACTGGATTGGCCAATTTGCGTGGATCTGCAGGGGACTACTAGGGTGTAGGAGTTGATCTAAGGGAATGGAAGGATGGGGGTGTTATAAAGGAGGAGGTGAGGTAGGAAGGGAGCTCACCCAACCAGTGCTTGAAGGTGAATTTAGCACAGTGGGAGAGTGCTTCTGTTGTAAGAGAGGGGAAGGATAGGGCACGATAAAGGTCACAGTGGTGGGTGTGAGGGGGGCATTCAGGGCAAAGTGGCAGAAGGAAATGAAATGGATGTCCAGTCTGACCAGGGAGGACCTAGGGGTAGCACCATAGGCTATGTCAAAGTAGTCAAAAATGGGAAGTATCATCTTCTGAACAAGTTTATGCCTAGCTGTAGGAGGGATGCAACTATGGTTCCTGAACAGGGCACCAAGCTTGGGGCGCAGTTTTTTATGGATGGCATCAATACGTCCAGAGACATTTAGGTGTTGGTCCAACCAAACATCTACGTACCTGAAGGAAGATATGTCCTCAAGTAAAGTCCCATCAAGGGTGTGGAAAGTGGGTAGGGAAGGAAGCCTAGAGTCTCTGCCTTGTGCCAAAGGTCATGGAGACAGTCTTCTTGGCATCGACAAAAAGTTGATGGTTAGCAAACCAGAGCTGAAGCTTGTCGAAGTTTTGCTGTAAGCTGGCTGTAACCTCAGCAGGACAAGAGCCAGATACATATAGGACTGTATCATCGGCATACATATGTGTAGCGGAGGAGGAGGAGCAAACAGAGGGAAGGTAATTTAAGAAGATGGAGAATAGGAGGGGCCCTAATACAGAGCCCTGGGGGACACCAGTGCTGATCGGGAGGGGAAGGGAAGTGGTGTCCAAGACCCAACCTGTTGCTAGCCTTGCTTGTAGAGCAGAAAGCAGCTAACTAAAAGAAGCTACATTTTCTTATTAATTTAAAACTTATATCTCAGCAGGAGTCAGTGTCTGTTAAGATTAAGTAGACAGATAACTTTATTAGAAGTAGAAGGGGTCCTATTTAGGGTTAAAAAAGAAAGAAAGTCAGTGTGTGTTCTGTGCAGGGAAGGGTACTGTATCATCTGACTTTGCTAAACCAGTAGGAGGAAAGAGAGCTTACCTGGGGTATGGTTTAGACACCATAAAAGCAGGTGAGTCAACTTACAACTTCCTGTTGCTAGCCTTTTTTCTTACTAATTGCCCTCCATCCCAGCCAAAGCCAGTTCTACTTTTATAGCCACTGGATTTGACTGTCAACAGGAACTTCCTGTTTGGCAGTAGGAAGGAAAGGATCATAGAGAAACATTAGTTTTGTCAACCCTAAAGGAAAAAAGTAGCTCACTCAACCCCCCTAGCTGCTGGTGGTCTGATATTGAGCAAGGAAGAAGGAGGCTACTGAAGAAGATAGGAAGTTGCTGTCCCAGAACAGGAAGGGTGAGAGGTGTAAGGAGAGGAGAGAATAAGCATTCAGAGAAACAGTAGAGAGGACACAAAATAAGACATGATAGGAGTGGCGCAGTGCAATGGCTGTGGGGCAGCAGTGCTCCGGGAGACATTCTGGAGGCTGCGATGCTGCCCTATTTGCAGGTACCTCTCCGGTCTGAGAGAGGAGGTTGCCCGTCTCCAGGCTGACCTGGCTAGGATTCGTGAAACCTCCTCCCCCAACCAGGGACCACCAGGGCCAATGCCACTACCTCAGAGGTTGCCAAGAAAAAGGAGAGGCTGGACCAGGGTGGGCTCCAGGAGGGAGAGGGTGGTGGAACAGAGTTACATCCCTCCAGCTGTACCTCTCCAAAATTCATTCGCTCTTCTGGTGGATAGTGGTTCCTCTATGGAGGCACCTGCAGTGGAGACCAAGGAGGATGCTGGAACCTTCACAAAGGAGACCCACAGGAGGGTGGCATGGAAGGAAACAACTCCTGGTGGGGACTCAATCATTTGGGGGTAGAAATGGGGAGGAAGGAGAGGGAGGTATAGTTCCCTTCCTGGCGCCACGGCTTGGAGGGACAGGAAGCGAATCCTCAGGATCGTGGGAGGAGCTGCACGAGAGAGGGAGGATGTTATTGTCCACCTAGGGACAAATGACCTGGCTAGGAATGGGATCAGAGCAGTGCAAGAGGAGTCTGTAGAGTTGGGAAGGGGCCTTAGACAAGTAGCGCATATGGTAACCTTCTCGGAGGTGCTGCCTGTCTATGGCAACGGAGATGCTAGGGCACTTCTCACCAGGGACTTCAATGAGTGGTTGAAAAACTGGTGTGGAGCTCAGGGTTTTGGCTTCATTGGGGACTGGGGAGCCACCTGGAGGGATGCAGACCTATACTGGTGCGATGGTCTGCATCTGTCCAGGGGAACCAGGATCCTAGGTGAGAGGTTTAAATGCTTCATTGGCAAGCATTTAAACTAGCCAAGGGGGGAGGCACTGAAAAGGAGCAGGAAAATCCGAGCCTCCCCACAAAACATGGTGATTAGTGAGGTAAACACCAAGGTACAGAAGTTATTAGGAGCAGAACAGATTTAAATGTGAAAAGGCAAAGGCAGTAAGGACATAAATGGGGCTAAAAGGTAAGGCTATCAAAAGTGGAGGGAGATGAGTACCAATGCCGTAGTCTGTGCAATGCTTCCCTGAACTAGTGGCCTTGATGGAAGAGGGTTGCCTGGATATTGTGGCAGTCACAGAAACATGGTACACAGAGAACCATGACTGGGATGTCAACATACCAGGATACACGATCTACAGGAGGGTCAGGGAGGGTAAAAGAGGAGGAAGAGTAGCTCTCTATGTAAAGGAAAGGATCAAAGCAACAGAACTAAAGAGTAAACAGGGAGCAGATGAGGCACTTTGGGTCACCCTGGAGACAGGAAATGGCACCACAATCCGCATGGGGTTGTATACAGACCCCATCTCAGGCGGAGGGAATGGACAAGGAAATGATAGAAGGCTTTCTTAGAATGGCAGAAAAAGGGGAGATATTGTTGATGGGGGACCTGAATATGCCAGATGTTAAATGGAGCATCTTTGCTGCAGGCACATCCAAGAGCAGGGTCATTCTTGATGCCCTACAGGGGGCATGCCTCAGACAGCTAGTATTGGAACCCACTCGGGAGGGAGCAATCTTAGACCTGGTACTCTCAAATGCTGATGGAGAAAGAATCTCAGATTTATAAGTGGGTAGCCATCTGGGAACAAGCGACCACCAACAGTGTGTGGTTGCGATAAACACAACCATACAATCAAGCCATACAAAGCAAGATACTGAACTTTAGGAGGCTGACTTTGGGAAAATGAGAGAGTGCCTCAGAAAAGCACTAGCAAACAGGCAAGAAGGAGGGTGGAGGAACAATGGGAGTGATCAAAACAGCCATCACAGAGGCAACAAGCTTTGTGTAAAGCAAATGAATAAAACACAAGAAGGAAAAACTGCTATGGTTCTCCAAAAGAGGTGGCAGGAAGGTTAAGGAGAAAAGGACAGCATTCAGGAAATATAAGAAACACAGAAGAAGCAGGACAGAGAACTTTATCAGTTAAACAGAAAGAGGCTGGGAAGGCGATTCAGAATAGCAAAAGGCCCAAACCGGGAAAGGATGGCCAATTCTGTTAAAAAGGGAGATAAGACCTTTTATAGGTACTACATTAGAGACGAAGAAGAACCAAGGAGGGATACTGAAGCAATAAAGGGAGGGAATGTGGGTAGAGAGAGCAGTGAAAAAGCAGGAATACTGAGAAGAACTAATTCTGCTCAGTATTCTAAAGGAAGAGGAGGGGAGTTACCAAACCAAACAAGAGAAACACTCTGAAGACGAGGGGTCGAGACCAGTCCATTACAGAAGAAAGGGTTCTGAAAGAGCTAATAAAATTGAAGATGGACAAAGCAATGGGGCCTGATGGGATTCACCCAAGAATTCTAAAAGAACTAAGGGTAGAACTAGTGACACCGTTGACTACTCTCTTTAACAAATCATGGGAGGATGGGGTGGTACCCGAGGACTGGAGGAGGGCAGATGTGATTCCTCCACAAAAGTGGGAACGGGACAGAGGCAGGAAACTACAGACCAGTTAGTTTGACCTCAGTGGTAGGGAAAATGATGGAATCACTCTGAAGGAAAGAATTGTTGAGTACCTAGAGGCCAGTGGGGCCAGGACCCAAGGCAGCATGGATTCACGGCGATGGGAGAGGTGTCAGGCAGAATCTAATAGATTTCCTTGACTGGGTGACCAAAGTAGTGAACCAGGGAGGGCTGTGGACATGGCCTACCTAGATTTTAGCAAGGCATTTGATACAGTCCCACAAAAGATTAATACACAAGATAGCCAGCCTTGGAGGGTCCCAAGGTGGTAGCCTGGATAAAAAATTGGCTAGACAACAGGACGTAACGGTAGTAGTAAATGGAGTACACAGTGAAGAAAGGAGGGTTACTAGCGGGTACCGCAGGGTTCAGTACTGGGACCGGTCCTTTTAATGTCTTTATAAGTGACATTGCAGAGGAACTGAAGGAGAAGTATGTCTCTTTGCAGATGACACAAAGATCTGCAACAGGGTTGATACACAAGATGGAGTGGAAAGGATGAGAAGGGACTTAGCAAGGTTGGAGGAATGGTCAAATGTATGGCAGCTTGGATTCAATGCAAAGAAGTGCAAGGTAATGCACATGGGAAACAAAACCAGGGAAGCGTACACAATGGGGTGAGATACTGACAACAGTAAAAATGGAAAGGGACCGGGGGTAATTATATCAGATGACCTAAAGGTGGGCAAGCAATGTGAGAAGGCAGTAAGGAAGGCTGGGGGGATACTGGGATACATAGGAAGAGGCATCAATAGTAGAAAACAGGAAGTTGTTATCCCTCTGTACAGACAGTTGGTGAGACCCCATCTGGAGTACTGTGTGCAGTTCTGGAGACCCCATCTCCGCAAAGACATAGACAGAGTGGAGGCTGTCCAGAGGAGGGCAACCAAAATGGTACAGGGTCTGCAACAGAAGACATACGAAGAAAGACTAAAGGAGCTTAATATGTATACCCTTGAGGAAAGAAGGGACAAGAGGGGACATGATAGAAACTTTCAAGTACCTCAAGGGAATCAACAAAGTCCAAGAGGGTAGCATCTTCCAGAAAAAGAGATGTGCAAGAACAGGGGGGCACAATTTGAAGATAGAGGGGGGATGGCTCAGAGGTAATGTGAGGAAGTATTTTTTCACTGAGAGGGTTGTGGATGCATGGAACAGCCTCACTAAGGAGGTCGTGGAATCAAGAACAGTGGGGGACTTCAAGAATGCATGGGACAGGCATAAGGCAGTCCTAGTGGGGGGTAGGAGGAAGTAAGCTGTTGGTTAACTAGGATCTGCAGCTTATCTGTTAGGTAGGAAAATGGGCAGACTAGGTGGGCCAAGCGGTCCTTATCTGCCGTCAAATTCTATGTTTCTATGTTAACTGACTGGGTTCTAGTTTGTGGCGGCTGGAGATTGGCCAGCTGCTGGGAGTGAGGCAAAGGGAGTGAGAGATGGTGTCAAAGGCCTTGGCCAGGTCGACAAAAATGGCAGAGGTAATTTGGCCATTGTCCATCCTGGTTAGGATGGAGTCTGTGAGCCATAGGGGAGAGAGTTGGTGGTTGAGCGGGTTTTCCTGAAACCAGACTGGAAAGGGGTGAAAAAGGAGGTGTCAGATAGAAAAGAGGTGAGTTGGGAGAGGACAATGTGTTCTTGAAGCTTGGCAAGGTTAGGGAGAAGAGAAATGGGGCGATAGTTGCCAGGGGATGAGGGGTCACCCCCTCTGGGTAGAGGGAGGACCACTGCATGTTTCCATGAAGAGGGGACCGAGGCAGTAGAGAATGAGAGATTTAGGATTATTGAGAGGGGGCAGACAATGGCCGAAGAGGAGTCTTGGGTTGAGGCCATCAGGTGAGGCACCTTTAGAGGAGTTGATGGTGAGGAGGACGCTTAAGGCATCGTTTGGGGTAACAGTAGCGAAAGAGTAGGGAGGTGGAAGGGACACCGGTAGAGGGTAGGGAAGGGGATGGGTAGGGAGGGAGGGGAATTTGTATGATTGAGTTCTCCGATTGGGTAACCAGAGAAGTGGTTTAAGGAGGAGCGGTGGACATGGCCTACCTGGATTTCAGCAAGGCCTTTGACACCATTCCACATAGGAGATTGATGAACAAGCTGGGGAGCCTAGGAGTAGGGCCTAAAGTAGTAAAATGGGTAGAAAGTTGGCTGAGCAATAGGAATCAAAGGGTGGCGGTAAATGACATCCACTCTGGAATGGGCAGAGTGACCAGTGGAGTGCCACAGGGATCAGTACTTGGGCTGGTCCTCTTCAATGTCTTTATCAGTGACATTACAGAGGGATTTGAAGGGAAAGTATGCCTGTTCGCAGATAACACAAAACTCTGCAACAGAGTAGACACATGGAGGGGGTACCATAGAAACATAGAAGATGATGGCAGGAGGGGACCTATGGTCCATCGAGTCTGCCCAGGCTATGTATCCCAGGACCTATTGTGCACCAGTGTTCTGTCCTCCTAGACACCCATCCTAGCTCTTGCCAGTGCCATGTGTTTGTTTCCAATACTTCTCCCACCGATGCTTAAAGCTTGATATTGACTTTGCAGCCGCCACCTCAGGAGGTAATCTAGTCCAAGGTTCCACCACCCTCTATGAGAAGTAATGCTTTCTGATGTCCCTCTTGAACACTCCACCCTTCAATTTCCAATCATGCCCTCTTGTGGTAGAACTGACATTCCTGGTAAAAAGCTGCACTTCTGGCACCTTGTTGATGTCTTTAAGAAACTTGAAGGTTTCAGTTATATCCCCCCTCTCCCTCCTAATCTCTAGCGATTACAATTTCAGATCCCCAAGTCTCCCTTCATAAGTGATGTCCTGAAGGCCATGCATCATTTTTGTTGCCCTTCTATGGACCACTTACAGTCTATCAATGTCCTTTCTTAGGTGAGGCCTCCAGAACTGTACACAGTACTCCAGATGAGGCCTCACAAATGACCGGTAAAGTGGTAGTATCACCTGCCTGTCCCTGCTGTCTATCCCCCGCCAATGCATCCTACCATTGTCTCCTGAACTTATATACAATCCTTACTACCCTAAATTGTATGCTTTATTTATCTGATGCTGTGTTTTGCTGTCTGAACATCTCTTTTTTCCTGTACTCTCCCGGGTCGCACCTGATAATAGACATCTGTTTTGTCTAGTGTGCTTACCTGGTTAACAAAAGCTAAATAAATATCACCCTGCTAAAAAAATCAGAAAAGCTGGTTTGATAATGAATGCTATACTCGGAAGCACTTATTCAGAGTACAATTAAGGAAGTACAAGCATCTACCTATTCCAGATAACTTGTTTAAATTGAGATTGGAAAGAAATTTATATAGGAAACTATTAGCTGATAAAAAGAAGCTATATTATTTACATTAATGGCAATTAATGAATCAGGCAATTAGAGACAGAGATGACAGTACTTTTTGGCAATTGATAGCTTATGGACGTAAGCTGGTCTCTAATCACATTGAGAGTGCAATTGGTGACAGTGATTGGTGTAATTATTATGCACAGATTCTTCTTCAAGAGTCACACAAGTGTATATTTCCATTTAATCAAGAGGTGGTGCCACAGCTTACTATCTTAAAGATGGAAGTTAGTGAGGCAATGGATGGTTTGAAAAATAATAAAGCTCCTGGCCCAAACTTAATTCCCGCTGAAGTTTATAAAAAGTTGAAAATAAAATGGGTTGAGTTGCTGGTAGATTTTTATAATACATGTTTAGCTACTAATCAAATTCCGGATTAATGGAGGGGTTCTGTGATTGTCCCCATTTTCAAGAAAGGTGATGGGGAGAATCTGGCACATTATCGTCCTATAAGCTTAATTGATATTATGGAAAAAATATTCTCAAAAATTCTGCTTAATCAACTAATTCTGAATATACAAAAATTGGGTGGTGTGTCTCAGAGTCAGGCTGGTTTTCGTGAGTCCTTCTCAACAATTGATAACATATATATATATATATATATATATATATACATATTACATCATTTACAAGAAAAATATGTCAAATTGAGAAGTCAGAAGATATTTATGGCATTTATTGACTTCACGTCAGCCTTTGACACCATAAATAGAGAACTATTGTGGTATACTATGAGAAATCATGGAATTGATCCAGAGCTCATAACTGCCATTAAATTGTTATACACTGATACATGGGCTCAGGTTAGAAATACTGGGGTGAGCTTAACAGAGCATTTTAGTACCAACTGTGGAGTGAGACAAGGCTGTATCCTTGCTCCCTCACTTTTTTCAATTTATATAAATACTTTTTTAGTTAATATAAACAATTTGAAATCTGATTCCCCCAAAATTAGAAGTGATCCATGTGGAATACTTGCTTATGTGGATGACTTGTTAATGTTGTCATTATCCCCTAAGGGACTTCAAGTCAAGTTAGATGAGTTGACCAGATCTGCAGACCAGAACTTCTTGAAAATTAATTTGACTAAATCAAAGATCATGGTCCTGGGAGGCTCTTTGTGCAAGTATAAATGGTATATAAAGTCCGAGAGATTGGAACTTGTCAATGAATACCAGTATTTAGGAGCTGTGATATCATCTTCCTTCAAGTGGAATAAACACTTTGAGGGTGTTTCATCTAAAACCGAAAGAATTATTGAAGCCATAAGCAGGTTTAATTATAAATATGGTGGCAATTCATTGGTTCCACTTTTGAGATCACTAGATGCAAAATAGAATTCCCAAATCCTTTATGGATGTGAGATATGGGATCATAAACATATCTCTAAATTTGAACAACCAGCAACTAGAGTGCTAAAAAGAGCTATTGGCTTTCCTAGAACAACTCCTGCACAGTTTGTTAGAGCTGAACTAGGCCTCCCTAATATCACTGCTTTGGCCGAATCTTATGTGATAAATTTATGGATTAGGATTACTTTATTATTAGACCAGCGTTTTTCAAAAAAATGTTTGATGGAAAAAATGAAATGGGAACTTCTGGATGGCAAAAAAAAATCGAATTGGCTGACTTGTGTAAAAAAGATTTTAAGTTCAGTGGGGTATTTGAATTTGTTTGTACTTACTACTCAAAGTATCTGTACTGCTAAAAGTTTTGGGTCATTTCTTAAACAGTTGATTATGCAGAAATATAGGATCTATGATCTTTGAATTCTGTATATAATAAAGTTTGCAATCTGGTATACTCAAAATGACTGTTATTATTTTTGCTACTATTTAGAATATTTGGAACATCCTTACATGCATCAGACTTATGCAAAATTTCGGATAGGTTTCTTTCCGTCCAATGTGCTCGAGTGTAAGTTTAATAAGATTTATGACCAAGAATTCTCCAATTGCTATTGTAGATCTAATGAGAAGGAAGATCTAGAACATGTTGTTCTAAAATGTCAGTGGTATAGAGCAGCTAGACAGAGATGGTTGTGTCCAATTATTGATTCCTTTATAGAATGTACGAACAAGATAATAATAAGGACTCTTTTTACTACAGAAGATGGGGATACTATTAGAAATACTGCTCTTTATTTATGTAATATACAGAAAATAAGGAAAAGAATGATTAGTACAATTCAGAGATAGTCATTTTGGAATTATAGGCTGTTTTGCATGACATTTTTGTAATTTATTTGTAAAATGTAATGTTTATTGTGTACACATTTTTTGTAATGATCTTTTTTATGACTGAACAAACAAAATGAATATACATACCCTGCTAGCCCTGCTGTAAGCCTTATTGCTCTGTCTTCGCTGCTTGAGGTCATCCCCAGTGATGACTCCTAGATCACGTTCCTCAGCAAAGGAGCTCAGCTGGGCTCCGTTTAGCCAGTATTCTCCTAGGGGTTGGCCATACCCAGGTACATCACCTTACACTTCTTAGCACTGAAATTTAATTGCTATAATTGTGACCACCTTTCTAACTTCCTAAGGTCTCCCTGCAGTTGCTGACTCCCTCTGTACTATCCACTCTTCCGCTGAGTTTTGTGTCATCCGCAAACAGGGCAATGTTGCTATTTATGCCCTCGCTGATGTCACTAATGGTTACACTGAAGAGGACCAGCCCCAGGACCAACCCGAGGCACCCCACTAATGACCTGCGTCTTGTTAGATTTTGCCCCATTTACTACCACCCTTTGTTTTCTGTCTCTCAGCCAACTCTGTACCCACTTTCCTATCTGTTCTGCTACTCCAAGGTCTTCTAGCTTTTTTAAGAGGCGTCCATGCGGAACTGTGTCAAATGCCTTACTTGACGTCAAAGTAAAGCAAGGCCACCGCAAGCCCCAGTTCAACTTCTTGGTCAATTTGTCAAAGAACAACAAGGTTCATTTGACATGACCCGCCCATCACAAGCCTGTGTTCTTTGTAGTTCTGGAGGTGATTTACTTCAAGGTATTCCACTAGATCTTGCTTGATAAGGGCCTCCATAAGTTTACCCACTACTGATGTGAGGCTGACTGGCCTATAGTTACCTGTATCTTCCCTGTCTCCACTCGTGTGAAGTGGCACCATGTCAGCCACCCTCCAGTCACCTGGAACTACCCCCGACTCCAGTGATCTGTTGAACAGATGCACGAGAGGTGTTGCCAGCTCTTCTGCAAGCTCCCTGAGCACTCTAGGGTGTAAACCATCAGGGCCAAGGGCCTTGTCGTGTCTGGTGTTTGAAAGGCCCTTCCTGACCCTGTCTGTGGTGAACTCCTGGGTGCACATCCTCTGAACCTCTCTGGTCTTGGCTCTGATACCACAGTTTGGCAGTGGGCCCTGATTCTCCCTCGTGAATACCAAGCAAAATTATTCAGTCAGGGCCTCAGCTTTTTGTTCACTGTCCTCCAGAGCCTCATCGCCCACTTTTAATGTTACAATTTCTTCCCCTTTCTTCCTTTTTTCACTGATATAGCGGAAAAAGGTTTTCTTTCCCGATTTGACTCCATGAGCAATATGCGGCTCTTCTGCTGCCTTGGCCACCTTCACTATTTTCCTGGCCTACTTATTTTTCTGAGTGTAATCCTCTCACTCCTTGTCCCCTTTATGTTGCCTAAACCATTTGTACGCATTCTGTTTGGCCCTGATTGCCTCTCTTACTGGATGGGAGAACCACAGTTGTCTTTTAAACCTATTTTTCTTTGTTGTAGTCCTGATGCAGAGTCTTGTTGCCTCTAGAACGGTATCCCTAATATCATTCCATATTTCCTCCACATCTGGCTTGCCTTTGATGTTAACTTATCCCTCACTATCTGCCTCAGTCTACCAAAATCAACCTTCTGAAGCACAGCACCTCTGTGCTTGAGGTGGTTTTAGTTGCACCTGTGGTTATTTCAAACCATACTGTATTGTGATCACTATTTGCCAAGGGTTCTTCCACCCTCACGAATCTAATTTCTTCAGAGTTTGTGAGGATCAGATCCAAGATGGCATCCCCCTGGCTGGGTCCTTCACTAGTTGAGACAGCAGGCAGTCCTGGAATGTGTCCAGTAAAGCTAGACTTCTGGAGCTCTTGGCTGCTGGGATATTCCAGTCCACATCTGGCAGGTTAAGGCCCCAACCACCACTATGTCACCTTTACCAGCCATCTTTTGTAACTCCTCAGCTAATTGTTCATCTTTCCCCTCTCCCTGCCCTGGGGGTCGGTATATCACACCCATAAAAAGAATGAGGGGCAATTTAAAGCAACTGGTAGAATGGTCACAGGTTTGGCAGCTGGGTTTCAATGCAAAAAAGTGCAAAATCATGCACATGGGGCACAGGAACCAGGGGGTAACATACCATCTAGGAGGAGAGGTATTAGCATCACAAAGCAGGAATGGGACCTGGGGGTCATCATTTCTGATGACTTAAGGGTAGTGAAGCAGTGCGACGAGGCAGTGGGTAAGCCTAGCAGAATGCTTGGATACATAGGGAGGGGTATCACCAGCAGAAAGAGGGAGGTGATAATACACCCGTTTAGATCACTGGTGGGACCCCATATTGAGTACTGAGTACAGTTCTGAAGACCCCATCTCTGACAGAACATTGATAGGGTGAAGGTGGTGCAAAGCAGAGCAACCAAAATGGTGCAGGGCTTACATCAGAAGCCCTATGAGCAGAGGCTTAAGGATTTGGAATATGTACTCCCTGGAAGACAGGAGGAAATAGAGGAATATGGTAAAGACATTCAAGTACCTCACAGGAGTAAACAAGGTGCAGGAAGGGAACATTTTCAAAAGGAAAAGATGCTCAATGACAAGAAGTCATAATATGAAGCTGGTGGGGGAGGAGGCTCAGAGGAAACATGAGAAAGTATTTCTTCATGGAGAGGGTGGTGGATGCTTGGAACTGTCTCCCAGAGGAAGTGGTGGGGGCTAAAGTGGTCACAGGTTTTAAGAATTCATGGGATAGACACAAGGGAATCTTAGAAGCAAGAGGGGGTGCAGGTAGGGTCTCTGGCAGCACCATAAGCAGGGAACCTAGGGCAGACTAGGTGGACCAAGTGGTCCTTATCTGCCCACAACGTCTACATTTTTATGTTTCTATGTTTGTAGATTGCCATATGTTAGATGGATTCTGGGATAAGATTTTGAACCACATCGACTGGACTTCAGAGAAGTAAAGAATGCCTATTGCTTACATTTGGGTATTCGGAAGAAAATAATAACAACATGTATCTACTACGTTTAACTCTATTAGGCATTATTAATGCTCACACATGTATTTTAATGAACTGGAAAGACTCCTCTATCCCTGAGTTTAAGACCTGGATGAATCTTATAATTGATATTTATAGAATTGAATAGGTTCATTACATGCTAGAGAAAAGACTTGATTTTTTTGACAATATTTGGATAAACTTCAGTAATATAATCAAATCGAGACAGGTACTACAATATTTATCTTAAATTAAACTAATATATCAACCTCCAATGGGAGCTATGTCATGTATATGGTTGCATAAGTTAAGAAACAAGGGATGACAGTGAATGGCTAATATCAAATGCCTTGTTCCTGAATCATTATTGACTAAGCTAATGAAACTGATATGTGGAATTTTGTTGCCATGTTATGTTACACAGTATTATGGATACCTCACTGTGTATAAGAATACAGGTTGATTATATCAGTTATCTTTTTATTCTTATTTTTGAGATTCTATAACTCCTTGCTGTAGTAATAAAAAGTTAATTAAAAAAAAAAAGATGTCCTGCTGAGATTCCAGCAGCTACTGAGAAATTGTAAATCCTGAAAGGCGATTTCAACACGACACTCAATAATCAAATAGACCGAAGGGTGAGGGGGAACAGGGAGTCCAAGCAAGATAGAAGCTCGCTGATCCTCAAAAAATTGTTTGGAGAACCTGGGTTAGCAGACACATGGCAGTTTCATCACCCTCAGGACAAAGATTTTACATAGTTTTCTGCCCCCCCTCCCGGGTTCATACTTCAGTCTTGATGGGCTCTTCCTCCCCACAGAATGGCAGTATACAATGACTGAAGCAGCCATTGCTAGTACCATCACGCTCCCAGACCATGCCCTCACTCTTCTGGGACTGAATGTACGCCCACAATGCAAATCCTTGGTGTGGAGACTTAATGACTCGCTCCTTAATCTTCCTGAATTTGTCACACACCTTAAAACACAGATAGGGAATTACACGTTTCAAAATAGGGAGGGTGACACATCCCTGGTGGATAGATCAGATGGCCTTAAAGTCTCCCTGATGGATGAGATTATACAACACACCTCGGGGGGGGGGGGAGACATAGCTAAATGACTTGAATTAGAGCAGAAACTGTTTGGTGCAGAAGCCACCCATAAAATTATTATGGATGACTCCCTCCCTCCTTCCCAAAATTCAGGAGTGTAAAAATAAATTGAAGTTATATCTGGAACAAAAATTGAAGGGCAACAGCGATTTGTCAGACAAAGGTTTTATGAAGTGGGAAATAAAGGGGGAAGATTGATAGCACGGCAAATCAGAAAGAAACAGGCCAACCATGCAGTCCTTAAGATCCAAGAAAGGGGTGGGCATGAAGAATTGGTTATGCTTCCAGGTAAAATAGCAGCAGTGTTCGTGGACTAATATGAATCTTTATATACTACTGAGAGATGGCCAAATCATGAGGAATTGAACCAGGCCTACAGTCACAGAATAAATCTGCCCTGGTTCTCCTAGCAAGAGGTGGCAAGTCTGGAGACACCTATTCAGGCAGTGGAGCTTTCAGAGGTAATTAGGGCCCTTACAAACAGGAAATTTCTGGGGATGGATGATTATACAGGTGAATTTGACAAAGCTCTGAGGAAGGAACTGAGTCCTGAGCTGCTAAAGTTATTCAGAGGAGTCATGGACAGGGAAGAGGCCCATATGCCTTGGCACAGAACTCAAATTTCAGTACTGTTGAAATCATGCAAAGATCCCACAGCCTGTGAATCATAGCGCCCAATTTCCTTGTTGTTTGTGGATCTGAAGTTATTCACCTCTATATTGGCACAGACTGCAGATAGTGGTGGGGAGCCTAGTTCACCCATGGTTTATTAAGGGGCAGACGCTCCATGACAATATTCAGTGCCTCCTGGGATGCATAGGGAGAGGCATCACCAGTAGAAAGCAGGAAGTTGTTATCCCTCTGTACAGACAGCTGGTGAGACCCCATTTGGAGTACTGTGTGCAGTTCTGGAGACCCAATCTCCACAAAGACATAGACAGGATGTAGGCAGTCCAGAGGAGGACAACTAAAATGGTGCAGGGTCTGCACCAGAAGACATATGAAGAGAGACATAAGGAGCTTAATACGTACAGCCTCAAGGAAAGGAGGGAGAGGGGGGACATGATAGAAACTTTCAAGTACCTCAAGGGAATCAACAAAGTCCAAGAGGGTAGCATCTTTCAGAAAAAGAGATGTGCAAGAACAAGGGGGCACAATTTGAAGATAGAGGTGGGATGGCTCAGATGTAATGTGAGGAAGTATTTTTTCATGGAGAGGGTTGTGGATGCATGTAACGGCCTTCCTGAGCACGTCGTGGAGTCAAAAACAGTGGCCGAATTCAAGAATGTGTGGAACAGTCATAAGGCAATTCTAGGGGATGGGGGTAGAAGGAAGTAGGCTATCGGTTAACTAGGATCTGCATCTTATCCATTAGGTAGGGAAATGGGCAGACTGGGTGGGCCAAGCAACCCTTATCTGCCGTCAAATTCTATGTTTCTCCTCAATATCCTACCCTCTCTAAAGGGAACACCACAGCTCCAGATTGCCATATCAATGGACACAGAGAAGACCTTTGACTGGGTGAGCTAGGTTTTTCTACTGCACACTCTCAGTTATGGGCTTCAGGCCACAATTTACACAATGTATATCTATACTGCATGACTCTCCAGAAGTAGCAGTCAGAGTAAGGAGGGGGGTTCCCTCCGCTCGCTTTCCATTGTAATTTGGCATGAGGCAGGGGTGCATCCATCCCCATTATTGTTCGCTCTCTGCATTAGAACCACCGACAGCAGCAGAGAGGCAACATCTGGATATTAGCAGAATCAAAACAGGTGAGGTGAAACTAAAAATAGGCCTATATTTAGATTATTCAATCTTTTTATTCTGAGACCCAGTGGTTTCCACCTCAGTCCTTTGCAGGTAACTAGAGCTGTCTGGGGAAATCTCAGGGTATAAAACAAATTACCAGAGATCAGAAGCATTGTTGGCGTCAGGACACCATCCTGCCCATTTCAATGACTCTTCTCCCTTCAAATGGATGCCACACAACATTATTTGGCATCTGGAGATTCGGATAACTCCACAACTATCCAAACTTTATCAGCTTAACCACCTCTGTCTTCACCAGGAAATCACAGAGGACTTAAACACCAGGGGCTGGATTTTCATTCCCTCCAAAATTGACACAGGTGCGGGACTCCCTCACATGCCATATTCTCAAAGTGGAATCTGGTTTACAACCAGTTCTCCAATTTATGGAAGCTTGTAGCCATTATCTTGGCACAACTGTGTCAAAATGTTACACCAAGTGGGACCACGTGTAACATCTCCCACAGCTATGCCTGCTGCCTGTGCAGAGCTCGGGCTGAAAACAGTAAAGTCCACAGGTGTACAAAATGTGTTCTGCACTGGCTGCTGCGGAGTTGGACTTAGTCCCTGGAGGGCTGAAAATACAGCCCCTGCTCCCAACACCCATTGTCACGGTGGGAGGTGGGGTGGGGAGAATTGCCACAATAAAAATGAATGTTTTACTTTCAGGGCTTACCAATAATATTCCCCAGGTCCTTTTAGAAAATGCTTATGGGGCTTACTTCGAAATATTTGTGGCAGAGGCATAGAATACAAGCGGGGCTCCACATGGTAGCACTGCCCATGGAACGGGGGGAATAGAGCACTCCAATTTCACATGGTATTATTTAGTCTTCAATCACCGCAGCTGATATCTATGGTGAAACAGACTGGTACATCTTTGAGTATAGGGGCACCTTGCCAGGCCCCCTGTACACATTACCTTTCATGCATTGGATAGTCGAAGGATGTAACAAATTAATAACACATGGACTAAAGCTTCCCCTGAAAGTATTAATGCAACTTCACAAACTCACTCAGCCACCACAAGGCATAGGCCTGCTAACAGTGATTACAGTGATTATAGGGAACCATGACTTTTGCCAAGTCAGGCTTGACTGAGGTTTTCACCACTGGAATCAGCAGGGCCTCACCACCTTTGCAGAGTTGTTGTCAGGAACAGTATGCTTCCTCTTTCCAGAGTTAAAGAATAGGTTTCACATTCCCAACACTGACCACTGCAGGTTTCTGCAGGTGACACATTATATTCAAATGGGACAATACAGTCTTACTGGCAGGGGACCTGTCAAGGCTGGAAGACTGCTTGCATTGGGCAGTCCATTTACAAGACAGTGGGAGGTCTATCTCCATTATGTACAAAACACTCCAGACATCAGCTGGCCACACAAAAGATGAGGTGAGGGAAGGTTGGGAAACAGAGGCAGGCCACCTGATAGCAGATGCAGACTGGACCCAGATCCTTGGAAAAGGGTGGAAAGTTACAACCTCACCGGGGTGGAGGGAGTACAGATGGGAATTTCTAGTGAGGTTCTTTCTCACCCCACCCCCATGATTACAGCCCACTTTACAAGTAATAGCTCAAATGTCTTTTGGAAGGGGTGCCAGGAGAGTGGAACTCACTTTCATGTATTCTGGGGTTGCCCCCTACTTCAGGGATATTGGACTTTAATATATATAGAACTGGAAATTATTTGGGGCCTCCCTATATCGATTTAGTATGAAACTCTGCTATCAGGTCTAGCACCGCCACAGTTAAAAAGGCAGAATTATAGAGATGTGTTTTATGCCCAATGTTTAATGGCAGTAAAAGCCATCATGTGCCACTGGCTCTCGACACCACACCTACCCTCCCAGAGTGGCAAGCTACGGTACAGCAGATTTCTAATATGGAGAGAATTACAGTAATGCTCAGACTCACTAAGGAAAAATATATTGCTAAATGGGTAACTTGGGAAAAGTACAGAACCCCAAGTCACTAACGGCATGACTGCAGTGATCCTATCCCAGGCTAGGGGTCACCAGTCAACAATAAAATTGTTAATTACCTGAAAACAAATGACAGACACAATTGCTCTTATAGTTCATGTTTAACAAGTCTTTATTAATGGTTCTGTATTTTTAAGCTTATTTTTATTTACTTTATTTATTTATGAGTTTTACCAGGAAAACATACTGAGCAAACATGCTCGATTCCAGATGTGACCTGAGGGCCGAGGCCCACATACAATTTGACATGTACAGAAATGAGAATAGGCTTGTACATTTAACAATTTAGGAGAAAAATTTGGGAGAAAATTGCAGTCATGGGTAGGATACATACATACAGTGTAACGACATACAGTTAGAGTACTATACAATACTTATTTAATTACAAGCGCATGACATTTGTTAAATTTTCCTAGTTAAAAACAGGAACAACTGGAGGTGAAATGTGCTCTGAGTAACTGGTTACGTAGGGAGGGGTTTGGTGCGTGCCTAATGGGGGCAGGTAGGGCATTCCAGGTCTGGGGTATCTGGTAATTAAAAGCGGCCTGTCCTTTGGATGTGCACATAAACGGGACATGGAACAGTCTTTGGTCCATATTCCTAAGGGAGTACGCAGGTGAAAGTTGTTGGGAGAGGACACAGGTCAGGTGGGGGGGAAGGGAGTGGGACCAATATTTGGCAGCGAACCTAGTACAGTTAGTTTGTCTGCGGTCATGTAGGGATGGCAGGGTTAGCGAGCTGTAGAGGTTGCAGTGGTGTGTAGATTGGGGGCAGCCGAGGATGAAACGGCAGAAAGAGTGGAACAGGGTCTCTAGGCTGGCCAGGGCGGACCCTGGGGTGATAGAGTAAACTATATCACCGTAGTCGAGTACAGGAAGGATAATTTTTTGAACAATGGCGCGCCTTGTCTGTGTTGGGAGGCAGCTTTTGTTACGGTGTAGTGAGCCAAGTTTGGGGAGCAGCCACTTGTGTAGAGAGGTGATGTGAGCTGAGAAATCTAGATGTTGATCTAGCCAGACGCCCAGATATCTGAAGCTCGTGCAGTTATCCAGGGGAGTCCCATCCAAGGTTTTGAAGGGGGGGGGGCTAGGGGCTTGGCGGGAGAGTCTTTGTGGCGAGCCAAAGTTAGTGATATGTTTTTTTTAGGGTTAAGAAATAGCTGGTTTGACCTGAACCAGTTCTGGATGGCGTTGAAATCTTCCTGGAGGAGGGTTGCTACACTGTGTGTTGTGGGCCCAGAGGTGTAAAGGACAGTGTCATCTGCGTATATCTGAATGGAAGAGTGGGAGCATGCTGTTGGGAGGTCGTTTAGAAAGACGGAGAAGAGTAGGGGACCCAGGACAGAGCCTTGGGGGACGCCTGCAGGGACTAGCAGTGGGTGGGAGGTGTGAGAGGCAATTTTGACTACTTGTTTCCTGCCTACTAGGTAGTCATGGAACCAATTAGTGGCCTGTGTAGAGAGCCCTTTGTCGGTGAGTATGGAGATGAGTAGGGGGTGAGAGATGGTGTCAAAGGCCTTGGCTAGGTCTATGAAGATGGTAGAGGTGATATATCCTTTGTCCATACTGTGAGGATGTCATCTGTGACTTCAGCAGAGAGGGTGATGGTTGAGGGATTTAGATGAAACCCGATTGGAAAGGGGTGTGAAAAGGAGGAGGCGCAAGGCACAGGAGGAGTTGGAGACAGGACCAGTCGCTCCTGTAATTTGGCCAGGGTTGGAAGTAGGGAGGTGGTCATAGTTTCTGGGGAGGAGAGGTCACTTCTTTTGGCAGGGTATAATGGTGGCCAGCTTCCAGGCTGTAGGTAGCTTGCCCAAGGAGAAGGATAGATTGAAATGGTCAGCTAGAGAGGCTGCTATGGCAGTGGCAGAGAGGTAGCATCTTAAGGGCCCATGGACTAGGGCACTTACCTTGTTTGGGTTTAACTAAAGGAACGAAAGACATCAGCTTGGGAAACTGGGCGGAAGGAGAACAGTATGTTTGTGGGGGTAGACTGAGGGGCACATGTGCAGTGGGGAGGGACCGGGGAGTGAGAATGAGGGAGGGAGGAGAGGAGCTTGTCAGGGCAGCTGGAGAAGTGGGTATTAAAAGCTTCAGCTACGTGGACTGGGTCAGAGATTGGGGTGCCCTGTACAAGTAGTGACGGGGTTGCAGGTTGGGGGGAGCAGGGTTTTGAGAGATTTCCAGAAGTCAGTTGGGTGATTTAAATTTTTGCTGAAAGCTGATAGAAAGTAGTTTTTTTTCGCTTGGTGAATGCTGTGTGTACACGCATTACGAAGGGATCTGTATGTAGTGAGGGAGGCCTGTGTGCCCAACTTCTTATAGGCTTTCCAGGCGAGGCCTCTGGTGTGGCATTTTCTAATTATGTCAGCCGAGATCATGGGGAGATGCGCTCCTCTGACTCTTTTCGTACGTAATGGTGCATGTCTGTCCCATATTTTAAGGAAGTTTGTTTTGAATGCCTCGAAGGCAATGTCAATGGAGGGCACCTCTGAGATGAAATTCCAGTTTATTTGCCTTAGGTCCAACAGGAGGGAAACTAGGTTGAGGGAGTTATAGGACCTAGTGTTTATTGTCTTTGGGGGTGGGACAGGGGGGCTGTGTACCTTCCTGACCATAAAAATCATATGATGATCACTTATGGAATCAGGTAGGAGGCCTGCGCTTAGAATCCTGTGGGGGTGGGAGGTGAGAGCCCAGTCCAGTAAAGTGTGGTTTGGGGTTTTGTGGTTTAGTCTGGTGGGATCAGTAATGAGTTGAGATAGATTCTGGGCCTTAATTTTTGTCTTTAGGTGGGCTTTGTCTGGGCTGAGCCAATTTAAATTGCCGGTGACATGGAGCTCACCCCCAGCCGCTAGAGACTGTAGGTTGCCCAAGTGGGAAAGGATGTCCTCGGGGGGAGTGCAGGGGGGACAGTATGAGCTAGCCACATAGATGGGGGCGGAACTAGGGAGAGAGATTTTGATGAGTAGAGAGTCTATGCTACCAGGGGATAGGGGATGTCCACTGAAGTGAACTGGCGACTATTTGAGATGTACATAGCCGTGCCACTGCCTCTCCTTTTACCTATGCAGTCATGCCTGATTATTGCATACCCTGGTAGTGATACTTCCGTATCAGTGTGATGCGGTTTTAGCCAGGTTTCAGAGATGACTAGGATGTCCGGGTGCAGGGTTAAGGCAAGTGGCTGCAGCAGGGAGAATTTAGATAGTAGGCTGCAGGTGTTTAAGTGGAGGATACGGAGGCCTCTGGGGAAAGAGAAAGAGGAGTGGGTGCTTGAATCTGGGGTATTTGGACCGGGGTTGGCCTCTATGTCCCCGGATAGGAGTAGGAGAAGGGTGATGAGATGTTTAAGTTTGACCCAGGGAGGTTTAAGGCAAGTTGTAGTGGTTCGATAGGTAGAGGTAGTTGGGTGGTGGTGGTAGGTTGAAGTGTGTAGAACCGAGTGGCCCATGTAAAATGAAGGAGGTAGAATAGTAGCACTAATGAGACTGTAATGGTCATTTGTCTTAGCTTGAGCAGGCGTGTATGCGTGGGCTGTGTAGCAAGGCACTGTGGTTAGCTATGGAGCATAAACAGCGGATGTATGTTGCATGAGAAGATAGCTGGTGGCAGGGAGAATAGGCTTGCCAATTGGAGGAAAATGAGTAAGGCAGGCATCAGCAGCATCCTTGCCTGAGATATATTTGGATGGGAGAAGATTTTGGTTGGGAGCCCTCTGGTGGTGGCAGCTGATAGGCTTTAGAGAGTCATGTGACTAAGCCTATAAAAGGAGGAGCTCACCAAGGGCGGTGGTGGGGGTGGCAGGGTAGAACCTCACAGACAGTGGAAAGCAGTAAGCTTCCTTTTGCAGGCAGTAGCCAGATTTGAACTGTTTGAAAATGGCGCCTGTGGCGTCCGCCGGAGTATTCAGTGTTCTTCAGCGTACCTGTGCATTCGGGGGGGGAGGGGTCCGTCCTCTTGTGCTGCAGGGGAGGGCTTGTTTCAAAATACAGGGCCCTCACGACCCTTGTCCCGCTGTTGCTGGCTGAGGAGAGAAAGAGAAATTTATAGACAGAGTTGAAGGAGGAGCTGAAGGTATGCAGAGCTTTTAATTGGAGCAGTAATTTTACTACTAAGTTCTATTGTCCCCCCAGTAGATATTTTGGGCAAATGGCTGGGGGGTTGGGGGTCCAGAAATAGCCGCGTGGTAAATGACCTTGCACTCAGCTACTTCGGGTGCGGCTTTTTTGGGGCCTGGGTGACCGTGTTTCAAACCAGGGCTAGGTAGTTTCGGGATTCTGGTGTTAATCGAAAAAGTTCATTCAGAGGTAAAAGCAGGAGAGCAGTTTAAGCACTGCGTTTAGCTTTGCCTTACCCAATCGCGCTTTAGAGCGGATTTTACTTTAAACAGCAAAAGGGTCTTGCTCATAGTGCAGGGAGGTAGAATTGCAAGCGCTCCCGATTCTACTCCAGCGGTTCCCTGTATTAATCAGTCTGACTGCGTTTGCCACTACTGGCTTCAAAATACAACAACAGGGCAGGAGGTGGCAGGTTTACACACTTAACATGGCAAAATGACTGTAAACATCATACAACATCATACAACTGCTATGGAGAGTTTAGGCAGCCACTTTTAGCTTGATTATTAGATAGACTGTTTATATTGAGTTACAATTAAAGGCGAAGTGTTAGCGAATACAGTTTGTAATGGTATTCCTTATTACACGTATCTTAAAGCACCTTACTGTAAAAGCAAAAAGGAGTAAACAAATGCACAAAATTACGGGATTATGGGATTTTTCACTCTTTATATTTTAAAAAGTTCTAATGCAACAATGTTGAGCCCAGCAAAATAGCTCTGAGTTTTGGATGGAAAGAAACCAACCACAGCAAGGACATTCTACTGCCGTGTATGGTCACAACACAAGTTCTGGATCTATGGACCTATGGACCTTCGGACCAATGGCAGGTTGTGAATGTAGTCTTAGGACTTTACCGGGCACTGATTCAACACTGTGTAGTGGCTTCTAAACTGTACATGGCTGTCATTTATGCTGTACTGTATACTGATTACTCAATAAAGTTGAAGTTACAAAAAAATAAGAGATAATTATAACTTGTAATTTCTGAATTTATGTATTTTTTTTATTGCCAGTTGAAGTATTTTCTGCCTGACAGTATATAGCGGGATGAGAAAATGATGTGATATTTTGTGAGAGGACAAATGGACACAGACACAGGGATGAAGGGTTAAGAAGCTGTCTTTATTCTTCTACAACCAACTGACAATATGCTCCTGGGCATGACGGGAACTTGGCATACACTACTAATAACCCTGGCAGGGACTACAGCAAACATGGCATCCCAATTATTTCTTTAAGGTAAGAGTATATGTCTATACAGTACTATTCCTCCCCTTAGACAAAACTGATCTAAAACATAACATTCAAACTTCAGGGCTAAAGTGGACTGTTCAGCACCCCGTACAAGTTCTGGAGATTATTTTGCCACCTTGCTGGAACTTGCACTAATGGGACACAGAAATGACAGGTCAGATACATCACAGACATTTAATTTTTTTACAGTTTCAGTCTCTGTGGTACTCGTAAAAGATGTGCTGGATTCCTTTGAACAGGCACACTTGTTGCAGGAGGATCTTGTGCAGATGCAGCTGGATTTTCCAGTGCTTCTCCAGGCGGGAACCATGGGGCTAAGTTCTCAGATTTGTGCTCCCTTTCTAAAGTGACTTCTTCTGCTGAACTGGAAGCTGGAACCTTTGATGGTAACAGTTGAGCCACATGCACATGAACCACGTGGTAACCTACATGGACTCCATAGGTCAAAGGTTCACATTTTGCAGGCATAACACTTGGAATCCAGAGATGCTTGGGATGTCTGAAATCCCAAACCATCACTCTCTCTCTCTCCCAGGACGGTAGACCCAAATTGATTTCAGAGCCTTGTTATGATCCCTCTGCTGTTGCAGCTAATGTTTTACCATGGTATGGCACAAGTCTGATTTCAACAATAATAAGCAGTTGAGTGGCTGACGTTTGAGGAACAGGTCTGCAGATATTTGGTCTGTGGCAGTGAGGTGAGTGTTTTTATAGGTGAACAAGAAACGAGATAATCTCTGGGTTGCAGGTACTGACTCAGAACCTTGTTTTGTTATTTATTATTTCAGAGTACACCTTTGAGCTACACACTCGTTTGCAAAGGTTCCACATCAACAGAAACTGTCCAGGCTTTTTTTTGAAAGCATGCATAGCCCATTTAGCTGCATAATTTGATGCCGAATGGTAAGGTGCAGGCAAGATTTACTGGACTCCATTCAACTTAAAAACAACTGTAACTCTTTTGAAGAAAACTGGAAACCACTGTCTGACATGGCACGGGGTCATAATGTCACAAGACATTATGCCGCAGCAATATACCATGCTGCCAATACAGCGCAATATATTGCATGTGGCATAAGTTTTGTTTTTGCAGGGGGATCCGCTCCTTGCACTCCCCGTTATGGGGGGAACTCCAGGGGGTGGGGGTTAAAAATAAATATTGCACAAAGTACGAAAAAAAGAACAATTCTATGCGTCTGGGACCAGGAATCAAACCCGGGTCTCAAATGCACTACCTGCCTCCGTTGCTGCCAGTGGCTCATCCCATTGAGCCATGGCAGCTGCTCGGTGGATCCCGGTCCCAGCAGAGATCTTATCCTCTGTCTGGGACAGTGAGAGGGTGCAGTACTGTGCACAGACTCATTTGTGGTATTGCACCCTCTCACTGTCCTATACAGTGCTATTTCTGTTTTGGGGTTTTGTCATACACTATTAAGTGTACAACATATTGACCCGGTAGGTTCTGACATCACTTCCTATGGTAGTCTATATGATGCAGAAAGTTGTCTCGGGAGACTTGTGGTCATCACGGTAGTCATTACTTGCATGGGAAGCATTTCAATCCATTTAGAATGAATGCTGATCACTACTAAGAAAAGCTGTTTGTCAATTTCTGCACAATCAGCATAGATGTGCTCCCAACGCATAGTAGCCCAAGACCAGGGATGCAGAGATGCTGCTGCAAGTTGATTACAAATGGCTGCACACATTGGTTGACAAGACTTTGGATGCCTTAATAATGTTTAGACCATCAGAGGTATCCTTGGGTCAATCCCTTCATCCAAGATATTCCAGGATTCCAGGATGACTCTCATGCAGGCGGACAGCAATTGCTTTCAAAACTTTGGCGGTATCACTATTCTGATGCCCCACAGAACACAGCCTTGATCTATGGACAACTGGTCCTTCTTGTTAAAGAAAGGCTGAAAAGTCAGGTCCTTTGTGAAGTTGAACTATCCATTTTGAATGAAATCCAAGACATTTGAAAGGGCTGATCACATCTGTTTCTTTCTGCTGCATCCCAGGAAGCTACAGGTAGCCCCTCGATGTGCAAAATGTAGAACACTGATCCATCATCTTCCCTCTGCCAAATCCATACATGGCAGTTGTGACAGTGTATTTGTGTGGTCCTAAGAAAACTTATACTAAATAACATAATCACAGGCTAACAGAATTGGAGTCCAGTACTGCACCCTTAGTGCTGCAAGAATTGGAATAGCTGCCTTTGGCTCGAGAATGGCCAGTAGAAACTTGCCATTAGTTAAAAATATGACTTTTTTTCTGAAGAGGTGTTTCTGGAATTTCTTCACTCCGAAGATTATGCTCAGAGCTTTATTCCCAATTTGAGCATAATTCCTTTCACTGGTAGACAGGGTTGTTAATGCAAATGCTATGGGGTATTCCTCTACTGAAGGCAGAGCATAAGAGATTACTGTGCTCACTCCATATGGGGATGTGTCACATGCCAATCTCAAAGGCTTTGCTGAGTCATTGTGCACTAGGCATTTACTGTTTGGACACTGTTGTTTACAAGATTAAAATGCTGCTTCGCACTGCAGTAGTGAATTCAACTTCACTTATTTTGCACCAAGTCTTGCAGTGGTTGAAACAATGTAGACAAGTTTGACAGGAAACGTCCATAAATCAGCAGGCCCAGAATGATCCTAACTTGGTCACATTTGTTGACACTGATGTGTTGAAAACTGCTGCTGCCCTGCTCTGTGTTGTGTGTAGCCCATGGGTGTCAATTGAGCACAGGTACAGGCCAGAATCCTTTACAAAATGACAGCTGTCAAATTTTAACTTCATTCCATACTTCTGCAGTCTGGCCAGGACCTGGTCCAGGATCACCAGACAGTCTTCCACTATGGGTTCAGTTACTCAAATATCCTCAATGAAGCAGACTACTTGGTTCAAACCATATAATACACAAAAAAGGCACACACTGCACTGTATTTTACAATATAAATAGATATTTATTTAAGAAGCATAGGTCCAAACCATGGAATATCTTATCTGGTCTATCCTATGATGTAAAATTGCTGGCATCATTTAAACGCCATAGGCCAGCCTATGCTATCTGTAAAGTCCCTTGCGGGGTTTATGGTCAGCTAAGGCTGAGAGTTGAGTTCCAGGTCTAGCTGCTGGTAGGTAAATGACAAGTCCAGACTGATACAGAATTTGCCACCTAGAAGTGTGATGAGCATGTTCTCTGCATTTGTCAGCAGGCACTGTTCTTGTTCAACACAGAGGTTGACAGTAACTTTGTTGTCACCACACATCCTTACCACTTTGTCCTGCTTTGATACCAGAATGATAAGGGCAGCCGACTCACTGTTCTCTACTTGTGACATGATAACATACCACTTGAGTCCATCTAGGTTTGGATCTACCACTTCTTTCAGCACATAAGGCATGGTTTGAGGCTTATGGAAAATCCGTGTAGCTTCCACTTCACTCTGACCTTTGCCTTGAAGTCTCAAATGGTGCCACAGCTGTCCTGGAAAATAGGACCACGTTTGGCAAAAACCTTCTTAACTGTGTCTTGTAGTGCAACTGTTGCATCTCTCATGATGAAAACATTTTCCTAGTTCAACTTGATTTTCCTCCAGCCAGTTCCCTTGAGCAGTGCAGACCTGTCACCCTTCACCACCACTAGAAGTAAGACTTGGTTTCCTCCCTCTCCCAGTATGGGGACTCAATCTCCTGTGTAGGATGTTACCTGGATGTGGGATGGCTGTAGCAGGGTCTTGCTGAGTCAACCTTTGTAGATGTGCTCTGGCACAAGTGATGCAGATGCTTGCCCTCCCTTGTCTCTTTGCCCTTTCATCTCCCCCTCCCCTCTTTTTTCATTCTCTTCCACTTTTTTTTGCTCCCTAGAATTTGTTTTTATTAGATTCTATGTTAGATTTTTAGTGTCATAGCTTCCATCCACCTTGTCCCAGCAATTGTACTTTGGAATGTACTACTATGTACTTTTACATATTTTCTATTTTGAATACTTTTTTGTAGGTTGTTGCTTTAAGTGGGCATAGACGTACAACATGCTTGAAGACATATTGTAATGCATTGCCTTGAGAAAGTTGGGAGGCAGTAAAGCGCAGTGGTTTAAGGCTCTGAACTGCAAATCTGGAGACCTGGGTTTGAATCCCACAGCCCCCCTTGCATATACTGTGTGACCCTGAGCAAGTCACGCAACTTCCCTGTGCTCCCAGGTTGCACCTGTAAACAAGCTTTCAGCTTAGTGTGTCTCACCTGGTTAAACAACTGGAAAAAAAATGCACAGTGTGAAAATGTTTGCTGGATCTGTAGTGGTGACTGCTACTCTGTATCTATACATGCTGCGATACAACTGTAAGTGTAATCCTGTGACTAAGCCCTGTTTCCTTATGCAGTGTCTGTCAAGCCTTTTGTACACTGCTCTGCATAGAGATCCAGACAGGGATCCTTTTAGCCACCTCCTATGTTTGTAGAACTGCATGCCTAACAGCCTAGATCCTGCAACCATTACATCACTTACTGGTTCAGGATATCATGAAATGGATGCTGCCATTAATCAGTATAGGTTTGATGTAGTAATAGGTATCTACAAGCTCATCCAACCTTCGGTGCCATCTACCAGGATCAAGTGTGGTATCCCAGTTTATGCCACTGATATCTTGCAGGATACCAGGAACTCAATGGAATCCAATGGCAATTACTTTGATTTTTCATCCAGAAAACTGAACTTTCACACACAGAATATAATCCTGGTGGACAGCACTGTACAATAGGTAAGTCCAATGCATTTACAAGTACTTTCACACTATTAGGCATACTGACCATGAACCATTCCCTTTAAAGCGACTTCAAACCAGTCCTAACTATGTTTCATTTGAGTACTTTAGCTGTGCATTAAAATATCTGCCCTCACAGACTATTTTTTTTTTTTTTTAACATGTCTGTGTAAGTAAGCAAAGAGTCAAAACAGGGTGTTAATTAGAAGGAGTGTCCTTATACCTTTGGGAAATGCAGCAAAACCCTTTGATACACACCCTGATGTAAGTTATTGTGCTTCCAAAATGGAACAGGTTTTGCACTTATAAAATAGGCTGCGTGTGGGTTTAAGATTAAAAAACTCACACACCAAGTAAAAATTTGCTGTTAGTTTACTAAAGTAATGAATTCTGAATTTTAAATATTTTGCTGCCACAAAATCCATGATGGTTTCAGTTTTGTGTTTGCAGAGTGAGAGCGAACAATATTTGATACGATGTGCCAGGTGCAGGATAATGAGGATTCCTTGGTATGATTATAAGATCCGACACATAACTGCTCATTAACAGCATTTCTTGCATTATCAAGTGACATGTCACAGTCAGTAAAATTACTATATTATTCCTCACCATTTTATAAACAGATCTAATTACTTAAGTCTGCTTGCAACCGTGTTGAGACATGTTGGTGTGGAAACTCTGGCATTAAATTCACAATACCAGCGAGTCTTGCTGACATTTATGCCTGTGGGTCAGAAAAAGCTGCCAATATTACCTTCGTCATTTACATAAGTGCTGCTTCCTAAAAATAAATATTTAGCATACGCCTTGAAGCACAATATCTTTGTCATGAAAATTAACTATGGTTATCCAGATATCAAACACTGTAACCACAAACTGATGATGTTAATATGGATTCTTGAAACATAAATGACAAGCACATCGTCTTAGATAACTAGAAAAGGGGCATGGTTCTTTTTCACAAATACCATTAGTATTTTCCACATATTTGAGGCCAGCTATTTAGGGGATTCTTATTTTTGGCAAATGATCATGAAACATTTGAGGTGGCATGGCTTCAAGTCCTAGTGGTACTACAGACATGCGTCAATATATGTCAATAATATAGTGGTGCAGTAGTGCCACTATAGTCCAAGTTGAGTTGTCACTTTAATGTTATTGTTTTTAAACTTTTTACAGTATTTTTGATTTTTTTAATAAATTGACATAATGTAGCATACAATTTAATGATATATATATATTATATACATGTACACACACACACACTATTAAACACAGAGGAAACAAAAGACAAAAACAGTAATGCATGTAGGAAAAATGTAGTTGAATTCCTCAATGAATGGGTGATTCCAGTCTTAATTTTACTAACAGTAGAACTGTGTCTAAAAAGTAGCAGTATTAATTTCTATCTGGTGCCCTTCCTTGGAGGCCCAGCGTGCCAGTACTATAAAAGAGAAACACAATCAATAATCCATAGCAATAACAATAAATACATAATAACCACACTATTCCATTAAAGCTAACATAACATATACTAAAACATAGTGAACTAAAGTGCTGCACATAAGTGTTATGGATCTTCTCAAAAAGCTTGTTGGAATAAATAAAACTTGAGTCCCTTTTTAAAAGCAACCACTGAGGGGGGCCTCCCTCAAGGTCCTGGGCAATGAGTTCCACAGTGATGGGCCCACTGTCTCAAAGGCCCGGTCACCCAAACTCTTCGAACTTGCCCTCTGAATCACGAGAAGGTCCTTCCCGGCCAATCGGAGTGGGTGAACTGGGGTGTATGGGTGCAGAAACTCTGCCAGGTAGGCTGGACCCAGTCCATGTAGGGCTTTATAGGTTAATAAACCTATCTTACATGAGATACGCCACTTCATCGGCAGCCAGTGCAGATCACGCATGCCAGAGAGATATGGCTAGATCTTGGTAAGCCCATGAGTAACCGAGCAGCTGTGTTCTGCAGCAGCTGCAGGTGTCATAATGTACCCCCACTACCCCTAGGTAAAGAGCATTACAACAGTCCAACACAGAAATAAAGACTGCCCAGAAAAGATGCTTTCCTTATTCTGTTTACTATTAGAATGCGACAGAGAGACAGTCATGAGCAAATTACTAGTAATTTTGCTTATAGTGGTCTTTGGGACTTCAACTGTATGGCCCAGACCTCCAGATCCAAGACACAGAGAAATCAGATGTATTCCTTATTTACAACATTTATGGCAATATTAAACATATTTATAACAAAGTTAACTATAGTGAACTAAATGATGATGAATGAAAACAAGATTTTGCTGGTGCCAACATAGCTGGTTCTTGCTTTTTAAATTTGATCTTCATTAATTTTTTTAGCAGGCCTTACCGTCTCACCAGTCTCAATGTTAAAACCGTGGTAATATGAGGACAACATCCAATGTCAGTTTCACAGATTTGTTTTGTATACATAGCCAACAGGGAGGGCTTTGATGCAGAGGTACTGCTTTTTATGTTCACCCTTGCACTTGCATGCAAAGCGAACACTTTGGTGTAATTGTGGGTTTTGAGAGGTATGTCATTGTTGGTTCAATGCAGGGCAGTCTGATCATGACACTCCTCTGGTCTTGCTGGGTGGAAACTTTGTGTAGTTCAAAGGAAAGAGCAGGCCCAATCATAGGGCTGGTTCTTTCCTTTGATCTGCATAACACTGCCCAGCCAGCAAAGCTGATCAGTGTCCTGATCAGCCTGCTGTGGTCCCCCCCACAACATAACCTGAAATAAAGAAAACCATCCCTCAATCTCTCCCACCTCTTCCTTGCTAAATTTCCAACACCAGGGTGCCCAATCCATAGTGGCAAGCACAGAGAACAGCGACATGCAAAAATTCAAGTTTCAAGAAATTATTTTAAGGTGAACAAGCTTAAAGACTCCCTAGCACTTCTGAGGGCATCAACCCTCTTCATCGGGGGGGGGGGGGAGTGGAGTCATACATTACAAAAACCAATATATACATTCATCAATTATACCACGTGCTTAAATACTACAAATCGTCCTGGATGACATCCTAGTCTCACTTACAAGCTTACTAAACTGATTCCTCTGCCTGGGTCAGTTTCCCAGTGTTTGGAAAATGGTTGTTGTCACACCTATTCATAAAGGTGGGGACAGGTTCACCCCCAGCAACTATCGGCCAATTTCCATCCTTCCCCCACTCTCCAAAGCCATAGAAAAAGTGGTGGCTACACAGCTCACTGAGTATCTGACTAAATATGCTGTTCTGTGCCCAGAGCAGCATGGTTTCTGTGCAGGCCATAGCACTGGTTCAGCTTTACTGGAATTCTCCAACTTTCTGCACTCCTCTCTGGACTCTGGCAACCTTGCTGGAGCAGTGTTCACTGACCTTTCAAAGGCCTTTGACATTGTCTGCCATCCCCTCCTACTTGACGCCTTCTGCCATATCGGTTTCTCTACTGGTCCCCTCGCCTGGTGCTCTAGCTACCTAGGAGCCCATTCCCAGTGAGTCAAAATCAATGGTACACTCTCAGAGACCTGCCCTGTCTGCTCCGGGGTTCCCCAGGGCTCCTTCCTGGGCCTTCTACTTTTTAGTCTCTACCTAAACATCCTGCCCCGTGCCTGCTCTGGCAAAATTCTTCTGTACGCAGATGATGCCGTTCTTTATGCCTCTCTCCGAAATCCTGCCTCCCTCCAGGACTCTCTTCAACACACCTTCAATCAAGCAGAAAGCTGGTTCAAGGAGCACAGACTTGTCGTTAATCTCAAAAAGATCAAGTCGATGCTCTTCTCCCACCTTTAAAACAAAGCAAGAAATAACCCCCTCCTTATCCTCACGAACACTCAACACCTGCTTGAGCAAGTGCACACCTACAAATATCTTGGGATTACTTTTGACAGTGCCCTCACTTTTCACGCTCACATTAATGCCCTCGCGTCTGCCACCAACACCCGGATTGGCCTCCTATACTGCCATAGGGACTGCATATCACCTGATGCTCCCCGACTGGCTATCACATCCTCAGTACTGTTCCTAGTGGATTATGGCCTACTAGTATATGGAGCTGCTGATTACACAGCCCTCAATAAGATCTGACTCACTCTGAACAAGGCCTGTCGACTACCGGCCAGTGCCCCCAGGCTCACCCACACCGGTCATCTCTATTTCACTGCTAATCTCCTGAACCTGGAGGAACGTCTCCACTACCAAACCTGCCTCCTAGCCAAGAAAATTCTGCTCGGGCTACCCCCCCCCCCGGGTATCTGCCTCCCTCCAACATACCTCCCCCACAGTCTTCACCGGCAGCTTGGACAAGGCCACTCGACTGGTACCCAGAATTAGGACCTCCCTAGCTCAGAGATCCTTTTGCTACAGGGCCCTTTCCTGGTTTAACACTCTCCCTGTAACGACTACTAACACTCCCAAAATTGCCTCCTTCAAAACTGCTCTTTGGAGCCACCTGTTCAACACCTACTGCTGTTCCTGTCACTAACAGGCTGATTGCATATCACTAAGTGCACTTCGACAAAGTCCTCCGGACTGCAGAGTCACATGATGCAGCACACCGAGTGAGTCGTTCCTCCGTTTGCTCCGACCTTCAACCCTCCAAATCGGGGTTTAAATTACGGTTTTGTGTTTGGTTCACTGTCGAACTAGTATCCGGTATCCCTCTGGCCGCGGGTGTTCCGTCTATAGATACGTGGATGGATGAAGACATGAAAAAAGCTCCGGCTAAAAACATACCCCCCCCCGACAATGCCGGAGAAGGCCTCTAAGAAAGCCAGGGCCTCCCCCTTGCCATAATCACAGATCATAAGTGCGGGCAATACAGACTCGGATCTCCTAACTCTCTCCCGATTTCTCGAGGAGTTCCAGCCTTTTAAAGCTGATATGCAGAACATGGCTGGGGAAATTAAGAATATCTCAGATGCACTAGAAGATCTCTCTCGGAGGACAGCTGATAATGAAGTGCGTTTACACTCTGTTGAAAAGAAGCAGAGTAACGTCGAGGTGGAGCAGGTGGTGATCAAGCAACACCTGGTGAAGCTGGAAAGCAAGGTCGAGGACCTTGAGGGGGCACAGTCGGCGAAATAATGCTGTGATAATAGGTTTACCGGAAAAAGAGGAGGGCTCCGATCCGGTTAAGTTTACCCAAAAGTTCATTGAGAAGGTAGCAGGCCCCTCTCCCTATGGGGCAGGGTATACTATTGAGAGAGCCCATCATGCGCCACGACCCTTCCCGCCTGATGGAGCTGCTCCCCGGCCTTTTATATTTAGGTTTTTGAACTTTCAAGAGTGTCAACATTTCTTGTATAAAGCTAGAGATGCTCGTGAGTTGGAGTGGGAAGGTAAAAAGCTTCGGGTGGCGCAAGATTTGCCGCTTTCGGTGTGCTAGAAACAAGCCACGTTTCATAAGTTGGTAACCAAGCTGATTGCCGCAGGCATTAAATTTAGAATGGGCTTCCCAGCCAGTCTTCAAGTGCTTATCAGCGGTACCTGGATGAGCTATGAAGATGCGGGAAGTAGCGGCAGCTGGGCTCAAGGAGGCACTTCCTGAACTATTTAAGACTGTGTGAAAACTGGGTCTGAACTGTTTAATACCCTGAACTGTCTACCCCAATGGACATCTTTGTCTAATATGTGGTTATAGATCCTTGTAGTCATTCTTATGGACTGGTGCGAACTGTATGCTGTTTTGGCATTTACTGTCTATATTCGGTCCCTGAAAAAGACATTGCCTTTCCTCATATGGATGGTCAGATAATTTTGCGTGGACTGCCCCCTCTTGTTTCGGCTCTTATTCCAGCTTCTAAGTTGCAATGGATCCCAGCTAACTAAGAGTCCCTCATTCTTCTGTGGTGGTGGGGGGGGGGGCAAACGGCTGACCTCAAAGATGTGCATGACGTTAGTTTTGACATGCACTATATGAGGGTAGGGAGTCACATTAAAAATGGGTCATTTGAAGTTTTGGAAATTAGATAGGGGGTTCGAATTTCTTTGCACTCATTGATTGTATGGGGGCTACTTGCCAGTTTCTAATTTCCTGGTTTTCTAGTTGATGGAATGGGGTGACTGGGAATGCCAATCTCGATACCGGGAGAGTAAACGGCAGTTCATGTTGGTATTATATACTTTCTAAGGCTTGTTGCAATTAGTCTTATTAGGCAAGGATTTTATTTTCTCAGAGGTAGCCGGATAAGGAGTAGTTCTCGCTTCTCATAACTGGGCTACTGCTTACGCGATTGCTACATGGTTTTTGTAAGGGGGTCTTCTTTTTCCTCCTTCTTCCTACCCTCATCCCAGCTAGTAAATGCTCTCTCATAATAGTATTGGCATACGTGTCTTACTAGTGTGGGAGGGGGCTTAATAAATTCTTTAATTCAACAAAGAGGGGTTATTGTTTAAATCTTCCACCCGTTTGTTGAGTCTGCAGGTTTCAGTAGTGTCACTAGAGGGCATCAGAAGTTCGTTCTATTTAGTTTAGTGTTAATATTAATAGGCTTAGTATGAATAGGCTTTTGCCATTTCTTTCTTGATGCTGGATAAGAGATAGTTAATTCAATAATAGTGTTTATCTTGGGCATCTTCTCTGAGGTATTAAGGGAAGCATAAGGCAGATTAAGTTTTTAGAAAGTTTTATTTAGACGGAGGATGTTGTTTGTAAAGGGGAATTCCAACGTTTAATGAGTAAAGGGGTGGCAGTGAATTGGTTGCTTCAAATAGGGGGCAGGGGGGCGGGTGGAGGATGATTATTCGGATTTGCTGGACGTCATGTACCATACTAGTAGGGGGTGGGGCTGGGTGGAGGGGTGGCTTAGGGTGTATGAGAGGTTGGTAAGGGGGATCTCACGGTGGGATAGTAATGGCTTAAGAAGGGATGGTGGTAGGAATGGGGGAGGGTAAAAAGACACAGCACCTTCTGTAGAGGACATGGTATCAAGGGTATATATATATGTACAGATGGCATCCAATTATAATACAAAAAGGGGGACAAAAAGGAGGTAATCTGATTATAGCTAAAGGTGATGGCTAGAACTTTGCGATTTGTTACCTGGAATATGAAAGGGGCGAGGCACAAAAAGCAATATAAGATATTGCAGTATTTAAGTCATTTGAAGGCGGAAATCATGTTCTTGCAGGAAACGCATTTGCTTAAGGACGAGGCGGATAAAATGAAACGTCAACAAGTGGGGCAAGTCTTCGCGGTGGAAGGCTCAACCCAGAGCAGAGAAGTCGTGATTCTCTTGCATAGGTCGGTCCCTTTTAAATCTCTTCAGGTTGTTCGTGACCCCTCGGGCAGGTTCTTGTTAGTGCACGGTAGACTGCATACCCTTGATATTGTCCTGGGCAGTGTTTACGGTCCCAATATAGACACGCCTGAATTTTTTGCTCAGGTATTGGAAGCCCTAATCCCATTTCTAGGTATCCCTATAGTTATGGGGGGATCTCAATCTTGCTTTTGACCACTTCGTGGACAGGTCAGGTCTAGCCCGTAAAGGTCTCTCCCCTGCCCAAAGGGCTCTAAGAGATTTGCTCGACTCTGCAGGCCTCTGTGATGTATGGCGTGTGCTCCATCCCAATGTGAGGGAATACACCTTTATTTCTCAGGTGCATGGAACCACCTCACGAATTGATTACATGTTAATTTCCCAAACTTTGCTACCAGGGGTTTTGGACTCTAGTATAGAGGCTGAACCTCCTTCAGATCACTCGTCGGTCACTTGTTTATTAACACTGACATCCTTACCAAAAAAGGGTGGTAGGTGGAAGCTGAATAACCAAATATTGAAGGGGGAAAAATGGTCCAGTATATAGCATCTCAAATAGAGCAGTTTATGGCCATAATTAATAATTCTACGGGGCGGCCGGACGTGGAATGGGGAGCACTTAAGGCATATTTGAGGGGGGTTATTATCGGCCTAACGTCGAGAAGGAAAAAGGAAAGAGAAAACAGGATCTCCTCTCTGTTAACACAAATTCGTAACATGGAGTCCAATCTTTCCTCGACCTCCTCGGATACTTTTAAAACAAGATCTTGTTAGGCATAGAGATGCTTACCTCAGCTTGTTAGGGGAACAAGCAGAACTGGCAATTCTAAAAACGAAAGCCGTGTACACCGATCAAGGGGAAAAAGCGGGCAGGATGTTGGCGATGCGTGTTAAACAGCAGGAATCCGCCAGGTTTATCACTGCGGTTCGCTCTCCCATTAACAACTCCCTCAGGACTTCACCATCAGAGATTGCGGAGGAATTTACCACTTATTTTCGAGAATTATACGGTCCTGTGGTAAATCCCCCTTTGGAGGAGTATTTGCAGGCGTATCTTAGGGATTTGCAGTTACCTTCCCTTACCAAATCCCAGCAGGCTGCACTTACATCCGCTATCTCTGAGGGTGAGATAGAAGGGGTAATAAAGTCTCTCCCATCTGATAAAACTCCTGGCCCTGATGGGTTTTCTTCAAACTTTTATAAAACCTTTTCCAGGCAATTGACTCCTATTCTTTTATCGCTTTTTCAATTTTTGCTTACGGGGCAGAGCACTGACCCTTCTCTTTTTGAGGCCCTGATTGTTTTGTTGCCCAAGTCTGATAAGCCACATGATCTGGTCTCTAGTTATAGACCAATCTCTCTCCTGAATCATAACATTAAAATTTTGGCTAAACTGCTAGCTGATCACATGAGCATTGTCCTTCCTTCCCTAATTGGCCCGGAGCGGGTAGGTTTCATGAAAGGAAGATCCTCAATGGACCACTTACGGACCTTGGCGCATGTCTTCTCGGCCTCCAGGGAGGCTATCCACCCTATGGCACTGGTTTCCCTGGACGCCGAGAAGGCTTTTGATAGCGTTTATTGGAGTTATTTATTTGCAGCACTGGAGGCGTTTGGTTTTCCCTTAAAATTTCGGAATTGGATTAGATCCTTATATATGTCTCCTTCAGCCAGAATCTCCTGCAATGGAGTAATTTCAGTCCCCTTTAGATTACATGTGGGAACTAGACAAGGATGTCCCCTCTCACCCTTACTTTTTAATATATATTTAGAACCTCTTATTAGGAGGTTAATCAAAGCTCAGGATATTTTCGGTATCTCTTTGGACGGGCAGGCTGTCAAAGTGGCAGCGTAAGCAGACGACCTCCTGCTGCAACTTACTTACGCATCCGGTTTCATCTATCCCCTCTATTCTTAAGATAATAGATGGTTTTAGTAAGGTTTCTAATTATAAACTTAACATAGGTAAAATGGTGGTTTTCCCCCTTAATTATAGAGTCCATAAACAGGATATCTCTGATTTTGGGCTCGCTTGGAAACCTGATTCTATTACATATCTAGGACTCGTCCTAACACGGAATGTGGCTCATATAAAACAATTAAATTTAGACTCCCTGGTTTCTAATATAGATCAAGATCTTCGTTGGTGGACTTTGCTTCCCCTCTCCCTTTGGGGTAGGATTAACTTAATTAAAATGAATATTTTTCCCCCGACTTTTTTATCCTCTTAATTTGTTGAACGTTGGGCTTCCCCTGTCCTGGTTTAAGAGGGTGCATGCTGTGATTTCTACCTTTATTTGAGGGAATAAAAAAAATCTAGAATGGCCTTTCATAAATTAGCTGCCCCCAAAGTAAAAGGTGGTTTGAGGCTTCCGCACATTGGGATGTATTACTGGGCCAGTCAGGCCAATAAATACCTCAGGTGGCTGGTTCCTGAACAAACATTGGCCCAGACCCCATATACTCCGATTTGGCTAAAAGTGGAGTTAGCTACTATTAAAAGATACGGTTACTCCCCAAACACTATGTTATACACCAAACTAGAATCCCTTCCTGAGTTTTTGCGTAATTCCCGAATAGCAGTCTCAATCAAGGCCCACTCTCAACTATGTGCCTTCTTAAAATACGATAATATTAAAGATCTAGCTCAACCTATAAAAGGAAATCCTAACTTCCAACTAGAGGGCAAGCCCCTGTCTTTTAGTTGGCTTCCCCAATTAGGAGAGTCCCAGCTTGAGGATTTCATCACAGTCACTTGGCAGTGGTGTACTGCAGTGGAGATTATTCACAAGTTTTCAATACCTTGCACTGATATTTTCAAAGTTTTCCAGCTCCGTCACCTTTTACTGAAGGTTATGGGAATGGTTCCTCCACCGGTTGCCCATATTCCTTTTCAAACTACCTTAACGGACATGTCTGGATCATCTCGTGCGGTATCCAAGATATAACAGGTTTTATTTAACTGGGTTTATCCCGATAATCTAGCTCCAGTCTCCTTTTGGTCCTCCCTTTTTCCCGATAAGGATTTTGACTGGTTCCTTCTGTGGCAAAATTGCCACAGATTCTTGTTACAGGATAGACTGAGGTTAATGCAATTCAAGATTTTACATAACATTTATTACTCTCCGCAAAAACTGGCTAGGCTAGGTATCGTGTCCTCTTATCTTTGTACGAGATGCCAATTGTTTCGTGGGGACCTCTTTCATATTTTCTGGAGCTGTTCTAAAGTTGTTCCTCTTTGGACTGCTATTAAACAAAAAGCAGACCCTCTTTTAGGTCTGGCTGATCTGTTCACACCTGAAATAAGTCTCCTAGGAGACTTTTCCAGTATCTCAGTGGTGAACAGAAAATATTACATGGCATTAATATCATTTATCTGTTAAAAAGGTAGTCCTCAGGCATTGGAAAGATTCTGAAGATCTAACATATGTTGAATGGCTCCAGGAATTTCTTGCTAACCTTAGAACAGAGAGGATTATAGCAAGCCTCCATAATAAAGTAAAGAAATTCAACAGAGTATGGGGTCCCATACAAACCCTGTATTCTCTAAATGTATAGAATTGAGGATTCCATGCCAGGAGGTACAGATCTGTTTGTACAATGTTGTGTCGGGGTTTTAGGGAGGGTTGTGGGTGGGGAGTGGGTTTGGGGAAGGAGGGAGGGAGTTTGGGTGGGGTGAGATCCAATCATTTGTATATTATTATTTGATATGTTTGTATTAGAATATGTAGGCTATGATTGGTTCTCCGTATTGAAACTTTTAATAAAGATTAAATGGAAAAAAAAAAAAAGTCCTCCGGACTGCCTCCTCCACCCCCCACCTGGTTTCCTTCATTCCCCCCTGCCAGATATCTGTAGTTTTGTAACTACTGTTTTATGAAATGCACAAAATATATGTAGCAATGTCTGTATACTACTGTGTAAAATCTGTAAATCTGTATGTCAACCTACTATAATATTGTAACACTGTTGTCCTCTCTGTGACGAGGTACCTTTGTAAATGAGCCTCCAGCTCCAAAGGTTGCAAATCCGATTGTACAAATAAATAAATAGATCATTCGATTAATTAAACCATTGTAGTAAATATCGACGTTTTAAATTAACACATTTTAAAAACCTCATGTGCAAACAGTGCATTGAAAAATTATTAGTTTATGATTTGTGCAAATACACAAAGTGCTACATTTTATAAGAAAAAAGGAAAAAAGTTATTTTCAGTCTGTTAACAGCCCTATACATCAGGTCACTCAAAAAAATATTTAAATACATAAATCCACTAATATTTAGTTCTTACTCTGGTATATGTATTTGTGCCCAAGGACCATGACATATTATTATTTGCGAAATAACTATGTTTATTTTTTGTGTACATAAAGTCCTTATTTATCAATTAAAATTGCTATGTATTTAGCACAATAATATACTATATTAGGGTCAGCTTTCTAGTGACTCGATCTATATAATTAATTTTGCAAACTTACTGTATGTCAATTATGATAATGTCCTATTTATTTAATGTCAGAGACAGACATAAAATGTATTTTATATGCATAAACAGATGCTAGAAGGGAACAAAATTAGAGCAAAAAAAAAAAGTATATTTGGAATAGAGTCCCAGCTTCAGCTCATGTTCCTATGACAACTACCAGCAGTATCTGATAACTCTGAAGAATAAAGCCATGTGGAGAACTAATGGAAGATTTCTCTCAAAAAAATTTAGAACAATATGAATGCGAATAGAGATTCAGAAGAGTATTCGAGCTTTGAGGAGGACGCTGATCAAACGCAAGTGAAGGAGGTGTTTTGTTTGGAGTTACTGCATGACAGAGTGAGAAGATGAGAGCTGAACCGACCACACACACACACACTAAGTGAACCACTGGAAAATACTGTTGAGCTAAAAGCTACATTTTCAAAATTAGAAAAGCTTTTGAAAACTGAATTGTCACTGTACTATAACACCAACAGTTTAGATGGGGAATATTTAACAAATAAAAGTTCAAAGGGGACTCAGGTTGGATATAGAGCCTACAGTAGGGATAGAGAACTTTAAACACAAAAATGAGTGGAAAACCGTTTTAAGTAATTGTTCTGATGAATTAATCAAGATGCTAGTAAAAGAGGATGCTCTGAATTATGATAAAATAAAAAAGGAAATTGAAACCACACAAAGAGAACTGGAACTTCTCAAATTACATCCATTGTTTAAAATAAAAGAAAAAGAACTGAATAAAAGTATGGATTCACGTAAAAGAGAGATGATTAAGAGAAAGCAAACTAAACATGAATGTGATTTAAAAGATTACAACTTGGGACAAGTGTTTGTTTGGGACAGAATACCTAAATTAGATAATCGTGGCAGGAATTAAAATCACAGTCAATCCAGGAATCAAGGAAGAAATAATAACAAAAGCAACTCCAGGAGCTGGAGACAAAATAAAAACAAGGGAAAAGGTGTAACAACATCAGAGCCACAGGGGACACTGGAACCACACCTACACATGCAGATGCACAACCGGGAACATCAGCACGAAACAAAAACATGTTTTTTTTTTTTTTTAGACAGAAGAACCCAAAAATTAATTGAAAAACAACAAGAGGAAAACGAGGGGGCAAGGCTGAAAAAAGATGACAAAAATCAAAAGACGAACACGCAGCAACAAAAACAAAACAAATCAAAAGAAGTTATAAATTTGAGTTCTTATGAACTGAATTCCACAGACATTAGTGTGCTCAACAAGGGCTTTTTGTTTGTCCCTTCATCTAAGATCAACTGTTTTAAGATACAAGTAGAAATGTTTAAAGTTTTCAGGAAAATAAATTTGAATCACTTCTTTAAAACCCCAAAAATGGGTGGATCAAGCATCCCAGAGACTGTAACAGATAATCAGGACAGAGAAACTTCATTGGAAACATCAGACTCTGGTATGGTACTGTGAGAAGGGGAATCAGGTTCGAGCCCCACCACTGAGTGTTCTGAACTTTTGGACCTTATAACATTTGATAATGAAGGAAATGCACTTGTAGTTAATACGCAGGAAGGAAATGGTGAAAATGTATTTTGCAATCCCATTATTCTGTCAGATACAGGCAGAAAAATTAAGTTTAGGCCAAAATCCACCTTTTGCCCCAAAAGCTATGACCCTGCAATTCAAACATACCAGAAAGTGGTTTTGAAGGAGACCGATACACTGTTCCAAAAGAAATGGCACAATGTCAGCAACTTAACATCTGCTGAAAACGAAGCATTAGAACATCTCAATAGAGTAGAAAATGTAATTTTTAAACAGTCTGATAAAGGCGGTAACATAGTTTTGTTAAATACAACAGACTATGGGAAGGAATCTACTATAGACTTTTGTTGGATAGAGAAACTTATGTAGTCCTTAAAGGGGACCCAAAAGTACAATTTCAAGAACAGTTGGAGGCATTTATTGATGAGGTGACCAGGAAGGGTTTTATCACAACAAAAGAAAGTGATTTTTTGAAGGTAAAAACACAGGTAATTTTTACATTCTACTATTTGACAAAGATACATAAGAGTACACAGAACCCCACTGGTCACCCCATCATATCAGGAATTGGATCTCTATGTGAAAATTTGTCCAGATTTTGTGATTTTTTTTTTCCTCCAACCACTAGTGACACAACTTCCATCATACACGAGGGGTTCTTTGCACATTCTTGAAAAGCTTAATGGCATACAGTGGAAGGAAAATTACTGATGGGTTACAATTGATGTTAGTTCTCTGTATACCTCACAATTTGGGCCTGGAGGCCTTCAGGTTTTTTTTGACTAAGACACAGTTCAATAATGCACTGCCACCAAAGTTTTTTATTGATACAGTAGAGTACATTTTGACACACAACTATTTTTTGTTCAATAATAGGTTTTATTTGCAACAAAGAGTAACTGCCATGGGTGCAACAGTGGCACCAACCTACGCAAATTTATTTTTAGGTTGGTGGGAAATGAGGTTTAGCTTTAATGCAGAGAACGAACATAGCAACCAAATTATTTTCTGGAATCATTTTATCGACGACCTGTTAATAATCTGGGAGGGTACAGAAGTGGAAGCCAAAACTTGTTGTAACAATCTGGATAGAAATGACATGAATTTAAAATTCACTTATGCGATAAGTAAGGAAGAAATAGGCTTTTTGGACTTAACCTTAAGGATGACAGAAAATAGGAATACTGAAACTCCGTGCTTTAGTAAGGAGATTGCTGGCAACTCAGTACTGCACGCTTGCAGCACCCACCCCCCAGCCTTAATTTCATTAATACCATACAGACAGTTTCTCCGGTTAAAGAGAAACTGCCCGTCTGAACAATCTTTTGATGCACAGTCTGCAGAAATGCTGGAAAGGTACCATGCTAAGGGTTATGACATGATGACATTAATAAATGCTAGAGAAAAAGCTAAAATGCAAAACAGATATGTGCTTCTAACACCAAGAAATGAGCATGAGACATCTGGAAAAATTACCTTTGTATTAGAATATAATTGTATTGCCGCACAGGTTAAAAATGTATTGTTGAACAAGTGGAAACCGCTGAAACACTGTACCATACCTGGAATAGAGATATGCCAAGGACAACATACAGTAGAGCAAAACATATTGGTGATATGGTCTTCTCTAGCTGTTACACTGTTGAGACCCAATTCCAGACTCGGCTACCACAGAAACCAGTTGGTTGTTTTCAGTGTGGACACTGTATGGCATGTAAGTCTGTCGTGAAAGGAAAAGTTTTTCTTCATCCAACAAAAGACATTTAGGTTGACATTCTGGATTTTGTGAACTGTTCCACAGAGCATATAGTCTATGTGACTCAGTGCTCTTGCTCACTACTTTATGTAGTCAGAACAGTAAGACATGCAAAAGAGAGGCTATTAGAGCATATTAGGGATATTAGCAATAATAATCCTGAATCAGCTGCAGTATGGCATTTTTTGGAATTTCACAATAGCAATCTATCACTAATCAAATTTATGATTATTAATCATGTAAGAATGCCACCAATTAAAGGGGACAGAAGACAACTGTTACTTCAAAGAGAATCCAGGTGGATTTTCACTCTGGATTCTTTATATCCAGTTGGACTAAACAAAGAACTGGACTTAAGTGTTTATCTGTAGAAATTAACAAAATATACATGATAGTAATATCCTCTCTTATTATAACCACACTTAGATTTTGTGTTGTTTTTCCCTGTTCATATTTTGGACTCCATTCCAATATACAGTTTTTTGCTCTAATTTTGTTCCCTTCCTGCTTCTGTTTATGCATCTAAAATACATTTGATGTCAGTCTCTGAGATCAAATAAATAGGACACTATCATAATTGACATAAGTTTGCAAAATGAATTATATAGGTTGAGTCGCTAGAAAGCTGTCCCTAAAATAGCACATTATTGTGCTAAATACATAGCAATTTTAATTGATAAATAAGGACTTTATGTACACAAAAAAATAAACATAACTCTTTCACAAACAATACTATGTCATGGTCCTTGGGCACAAATACACATACTAGAATAAGAACTAAATATTGGTGGATTAATGTATTTAAATATTTCTTGAGTGCCCTGATGTGTACGGATGTTAACAAACTGAAAATAAAATGTTTTTCTTTCTTATAAAATGTAGCACTTGATGTATTTACACAAATCATGCACTAATAATTTTTCAATGCAATTTTTGCATGAGGTTTTTAAAATGTGTTAATTTAAAACGTAGATATTTACTACAATGGTTTGATTGAATGATTACCCACATTATATAATTGATGAATGTATATATTGGTGCTTGTAATGTATGACTCCACCCCACCCTGCCGATGAAGAGGGTTGATACCCTCAAAGCGCCGGGGAGCCTTCAAGCTTGTTCACCTTAAAATAAATTCTTGAAACTTTAATTTTTGCGTGTGTCACTGTTCTCCGTGCTTGCTGTATAGTTGCTATTTTTGTACAGTAGACCCGCAAAACCCTGCTGCTCAGTGCACCAACTTTGTGTTTCTACCCAATCTGTAGTGCCAGCTACTACCGCCACCCCACCTGTTTTCATTGTGTGACATCGGGAAGCCCACCCCTGGTGTTGCCAAACATAACACTGACACTGGGTTGCCCAATCCCCAGTGTCGGTACCTGAAATTAAGAAAACTGTCCCTCCTAGTTTTTGTACGATCGTACAAGAAGAGACTGGGGCCCTGAACATGTACTCCCTGGAGGACAAAAGGGAGAGGGGAGACATGATAGAGACCTTCAAGAACTTGAGAAGGTTCAATAGGGTAAACAAGGAGGGTCTATTCAGGGAAAGCTGCAAAAAAACTGAGGGAGTACAGCCTTAAGCTGGGGGGGGGGATGTTTACGTAGGCGGTTAGGAGACACTTTTTCACAGAAAGGATGGTGACCAAGTGGAACACACTGCCTGAAGAGATGATGTCAGTTAGGACAGTGGGGAGCTTTAAGAGGTGCTGGGATAGACACAGTGGGAGGACTAAGAGCATGGGAGGGGAGGAGGAAAGGGATGGAATAGTTGGGGAGAAGGAAGCAGGGACATCAGCCTGAGCCGAGCTGAAAACCTCACAAAACGAGCAGATTTGATAGACTGAAAGGCCTAATTCTGCTGGCTAGTTCGTATGTTCATATTTTTTTTTATTTTTATACACCCTGTAAAAAAAAGAAAATCGGCTACCAATGTCTGTTGCTGCCACTGTTACCCTCCCTCTACCTGACCCTCCCACTCAGCACCTACCCCCCAACCCACACCCACTCCTTACTAACCTACTGGTGGTCCAATGAGGTAATTCTCTCTGGACTGGAGACACGTATTCACTCTTCAATACCAGACTGGACCAGAACTGAGAAAATCAGGTATGCAGTTCAATGTATTTGAACTTGTCCTCATAACGTGGTCATTTTAGAATATACTGTTTCCCCAGATTTTTAACATGGCCTTTTTGGGACTCCACCTCATGAACAATGGCAGTAAAATTATACAAATCCATCCTGAAAGGTGATTTCACAGTGGCTGTGCAAACTCCCCTTTCAGGTAAGATTTGAAATTTTCTCCACCTTTGTTCGTGAGGTGGGGTCATAAAAACGGTATGTTGAAAAGTTGGGGAAAAATATGTAAAAACAACAAAGTTATGAGCGTATGTTGAAATTTGGTAATGCACACTCATAACTTTGGTAATCTACAATATTTTCACCTCAAAGTTTTAACACAGCGATTTTTTCACACCACCTCATGAATATGACAGCTGACATTTTTCAAATCCTGGCCAAAATGTGTTTTTGCACTTGTGGTACAAAATCACTTTTTGGGCTGGATTTGAACATTTTCTCTGCCCTTGTTCATGAGATGGGGTCATAAGAAAGCTATATGGTGTCATAAGAAGGCTATGTTGAAAATTTTGGGTAAAAATATTACAAAGCTATTAGCATTCATTGAAATTTTCAATGCACACTTGTAACTTGGTAACTTTTAATATTTTGACCCCAAATTTTCAACATAGCCATATTTTAACACCACCTCATTGGTAAGCCTGGCCAACAGACCAAAATGGCTTCTGCATGCTCTGACTGTTGAAAAGGAACAACAGAAGCAGGGTTTTATAAGAGGCTTGCTTTTATTTTAAATAGGTATGCCACCATTGCCTACGTGCTTTTTATTTTACTAACCTTTCCAGTTCATCCTGTGTAGCCATTCCTGGTACGTGGTTCTGCTTTAGTGTGTTCTGTACCCTGCTAGGAGGAAGGCTACAAGGTGATAGTGGAGGTGGGACAAAGGAACCCGTTGGTGGGGGGGCTGCAAACGCTGAAGCTGCACTTCACAAAGAAGTTCCTCACTGGATTAAAAAAAAAATGCTGGTTAACAAAGAAACAGCTGGCTGAATAGCTGCAGAGCGACAGCAGGGACTGGTGAAGACCAGTGGAGCATTGAGACCAAAGGAATATTTGTGATATTTGAGAACTCAGAGAAAATAGAAAAGATGGAGTGGTGATTCTTACACACTCCTAGACACTTTTTAGAGATAGGAGTGTTTGCAAGGACTAATAAAGAAACTTTCTATTTCATGATTTGGGAGGCTTGAGGAACAAAAGCTATACTGGTATGCAACTATATAGTGTAGGGGGCTAGATATCATTTTTTTTAGATGCCTGTCCATGGGACAGGTGGAATGCAAATTTTGCCTGTCCCACAATACTTATACCTGTCCATGCCATTTTAACATGAATTAAAAAGTAACTTACAGACAGTATCTTGCAGATAAGTAGAAGTGTACAATAGGGTGGTGGGCCAGATTATAGTTCTTTCTTAGCCCCTCCACAAGTCAGGAATATTTCTAGATTCCCCATTTTACTTCACTAAAAATATCACCAACAGCTTAATCTGGTTCAATGTCAGTTGGCATCCATCTGTATCCCCCTCCCCCCGGAATGAAGCTGAAAATATGCAGAATTGTCTAGTCCTCCTTTCCCAGTGAACAAAAACTAAATAAAAAAAATTTCCAAAGAAGCCTTGCCTTTGCTGCAATTGTCTTTTCTTATTCTTTTTTTAACCCCAGAGCCCTGAAAAGGGCTGTTTTTTAGTAGCACTCTGGCTGAAGTCTTTCCAGACCCCTCTCTTGCTGGGACTCTGCAGCTCTGCCTGCCTGTCTTCCTTTTCTTAATTTATTTTTTAATCCACTAACAGCCATGAAAAGGGCTGTTTTCAGCTGCAATCATCAAATAAATATGTTCCTGCATCTCCTTCCCCCTCCTTGTATTACCTAGCACAGGCTGCCTCTCTCCAGATCCCCCCTCCCACCAATTTGTTGGATCAAAGATCCACAGAAGTGTGACGGCAGAAAAGGACCGACAAGGCCCATAGAGTCTGCCCATTTGTCCAGCTATCTGCCTGGACCTGCGCCCCCCACCCTTAACACTCCCCTGTAGTTGTCCCATGCCCTTGTGAATCCCTCCACTGTTTCTTCTCCAATGACTGCCTCCGGGAGACTGTTCCACTTTTCCACTCTCTCTGTGAAATACTATTTCCTAATGTTACCTATGAACTACCCCCCACCTGCAGTCCATGCCCCCTTGTCCTCTGATTATCCTTCATCTGGAAGAGGCTTTCCACTGGCACCCTGTTTATAACCTTATGGTACTTGAAGGTCTCGATCATGTCCCCCCTCTCCCGACTCTGTTCCAGGGAGTACACGTTCAGATTTCTCGACCTTTCTTCATAGGATAGGTGGCTCAACCCTTTTACCATCTTTGTCGCTCTCCTCTGAACCTGTTCCAGCCTCCGCACATCCTTTTTGAGGTATGGCCTCCAGAACTGGACTCCATACTCCAAATGTGGGCTAGCCAGATGGGTGTACAAGGGTACTATGATCTCCCTATTTCTATTGGTGAGCCCCCCCTTCCGATGCATCCCAGCATTCCACTCCCCTCACCACTGCCCTCCTGCATTGCCTTTCCACCTCCAGGTCCCCAATATAGTGATGCCCAGGTCCCTTTCTTGTTCTGTCACCTCCAGATCTCTGTCCCATACAGTACCCTGCCTTCCGATTCCTGTAGCCAAGATGCATGATTTTGATTAAGTTTCTGTTTAACTTTCACACAGACAAGATTAGTAACAAATAGCAGAACTGCCGCCGATACTCGCTACAGGCTGTTGCTCCTCAGACTGCTCAAGTCACAATGAGGAATGCGGCAGTGCGGGAGAGCAATAACCATCAACTGCACATGCAGCAATGCTTGTAAGCATCCGCAGTTATTACTGCCAACCCCCTGTTTCAATTTTGCCTACCTTGGCAGTAGCGAGGACTGCTTAGCTCACCAACTAGCACACCATGGGATCGGGAAAGAGAGAGACTTCACCGACCACGTGACGTTATGATGCGCGTGACGTCTGCTTCTACCTGACCTGACTGCCTGCCTGCCTCCAGGGTCCTAGTGCCCAACAAAGTTTGTATGCTGGCTCACAATAGCTGCTTGTCCCACGGACAGGTACAAAAACAGAAACGACTGTCCCATTTCAAAACCGGCTGTCCCAGACGGGTGGACAGCTGGTTATTTCGAGCCCTAATGACAAGGTCAAAAGCAAAAAAAACAAATAAAAAGACTGACAATTTACGAGCAATTAGGAGTGTGCAAAAGGGAGACTTATAGCTGGCTGGCTGTTCAAATTAGTAAAAATAATATGAGTTGATGTTTATGTCTTTAGTGGCATTAGTGATATTCTAAATCATCGCACTTTAATTCATTAAACTGCCATTTCCCGACTTTTTAGCATTTCATTTCAGGTTTACAGATCCTTTTCACTTGTCAGTTTTCAGATTCAGTGAATATCGCATCTTTTAGCTGAAACGATTGTGGCATTCAGTTTATTTTATTTGTTGACACTATCCAAACAGCTTGCCTCATCAAGGCTTACATTCAGTGTTGTGTCGATTGTATTTAGGGTGTATAGTCGTGGTGCTTTTAAATGTTTTATTGTTTATTTATCCTACGTTTTGTTATATGTTTAAAAACCTTACAACATTTTATAAAAGTTTTATAGAATTTTTAACATTTTTGCGGCACAGCAGTCATATGACCGCTTCCTAATAGAGTGCATGTGATGGCGTCTTTTAGCTATCGCGATTGCATGGTGGAAACTTCTTGGAGCTGCACAACTCTTGAGTTCTCCCTTGGAATCATTGGACGCTTCGTGAAACAGATGGCAGCTAGTGCTCTTTGCAGTACTTTTTATGAGCTTTTGTGACCTTTCCATCTTTCTCTTCGAGGAAAAGTAAGTCTCCAGCTATCATTATCTGCATAACTTTAAATGTGAGTTTAATATATTTGTTTCATTTTTCTCGTTTTCCTGTTATTGCGTTTATGCCTACCTTTAGTTTTTAAACTCCTTTCTTGCCTTTATTTGGTGGGTTTATTGTTTGTCGATTATGAGGAGCTTTTAGTATTAATTTTATTTCAAATGTGATATCCAATAAAGGCACTCTGAGCCAAGGCTTGTTTTTAGGTGCGACCTGAGGACAGGGGTTACAATGCATACACAGGAGTTACATACAGTCAGTACAGTTACAAAAATAGTTCTGGCACATGGCAGTTTTCATGCATTTTCAGAGGTTGTTTGGGGGAACCTGGTATTACATTTGACTGTCAGATTTACCCAGCCAAATACAAGTGCAAATAAACAGTTTTTCAGTGACAAAAAATTCACCCAGACAAAGGAGACTAACAATTTCATTAAATTTGCTTACTGCATTTGGGGGCACGGGATGCGTTGAGGGGCGGGAGCAAATGGGATGGGAGAGGAGGCATAGGTTTTGTTTGATGGAGGCTTGTGAGGGAGAGTTTTGTAATTGCGGAGCTTGCCTCTTGCATAAAAATAGAAGTCTATATGAGAAAGTGGATTTGCCCGCTGTGAAGCAGGGTTGGGGAAGAGAGAAGGTGTGGGTGTCTCTGGTGTGCATGGCGAATGAGGTGGGGGCTGCAGGGGATAGCATGTGAGAAAGGTAGGGAGGTAGAAAGCTGAACTAGAATTTGGCTATTAGAGAGAATGAGTGCATGTAACGTTGGTGGGATGGGGCAGAATGCTGAGGGAGGAGTAAAGGGAGCAGTGGTAAGTTCTGGTGGAGGAGTTAGTAGCGAAATGGCAGAAAGCATTTAATAGGGTGTCTAGTTTGGATAATGAAGAGGCAGGTGCTGTGCTTCATACGACATCTGTATAGTCAAAAATTGATGTGATCTTTGTTATTATTTCATGTCTGATTGGGAGTGGGAGGGAGTCTCTCTGTTGCAGTATAGTATGCCTAGCTTAGGATGAAGCTTTGAGGTGATGGCATCTATGTGAGTAGAGAAGGTTAGGTGTAGGTCAAGCCACACACCTAGGTACAATATTTGTAAAATGAGACATAGTCCAGTGGAGTCTCATCCAAGTTGGTGAAAGTTGGGGGTGAGGGTGCTCTAGCCAATTTTTGTGCAGTGCCGAAGGACATAGCCATGGTTTTGGTGGTATTGATTTTCAGTTAGCTTGAGTGGAACCAGGACTGCATCTTGGTATAGTCTTGTTGTAGAAGGGTGTGGACATCAGTTAGGGCAGGTCCAGAGGGAAACAGAATGGTGTCGTCTGCATATATTTGTATGTCGGAGTTGGAGCATACAGAGGGGAGATTGTTGATAAATATCGAGAACAGGATGGGGCCAAGAACTGATTCTTGTTGTACTCCAGTAAGTATGGGAAATTGGGGGAGAGTAGGAATTACACACCCTGACAGATTGCTGTCTGTTTTTCAAGATATGTTTTGAACCACCTAATGGTGATGGGGCTAAGCCGGCAGCCTCAAGTTTTGTAAGGAGATGGGGGTGGGAGTCGGAGGCTGAGTCAAAGACCTTGGCTAGGTCCACAAAAATTGCTGCAGTCAAGTGACTTTGGTCCATGGCTGAGTGAACAGGATTTGTAACGTGTAGTTGGAAGAGACTGTAGAGTGTTTCTGGAAGTCCGATTGGAATTGGGAAAAGTAATCGAATGCATTAAGGAACTCTGTCAGTCTGGATTGTGCAAGGGATTCTTGTACTTAGTATTTGTACAAGTACTTGTTCAGTATTGCCACCTGTTCCATGTCTCCCTCCTTACACTCCCCTGTATCCCTTTTGAGCCTTACAATCCCCTCCCCTCCAGTCTTCCTTCTTTCACTAATGTACCTATAGAATGCCTTGTCCTCTTTCTTCACTGTCTGTGGTAATCTTTCTTCAGTCTGCGCTTTTGCTTTCCTAACAGTCTTCCCTGTTTTCCTTAGATTCCTTAGGTACACCTCCTTGTCCTCCTCCCTTTGAGTGTCCTCATATTTCCTGAAACCTGTCCTTTTGGCCCTGACCTTGTCTGCCACATCTAATGAGAACCACAGTGGTTTCCTTCTTCTCTTGCCCTTGTTTACCACTTTGACCTACATGGTTGCCTGTGAGAGGTTTCTACATCTTTTTACATTTTCCTCACCACCTGATGTGTTATGATTATGCGCAACACCTGTCACTGTGTGCTGTGGCCCTGGTGTGCATTGAAAACCCCTGCCCATGTCATATATGTGGGAGTGCCTGTGGGATAAGTTATTTGTACAGTTGCCTGTGACCCTGAGTAACCTCATGAGTGGTGAAGCCACGAGTGAGGCTTATGATTGGCACTGGCAACTGTAGAAATAACTTTATCCCACAGGCGCCCCATGCATATTTGATTTATGCAACAGGATTTTTTGGCTTCAGTTTTGTTATTTTATTCTTATGTTCCTTTCCATGTTTTTTTTCTGTGCCTGGTTGGTTTGTTTGGTTTGCAGGGTTGCTGTGCTGAGAGAGGAAAAAATGGCTTTTTTTTTCTTGAGTGTTTTCATTTAAAATGTGGTTCCGACTTTTGGGGGGGATTTGGTAGGGGTGTGGATTTTGTGAGTCTTTGGGACTATGATAGATTGGTGGTAAAGAGCACTGTGAGAAGGTGAAAGTGAAACTGGGAGGCAGCGCAGGTGGTGGTGGTTAGTGATGTAGTCACTGTGTGGATAAATAGGTGATGATGTAATCAATATGAGGATAACTGGAAGTTATCCACATAGTAATTACATCACCACTCATTTATGCACACAGTGACTCAGATAACAGAAGTTATGTGTCAGTTTTTATCCTGACACCTGTTGCATAAATGCTGCTATTTTGGGCAGTATGCCATGACATGTATTGGTGCACAACTCGTGATGTGCATAATGTAATTTCTGTCCACAGGATGCCCATGCTTGTGAGGTCGGTTTCCTGGGACACCCAATTGCTGTGCATATGCTCCTTTTTCTGTGCACAGTGTGGCACCGTGTTTAAATTTGGAATTTTTCATTAAAACATATTTTTATATATTATGCTCCTTCTCTTGTGCTTTGGTGACATTTACTTGTAGATAGCCTTGCCAGCTCCCTGCTTAGGTACTTCCCCCAGTAGGTTTACGTCCATGCCTGTCGTCTCCCACAGGATCTCCAGTGGTTGTCCTGCTGGGGTCTGTGGCTGTGCTTGTGCCTGTATGGCGTTCTGGGCTCGCCAGATGCTTTGGCTTATTGTTGGTTACATTCTGTATCCCGTGTGTCTCCCTGCCAGTGTCATGCACCTGACAGCAACCTTCTGGGTTATGGCTGTCAGTGAGCCTGTGATTGTCCCTGTACTTTGTGCACATCCCCACCTGCACTGGCCAGCAGGGTGGCATCTTGCTACAATATGTCCACTGCTGTGTCCATCTTGGCAAAGCTGCCATCCATCCCCGTATCCCCATGCATGTTCCATTCAGTATTCTTTCCCATATCATGTCAAGGTTCCATTTGTCCTTCCCCTGTGCACAGTCTGGACATGTTTTAGGTCTGCTGGCACCCCGTGCCGACATATTTGTGGTGCACCCTTCACTGCACTTAATGGCCCATTTCCACCCTTCCTCTCCACTCCACATCGGGCATGTGGTGCTCCTTTTGTGTATACATGTATACCACCCTCACATTTGGTTTTCACATTTCCTCACCGTGCCTCTGCGTACACTGGGCTACTGTAGCTGTTTGCACTGTCCATTTGCTATATTCAGAGCTGTCTTCAGTGTTGGGCATTCTTTGCACTGCACTCTGGGCTATGTTTTGCATGCCTCCTTTTGCCTGCTATATTCATACAAATATACAAACGTTACCAGCAGCAGAAGGCCATCCTGATCTATCTAGGCTGCTTGAGATTGCAGCTAGCTCCCTATTCAGCAGCTGCCCCCCCCCCTTCCCTTTACCCTCCACTTCACCCTGTCCCACCCCTTCTTGAAGCATTCCACTGTGTTAAACGACACCACCTCAACCGGTAATGTGTTCTACTTTGTCACTGCCCTCTCCGTAAAGAAATGCCTCCTCACCTCCCTCCTGAATCCAATCTCATGTCACGGCCCCTAGTGTCTCTCCCCACTCTCCTCCTGAATAGATCCTCTGTGTCTGTTTTGATTATCCACTTCATGTATTTGAAGGTCTCAAGTCATGTCCGCCCTGTCCCTTCTCTTCTCCAGTGTGTACATGTTTAACTCTTTTAGTCTGACCTCATGTATCAATTCTCCCAGGCCCTAAATCATCTTCATTGCCCTATGCTGCTCCCCCTCCAGCAGCCTAATGTCCTTTTTGTAGGTACGGGTGCCAGTACTGCATGCAGTATTCCAGGTGGGATCTAACAAATTATCTGTATAACAGTAGAATAACCTCCCTTCTCTAGATAATGCCCCTTGCAGTGCAGCCCCAGCATTTTGTTGGCCATTGTTGCTGCCTTTCTGCATTGCATGGAGTTGTTCATTGCTCCCGTGATGAGCACCCCCAGATCCTTCTCCTCTTCTGTTGCCTCCAGCCGCCCCCATGATTTTGTTCCGAAGTGCAGTATCTTGCATTTTTTTTTGTATTGAATCCCAGCTGCCATCTGTCAGACCATGCCTCTAGCCTTGCCAGATCCTCCTATAGCCCCTGCCATACAACCTAGTCGTTCACCAATGTTCTATCTTGGTGTCATCTGCAAATAGGCTGATTTTGCTGCTGATGCCCTCTGAGATGTCTGCAATAAATATGCCAAACAGCACTGGGCCCAACACTGACCCCTGTGGAACACCACTTGTCACAGGCTTAGGGGATGAGTATTCCCCACGTGCCACCACTCTCTGCTGTCTATCTTTTAGCAAGTTCTCCGCCCACCCCACTAGTTTTGCTCCTGCCCCTGTGCTCTGTAGCTTGCTTCCAAGTCTCCCATGTGGTACTGAATCGAAGGCCTTACTGAAGTCTAGGTACAGGACATCCACTGCATGGCCCCTGTCAATTTGCCTAGTCATCCAGTCATAGTATTCCACCAGGTTGGTCTGGCATGACCTGCCCTTAATGAAGCCATGTTGCCTCCCGTCCTGCACCCCATTCACCCCCAGTAGTGCCACTAGCCTCTTCTTTAGGATGGTCTCCATTAGCTTCCCCACTATGGACGTTAGACTTGCTGGCCTGTCATTCCCCAGTTCATCCTTGGGTCCACTCTTGAGGAGGGGAACCACATCAGTCAGTTTCTAGTCATGGGGTATGCATCTTGTGTCTAGAGATGAATTAAATAATTCTGCCAAGGGTCCTGCCAGGACCTCTGCCAGCTCCTTCAACATTCTTGGATGTACTCCATCCGGTCCTGGTGGCTTGTCCACCTTCAACGCCCTTAATCCCACCAGCACCCTCCCCACTGTGATTTCTCCCTTTGTCACCTCCCCCCCCATCTGTTTCTATCCTCCCTCATAGTTTGGGTAGCATCCCCTTCCTTTCTTTTGTAAAGACTGAACAGAAGTAGCCATTGAGCACTTCTGCCTTTTTACCCTCCTTCCTAATGCTAATTTGGTTCTTACAGCTTTTTTTCCCCTGATGAACTTAAAGAGTCTTTCTCCCCCCACACTTTTTTATTTTTATGTTCTGTACCAGCCTGTGTTCTCTTGCCACCTTGCCTTACTCCCTGGTCACTTCCTTTGCTTCTTGCAGATATTCCTCCCTATCCTCCTCCCTCCCCAATTTTCTGTATCTCCTTTAAGCTGCCGTCTTCTTCCTCACCCTGTCTATCACCACTGTGCTTATCCAGCTTCGTTTCTTTCCCCTAGCCTTCTTAGTCTTGGTCCTAAAGCAAGTTTCTGTTGCCTCCCCTATCTCCTGTCTTATCAGTTCCCACCTTTGTTGTGTGTGTCCATACCCGATTGAATTTTGCACAAAAAACCATGTACCACTTCTGTCATCTTAAAGTTGGTGTTCCTGAAATCCAGCACCCTTGTGCCAAATGCCCCCCTCTCTTTAGCCATCTGTAACTGGAACCATACTGTCCGGTGGTCACCCCCTAGTGGTTTCTCAGTCCTCACATCCCTCACCCACTCCCCATTCTTAAGTACAAGGTCAAGGGTGTTCCTTTCCCTAGTTGGTTGACCAACTGTACTAGAAAGCTTTCCTGGAAGGTGTCCAGCATTACCTGCTCCCTTCTGTTCTTTGTGACAGGTGTGTCCCACTTCACCCCACCCCTGACAGGTCAAAGTCCCCTACTATCACCACACTACCACTTCCTACCAATCTATTCTGCCAGTACCCCGTCCATCCCTTCAGACTGAGAGGGTGGCCTGTACACCACCCCCAGTCTTAGTGATCTATTTTTGGGATCCTGTAGTTGTACCCACAGTGCTTCTGTATCTTCTGCCTCTCTTACACATTTTAATCCTTCCTTTACATATACAGCGCCACCCCCTTCCCCTTTTCCCTATCCTTCTGGTGTAATCTGTACCCCGGAGCTGTCATGTACCAGTCGTGGATTTGGGTGGCCCATGTCTCTGTTATAGCAGCCAAGTCCACTCACCCCCCTCCTCCAGGAGAGCCTGTAGTTCTGCCCCCTTATTCCCCAGACTCCTAGCATTTAGTGTTATCACCTTCCAAACCTTGTCTGTACTCTACCCCCCCCACCTCTCTCACCATATGTCCACTCCCTTAGTAGTTGCCTTCTTTCTTACCTTGCTATCACGGGGGGTAAGCACATTTGGTTTGGTTTCACATCACTAGACCTTTGAACTCCTCTATCCATCCTGCTTACCCCCCCTCCCCAGTTTAAATGCTCCTCAATGTTCTTCCCTATCCTTGCCTTCAGTAAATTTTTTTTTTTCCTTCCTCATTTAGGTGCAGTCTATCTTTTGTGTACAGACTGCTGTTTTCCCAGGCCCCCCCACCCTCCTACCAGCCCATACCCTTTTTCCCCAACACCAGGTCCGCAGCCATTTGTTAAACTCTTGGATTCTCCATTTCCTTGCCATACTCGCCCTTTGATCGTGAAGTACCTCCAAGAAGGTGACAGATCTGCCCACTCCCTCACACAGAGGTCCCTGTGCCTTAAACCTCCTCTTTACCTCCCCTACTGTCCCATCAGCCAGGTCATTCATCCCCAGGTGTATTATTAGGTTGAGGCTTTTCCCTTACCCTGCTTGCATACCTGAGCACAGATTGCCCCATCCTTTCTGCCTTCATTCCTGGCATGGCTTCCACCATATTCTACTGTGCCTCTCCCCTTTGCTGCCCCACCTGATCCCTCTTAGTATAGAGTCCCCCAACCCCAAGACACCTCCTTTCTTCCCCCTCTCCATCTTCCCCCCCTCTCCTCCTTCCTCCTGCACAGTGTTCCCTCCTATTGTTGCTGTTTCTCACCCTTGTTCTTTGCTGTACTCAGTCCTTCTTGCCCCAATTCACCTATTTCTCAAGTCACCCTCCCCAGCCATTTTGTTCTATATACTCATGGTCAGTGCTACCCCTTCCTCCTTCCCCTTCCTTGACCCCTCTGTTAGAGGTCAGCCCCCGTCTGAGCTTATTGTGTTACCATCTCCCTGTACTCTTTCTCTTATTCTCTTTGCGCATTTGTTTCCTGTACCTGTGTCACCCCCCACCCCCTTGTCCTGAAGGTGTTTGCTTGTGGGCTACTCCTTTGAATATTGTGTGCAATTGGATGTGGTCTACTTCTGCCCACAAGGCAGTTCAAACTTTGCCCATGGTAAACTTTGAATATTGGGGCCCAAAAGTCTTCTATGTGAATTTTTGTGTTAAGCAATGATTTCTTCTTGCGCCTATACTTTTTTAACCTATATGTAACCCCTAGGTGGCGCTATCCCAAGGGCTACTACCCATGCCTGCTTGGCTATTAGCAGGTTAAGGGGCCTGAGTTCTGAAACGGGTGCCTCCACCCAGAGGTCAGGGTTGGTAGTGGTAAGTTAACCAGGGCATAGCCCTCTGGGACACTGTAACCCCCCTGTTTCCCTGCTAGTGGCCGGAACAACACCCAATAGTCACTTTCACTATACCTGGATACCTCACAAGTACCCCCACAGTTTGCACTTACCACCAGGGCTGGTTTCTCTGGCTCGACCCTGGGGACTCCCTGTAAAACAAGGTTAGACACAGCAAATAGCAACAGCACGGTACTCTTGGTACAAACTGGAACAACAGTCAGGTTAAATGCAGAAAAAAATTAGATCTGATTTATTCAGGGGACTTGAACAAGGGAGGGGTGTAATCAGGTTGATTTGCTTAAATGCTCTATCAAATAAACGGTTATGTATGTACTTCAGAGTCCCTAAACAGTCACAACCTCTGGGTACCCAGGTGGAGAAAAGATGGGCTAGCCAGGACCGGTGCCTGGGGTAGGCCGGAGTCGCAGCTGGTTGGGGCCCTGTGATGGAAAAACAACATGCACAATACACACTATTTGTAATCCAAAGCCAGATGGCTCTGTTCATGAAGGAAAAACAACACAATCAGATGACGCACTTGGATTAATTTGTGGCAGGGAGCTACCCTGGTAATTACTCATGATATGCAAGGCTGGACAAAATTAGAGACAGCAGGTGGTGAATCTGGAGTGCCAGGAGAAGCAGGGCCCACACGATTCCCCGAGGTGTCATTCCTGTTCAGACGTAGAGCAGGGGGCTGATCCCCAGGCAGGTCTCTAGTCGATGGCTTTCTCTGTGCAGTGGGATAGTCTGGCAGGGTCCACATGGCAAGGCCCGGCCGCATGGAGATAACCCGGATTCAGTCTGACTGGGCTGGATACAGCTTCCAGCAAGCAGAACATAGTTCATGCAGTGGGGAACCAAATCTCGACCCACTACAAATACACAGCACATTTATATGTAAGAGATTCTACAGTACCAGGCAATCCCTCTCCGAGTGGGCTGGATACAGCTTCCAGAATACAGTTCACACAGTGGGGAATCGAATCACGACCCACCGATGCACAGCACATTTTATATGGAAGGGATTCAACAGTACCAGGTAATCCCTCTCCGAGTGGGCTGGATACAGCTTCCAGCAGGCAGATCACATTCAGCAAAAATCTTCAGTCTTCCTCAGGTGCTGAGCCTGGTACAAGTCAGTGGCTCACAAATCGGATTTTGTCTGAAAATACTGCTCCATTCCCTCAAAGGGCAGTAGGCATACTTGCAGGCCAAAATTTTGACCTCCCCACCGCGAACTACTCCAATGGCTGCTCGACCTCTTGACTCTTCAGCTTCCACCTCGATCTCTCTCTTGAGAAAACAGGCAGCTTGGGGATGTCTCCATGAACAAAAAGGTTCAGTTGGCTGACTCAGCTGTCTGTCACAACAAGGCTCCCCCTCTAGGTGCAAGAACTGCGCCAACTGCCCAAAACTACAGTTCCCACAGTTTTCACTCCACACAGCCCCTGCAAGCAGGCTCCATTTTAGAGTCCCAAAGTACTGATTGGTCCAATTCAGCAGTTCGGGACCAAGACACAAAGCACATCTCCCTGACCCGGAAGGACACTACTTCTTTATTCAGCTGTGAGCTGTGTGGGGAAATTCTATATTGCACTAGATGTCTGCAACAACGTGCACTTTTGCACAATTCTGTGGGAGGTGAAACTAACTACCCTTGGTAATTGCTTTTTATTTACATATTTATTTAGTGTTTAACCAAGAAGGGGCTTGCAAATTCTGTTTATCTTGTGAGTAACTTCAGAAGGATTTAAATGCTGCATTTGGGTAGACCCTTGGAGGTAGCTAGATTGTCTACTAGGATTTTCTGACAGTTAAATTACAGGTGGCTGAGGAGTTGAATAAGGAGCTTGCAAACTCTGCTCATCTTGGCAGTAACTTCACAAGGGTTTGAATGCTGCATTTTGGTTGTCCCTTGGGGGTAGCTGGATTGATTACTAGGATTTTGGGACAGAATCTATTTTAAAATTTACTGGTGCATAGGATTTTGTGATAGTTAAACTGTTTTTAAATAAGTTACTGGAGGTTAGTTGAATTACTATAAAGGGCAGTACTCACCAAGGTGTTAGAGCAGTGGTGTATTTGATTGTTTCTAACAGTCACCTGTGGTTGTTGACTACCCCCAGGCGTGGCATTTCCTTTATAGCCAAAGTTCTGACATCACTTCCTCAACAGGTCTTGGGGCAGAACTGTCATATTCTTAATAACCCATCGCAATGCATAAAGGGTAAGTACACAGCACCATTTAAAAAAATAAATAAATAAATTGTATATATGACATATTGTATATTATAAGGGAGAGGGACATGTGGGGAGTGGTGCAATGCACTGGCTGTGAGGCAGCAGTTTTCCGGGAGACATTCTGGAAATTGCATTGCTGTCCTATTTGCAGGCAGCCGTCAGCTCTGAGGGAGGAGATTGCCCACCTCCAGGCTGAACTGGCAAGGACTAAGGAGGCCTCCCCCACCCAAAGAGCACCACTGCCACAACCACTGCCTCAGAGGTTGCCAAGTATGAAGAGCAGTTGGACCACAGTGGGTTCTGGAAGGGTGCAGGTGGTGGAACAGAGGTGAAGCCCCTAGTTGTACCTCTACACAAATCATACGCCAGTCTGGCAGAGCAAGGTTCCTCTATGATGGCACCCTCAGTGGAGACCAAGAAGAATGCTGAGGACATCCACAAGGGAGACCCACAAAAGGGTGGCAAGGGACACCACAGGGGAAGGAAACTGCTTCTGATAGGGGACTCAGTTGTTAGGGGGTTAGAACTGGGGAAGGGAGAGGAGAGGGAAGTAAGGTGCCTGCCTGGTGCCATGGCTTGGAGGGACAAGAAGCTAATCCTCAGGATTGCAGAAGCAGCATCACAGGAGAGGGAACTAGATATATTGTCCACCTTAGGACAAATGACCTAGCTAGGCATGGAATCAGTGCAGTGCAGGATGCATTTGTGGAGTTGGGGAGGGGCCTCAGACAGGTAGCAAGCACGGTTACCTTCTCAGAGGTGCTGCCAGTCCATGGCAGGGGTGAGGCTAGGGTACTGCACACCATGCAGTTTAATGAATGGTTGCAAAACTGGTGCAGGGCTCAGGGCTTTGGCTTCATTGGGGACTGGGGGTACACCTGGAGAGATGAAGGTCTATACTGGCATGATGGTCTGCATCTGTCCACGAAGGGAACCAAGCTCCTAAGTGACAGGTTTAAATGCTTCTTTGGCAAGCTTTTAAACTAGCCAAGGGGGGAGGTGCTGATAAGAGGCAGGAAATTTCAAGCCTTCCCACACAAAACATGGCAGGTAGTAAGGTAAACACTGAGGTACAGAGGGCAGGACAGGGGTAAATGGAAAAATAGACAAGGGCAATAAGAGCAGGGATGGGGGGGGAAGGATAAAGCCAACATTAAATGGAGGGCAGTGAGTACCAATGCCCGTAGTCTGGGAAACAAGCTTCCTGAGCTAGTAGCCCTGATGGAAGATGAACAATTGGATATTGTGGCAGTCACGGAAACATGGTACACGGAGCATCATGACTGGGATGTCAACATACCAGGCTACACAGTCTACAGAAGGGACAGGGAGGGTAAAAGAGGAGGTGGAGTAGCTCTATACATAAGGGAAGGGATCAAAGCTACAGAATTAAAAAGTAAAGGGGGAAGACAAGAGGCACCCTGGGTCACCTTGGAGACGGGGAATGGCATCACAATCCGCACAGGGGTTGTATACAGACCCCCATCTCAAGGGGAGGAAATGGATAAGAAAATGATAAAAGACATTCTCAAAATGGCTGAAAAAGGGGAGATACTGTTGATGGGGACCTGAATATGCCAGATATTAACTGGATGACATGTACTGCAGCCACATCCAAGAGCAGGGTCATTCTCGATGCCCTGCAGGGGGCAGACCTTAGACAGCTAGTGTTGGAACCCACTCGGGAGGGAGCAATACTAGACCTGGTACTCTCAAATGGAGAGAGGATCACAAATTTAGAAGTCAGTAGACATGGATCACGTGATGAGCTGATCGGGGAAAGCAGCATTGAGCAGAGCTCCCGGGCCCTATCGATTTAACTGCTCTACAAAACTACTCTAGACCCTGTGGTGATAGCTGAAATAGAAGGATTAACCCCCTAGGGTCTCCTTTTAGCTTCGTCAAATTTTTTTTTTTCAAAATCCCGGCTGCTTACTTGTGGTATTGTAGCGACTCACGGAACCAGGCGCGATGTCTGAGATGGAGTACGAAGCTCCTGAGGGCCTGGAGGCTCGAGCACCAGCAATGAAGCACCCGAAGCCCCCATCACCTGTTCCGGAAGACCCAAGGCCTAGCTCCGAGAATGCAGGAGGAGGTCAGACATCGCCGGAAGATATTGTAGAGATCAAAACCTTGCTTCGGGGACTAGTCGCTGACTTTTCGTCAGTTAAACCCACCCTACAAGCTCTGGCCCAAAGAATGGGGGACGTGGAAGCGCGTATGGCCTCTCAAGAGTGTAAAGTTCTTTCTCAGGAGCAGGATTTGGTGGATCTTCGAAGGCAAGTTAAAAAATTAGAAGATCGAGTCGAGGGCCAGGAATCTCGAAGCCGCAGGAACAATCTAATCTTGGTGGGTTTACCAGAGCGATCGGAAGGAGCAGACTGCATCACTGTTATTCAGGAGATGTTGAAGCTCGTAGGTCCAACACCATATGGCGATTCCTATAATTTGGAAAGGGCCCACCGCTCTCTCAGAGAGGTACCTCCACCAGGAGCCAGACCGAGGGTCATCATCATGTGTTTTCTAAACTTTAAAGAGAAGACACATGTCTTAAGTAGAGCCAGAGCACTTAAAAATCTGCAGTGGAATGGTGCGCCCTTGTCAGTGTTTCAAGACCAAACCCCAGCGATTCGGGAGAAACAGAAGGAATATGGGGACATTAAGAAAAAGCTTTATTTGGCTGGAGTGAAGTTTAGAGTCCAGTATCCTGCTACTTTGGTTGTGAAACTACAATCTGGTGATCGGAGGTACCTAACGGCGAAGGAGGCAGCCGAGGGACTGAGACTGGAATTCCTGGACTTGTTCAATTCAAAGACCTGAATAAGCTCCTCAGAGAAAGCACTATCTAGCAGTGGTTCTTTATAAGGTTTCGGACATTTTAAGGACTAGTGGGCAATAACGAAGTATTGGTCTAAATAATTAGTTGGGAAGGGGAAAACGGGACATGAAGGACAGAAGAAGACTAAAAGGAAGAGAAGAAGGGAGACAAGAAAGAAAAGAGGAAGAATGAGAGCTCCCCTTCCCCCTCCCTTCTCCCCTTCCCTTCTATCCCTCCCATACTCTCTTTTCTCCTCCCCTTCTTTTTTTTTTCCAGCATTTCCTTCCGAAGATTAAGGAGGAGTGTTATACCTACTTTGCTGAGTATTCCTTCTATATTAACTTTAGCTGAGCCAGTGGTCTAGGAGGGGACTGATTGTTTTTAGTTAGATCTGAGAAACCGTGGCTCAGCTGTATTGTATCTCAAAGAGAACTGTAGGTTCATAATATGTTCTTGATGTTAATTTGAGATGTAAGGAGCTTAGATCTTAAGTCTATGACCCCACCGAGACATGAATATATGACTTTAAAAAGGGATGCTATATTTTCTCTCAGCTGTGTAGGGTGAATGGTATTTACTCTAGCTTAAGACGTTATTATTGTCCTTTCTAAATTTATACATTATGATAGAGGATACTTAAAGCTAAGAGAGTAAGCCGTAGGGGGTGAACGAGAAGTTGGGCATATTCTCAAGGGAATGTAAGCAGTTATAAGGGTGATATTAGGGCTTTAGAGGGTCCGGGGGCTTGCTCACCGGATAGCTCATTTACGTATCCAATTGAGTTAGGAGGACGATCCAGGATCGGGACTGAACGGGGTGGGCTTGTGGGAAATGGGAAAAGAGAGAGTCCAAAGTTCTTTATGTTTGTTGAGACAGATTCTGTTGGTGTGGAAGTTAGTGTAAATAAAATTGCATGATCAAGATTAAAATTATTACTTGAATGTTAAAGGCCCCAGAGGCGGAGGAAAAGGATGGTGATGTTAAAGTACATCCGCCAACTGGGAGCTCAGATTGTCGCCTTGCAAGAGACACACTTCTTAAGGAGGAATTGGCTTCTTAAAACTATGGGCAGGACAGGTTCTAGGAGATGGAAATGCTAAAGCCTCAGGGGAGTAGCTGTTCTGATTGGGCGAGATTGTCCGCTCATAGTCTTACAAACTAAAACTAGTGAAGACTGTAGGGATTTATGTTACGTAACTATTATGGGTAAAGTGTTAACAATTGCTTCCATATATGCTCCTACACCACCCAACTCTGACTTTTTGCCTCGATAGAAGTTGATTTAGCTCTACTTCCATCCCATCCTAATCCTTGCAGGAGACTGGAATCTTTGTCTCAATAATAGGTGGACAAAAACCCATCTAATCGTCCCGCTTCTATAGCACAGGCAGTTTGACTAAACTTCTGGAAGTTGCGGGCGCTTGGTTGATCCCATTGTGGTCTGTAGTAAGGGGACATACTATAACCTTCTACTCTGGGTGCACAAAACCCATTCAAGAATTGATTTCTTTTGTTAACAAAGAAGCAACTCAGGGAGTAAGGGAGTTGATTACCACACTAGAATTCTATCAGACCACTCTCCAGTTCAGTTAACCTGGGTGATAGAATTTCTCCCAACGAAACCATACCGATGGAGGTTTGACGATTCCTTATTATTGGACGAATATATGTTAGCTAAATCAGAGCAGGTACTAGTGGAAATTATTCAGACCAAACTTCCTACACTCTCTCAGATAGCAGACTAAGGTGGCCTACATGTAAAGTTTTATATTCGGGTATGGTCTAGAGATTTATAGCTAGGAGAGCTCATATGAGAAGGGCGAGGGAAGAGTTTATTCTGGGTGCTATTAACTCACTAGCTCCCCTAGAGGGCACTACAGAAGGGCTAGACTTAGAGCTTAAGGAACTTAGAGAGGCGATGGCAAACATCCTTTATGGTAAGTCAGAGCGGTGGTCGGAAAAGGTACAAGCAAACTATCTAATGCAGGGTGATGCTCCAGGAAGGCTTCTTGCTAATAGAATAAAAGAGTGGGAGGTGGCTAGGGTAATCTCATTTTTAAAATACCAGGAAGAAATAATAACAGAGCCCCCGAAAATGGCTGATACTTTTGCAGCCTGTTTTGAGGGGATTTATCAAGGGGGAGTCTTGGCTAGTGAGGGGGACATTAAAAGGTTCTTGGAAAATATACCTCTTCTGAGGTTAGACCAAGAACAAGCCCGGTGGCTAGCGGCCCCTATCTCGGAATCCGAAATATTAGAGGTGATCAATTCACTTCCGAATGGTAAGACACCAGGACCTGATGGTCTAACGGCTCAATTCTATAAATCTCATGCTGCAGTTATATTGCCTTTATTGAAAGATTTATTTATAAACATTATGCAGGATGGGGTCCCACACCCGCAGCTGTATCAGGCCTATATAACACTCATTCCAAAACCAGAGAAACCCAAAGAACGCCCTGATGAACCAGGACTTGAAATTGTTGACAAAGATACTAGCCAATAGAATTTTGAGATTCGCCCCTGGTTTAATTAGCCAAGAACAGCTGGAGTTTATGCCAGGTAGAGGAGCTCATGATGCACTCCGGAAACTTCACCATATATTACATAAGGCCTCTATGGCGGTAATTGCGCTTGACGCCGAGAAGGCCTTTGATAGGGTCTCTCATGATTTTCTATTTGCAGCCATGGGATATGTGGGTTTCCCGGAGGGTTTTCTTAAGGGTATAAAAAATTTATACGCTGCTCCTACGGCTAGGATTCTATGTAATGGCTATCTATCGAAGGAAATTGGTTTAGATAATGGGACCAGGCAGGGATGCCCCCTTTCGCCAATATTATTTAATATCTACTTGGAACCCTTATTAAGGGCGATTCAAAAGGATCCGGCGGTACAAGGGATTGTTATTGGGGGGACAGAAATGAAATTATCTGTTTTTGCTGATGATATTTTGCTGCACCTCCAAGAGCCGGCAGAGAGTTTCAAGTGGATCCTAGATATAGTTGAAAGATTTTCTAGGGTGTCAAACTACAAGTTAAACCTGAGTAAGACACAGGTTCTCTCTCTTACTCTATTTACTTATAAAGCCGATTTTGAACCATTCCAAGTGAAGTGGTTCCCAAGAAAGCTTAAGTATCTTGGCATTTGGGTCACAGCTAATGAGGACGAAGGCCTTGAAGCAAATTTAGGAGAGATTCTATCAACAATTAGTACGGATATAACTAGATGGAATAAACTCCTCTAAATTGGGCAGCAAAATTGAGTCTGGTTAAAATGAATCTATTGCCTAGACCCTGTATCCAATACATTTGTCCCCATATATCATCCCTAAGTGTTGGTTTGTTAAAATACAAAACTTATTTCTAACTTTTTGTGGAATGCTAAACCTCCTAGAAGAAAATATAATATTTTACGACTACCTTATTACATGGGAGGCCTCAAAATTCCGGACTTACAAGTACATTATGTAGCTGGGCAACTTGGGTTAATGAGTCGGTGGTGTAGGCCAGTGAATGAGTGGGGATATATCCCAACCTGGCTCCAGGTTGAGAAGCAAATCCTTTCGGATATGGGTCTTTCCCCAGAAGCGGTATTGTTTTTTAATCCAGGAGAGCTACCGGATAGGGGAAGACAAACCCCAGTTTATAAAGCAATGCTGGCCTGGTGGACTATTTTGTCCCCAAACCAAAGAAAATCCCAAAAAGCTTCTAGGGATCAACCCCTTTTGGGCAATCCGAATATGCTTATCGGAAGGCAAATAATTAAAAGACAATGGGCTACTCACTTGCTCAATTCAAGGTGGGCGGACTTTATAAAAGGCGATAAAGTGGTTCTCCCGGACCAGTGCAAGAACCTGAACTTCTTTAAGAAAATGCAATTTACTAACTTGATGCAAAAAATGGAAAATGGGAGGGACAGACTTTGATATTTCATTTACATGGAACGCCCTTAAGGAGGTAAACTGTGCTAGAAATTCCCTGTCTAAGATCTATAGGTTACTACTAGATTTTTTGAGTGGGGGCTCCTCTGTTAAGATTTCATACTGGGATAAGCAAGAAGATATTAGCCTCAGAGACCTAATTGGAAGAAATATGGAGGAGTAGGATATGTTCCCATTCCTAAATATAGGATCATGCAATTTTTTGTAGGCTTCTAATATATTATACCCTACTAAGCTATGTGCTAGGGGCCCTCAGACAGACAGACCTATGCTTTAGGTGCAGTGCAAACCCAGGGAACTTACTCCATGTATTATGGCACTGTTCCAAAATTTCTCCCATTTGGGAGCAAATTAAACACAGTATGGACCCAGTGCTGAATTATAAGGAATTCATCATACCTAAGATTTGTGCGCTGGGGGACATGTCAGACATCCTTAATACGCTTATTAAAGGACACATTGCTTTAATGTCCTCCTTGGTAAAAACATTTGTCTTGAGGCATTGGAAAAGCGACTTGATTTTATGCATATGACCAATGGGTGAGATTTGCTGTTAATGTTGACTAGACTTAAAGGCAATGCTTGCGTGACGTAAAGGCAACTTATGATAAAAGATGGAGGGTTTTAGAGGTAGTATACACCCTACAGTATAAAATACCTCAGACAAGGGTCTGTCTGTCGGAAGGTACATAATTAATGATATGCAGATAGGAGTTGATGTTTTAGTAATAGTGGGCTTACTTAATTACCATTAGTTTATTGAAGCATGTATGCCCAGTTTAAAAGTCTTGTTGTTAGAATTGATAGTAGGTGCCACAGAATCTGTCAGATTTTGGTGGGGGACTCTCTTTCCTTAGACGCAGCTGCAGGGTACTACCCTGAGGATCTTATAAGTGATGTAGGCCCTATAGGCATAAAAGGACATTTGGGATGCAGAGTTTGATGCATGAAAATATTTATTTGGTAGGGGCTGTCCTAGTTATTACAATATAAATGCAGATTTGAACAAGCTGTTAGAGGGTGCAATGCAGCTGTGTATGTATATAGTTATGGAGTGTACATGTGGCCACACTCAGTTTTGGGGTGTGGGCCCGGGGCTATCCTGGGTATGTGTATGTTTGTCTAATGATTACTGAAAGAAAAAACACAATAAAGAAGATTATAAAAAAAAAAAAAAAATCAGTAAACATCTGGGAACAAGTGACCACTGCACAGTGTGTTTCACAATAAGCACAACCATGGAGACAAGCCATACAAAAACAAGGATACTGGACTTTAGAAGGGCTGACTTTGGCAAAATAGGTGGGGTGGAAGAACAATGGAGAAAAATCAAAACTGCTATCATAGAGGCAACAAGCCTTTGTGTGAAAAAAATAAAGAAAACAAAGCAAAGTAAAAAACCACTATGGTTCTCAAAAGAGGTGGCAGGGAATGTTAAGGAAAAAAAGGCTGCATTCAGAAAGTAGGAGGAATCACAGAAGGAGCACGACAGGGAACTGTATCAATTTAAAGCAGAAAGAAGTGGGGATGGCAGTCAGAATAGCAAAGGCCCAAACCGAGGAAAAAATAGCCAACTCAGCTAAGAAGGAGAATAAAACATTTTATAGGTGCATTAGGGAGCATAGAAAGGTTAAGGGAGGAATAGTGAAGATTAATAAAGGGGAGTGGAGGTAGGCAGAGATACTGAATTAATACTTTTGCTCAGTATTCACAAAAGAAGATGAGGAGGAGTTACCTAAACCAAATAATAGAAGCACTCTGGGTAGGGGGGTTGACACCAGTCCATTTACAGAAGAAAGAGTCCTGAAAGAACTCCTAAAACTCAAGGTGGACAAAGCAATGGGGCCTGATTGGATTCACCCCAGAATCCTAAAAAGAACTAAGGGAGGACCTAGTGACACCACTAACCACACTTTTAACAAATCATGGGAGGATGGGTGGTACCTGAGGACTGGAGGAGGGCAGATGTGATTTCCTTCACAAAGTGGGAGCAAGGCAGAAGCAGAAACTATAGACCTGTAAGTTTGACCTCAGTGGTAGGGAAAATGATGGAATCACTTCTGAAAGAAAGAATTGTTGAGTACCTAGAGGCCAGCGGGCCACAGGACCCAAAGCAGCATGGATTTACAGTGGGAAGGTCATGTCAGATGAATCTAATTGATGTCTTTGACTGGGTGACCAAAGTAATAGACCAGGGAGGGGCTGTGGATATGACCTACCTAGACTTTAGCAAGGCATTTGACGCAGTCCTGCACAAAAAGACTAATAATCATGTTAGCCAGCCTGGGAGTAGGTTCCAGGGTGGTAGCCTGGGTAGCAAACTGGCTGCACAACAGGACACAGAAGGTAATAGTGAATGGAACACATTCCGAAGAAAGGGGGTTTACTAGTGGAGTACCTCAGGGCTCAGTACTGGGTCCAGTCCTCTTTAACATCTTTATAGGTGACATTGCAGAGGATCTGGAGGGAAAGGTATGCCTCTTTGAAGAGGACACAAAGATCTGTAACAGAGTTGATACACAAAGGGGGGTAGAAAGGATGAGAAGGGACTTGGCAAGGTTGGAGGAATGGTCAGACATATGGCAACTTAGATTCAATGCAAAGAAGTGCAAAGTAATGGACCTGGGAAACAAAAACCCAGGAAAAGAGTACACAATAGCAGGGGAGGTACTAACAACAACAGAAATGGAAAGGACTTGTGGGTAGTCATATCAGATGATCTAAATGGGTAAGCAATGTGAAAAGTCAGTAAGGAGAGCCAGGGGATACTGGGATGCATAGGAAGGACATCACAAGTAGAAAAAGGAAGTGGTTATCCCTCTGTACAGTTGGTGA